>CM053582.1:201028506-201043962 GCA_028627135.1 Pseudochirops cupreus
ATACATATACATACACATATATTTATATGAGAGGGTTTATATATGCATACAAGCACATACCTGAGTATGCTTATATATGAATCCATAGAGGGCATAAGATCAATTGAATAGGAAGGGACAATATACTAAAAGGTGAAATACTGAGGTGAGAGAGGATTCGATTGAGAGGAAACAGGGAGAGATAGAATGGGGTTGAGCATCTCATGGAAGAGACAAAGGATAATTGTTACAATAGAGGGGGAGAACAGGAAGGCAAAAGGGAAAGAGTCAACCTTACTCTCACTGAACTTGGCTTATGGAAGGAATGACATAAATTCTAAACTGGGCATGTTGCCACATAGAAGAGTAGGGGGAAGGGGGATGAGAGGGCAGATGATGGAGGGAGGGCAGGGTGGGTGGTAGGGCTGACGAAAGTGCACACTTCTGTAGAGGGACAGGGACAGGGTAGAGAGTGGAACGGGGCAGGGCAGAGATAGGAAGGAGTGACATGTAATTAGTCTCTCACAATGTGCCCACTGTGGAGAGGTTCTGCGTAATTACATGTGTTCAGCCTGTATTTGATTGCTTGTTCTTCCAGTGGGGGTGGGCTGACGAGGGAGGAAGAGAAAGAATCTAGAATTTAAAGTTTTATAATCAAATGTTAAAAAATATATATATATACACATATATATACAATTATTATTACTATTATTATTAACTACGTCCAACTGGAACTTAAGATTCACAGGCGCTGTGGAAAGGAAGATCCATCCTGCCCTATCGGAAAGTTAGAGGAGTGATGGGGGAGGACATAGGAGAGATTAGATTGGGGGAGGGGTCATACAAAGGGATGGCTGTTTTGGGGGGGATAGGGGAAAGATGGGGAGAAAATTTGTAACTCAAAATCTCATGGAAATGAATGATAGAAGCTAAAATAAATAAAATAAAATATTTTAAAAAATAAAACATAGCATATATTATATTTTACTCAGCTAGTTTTGATCCATCATGCCTAAATTGAACTAGTTAATCTAGTACTTAATTCATTTGCATTCATTAGTTCTTACAGAATCATGATACATGCTCTCAATTCTCAAAACACTCTTTTGAATATAACCTGATAATATAAGATTCCTAGGTATTTAATATACATACATATAATAAAGGCTACTGTTTAAAGTACTTAGGTTGACTGAACAAGTTGAGTGAAATTCTAAGGGCATGGGAACTGACTTTTTAAAGTCTGTACTGTTTTATGGCATTTTAATTATAATTTTATTCATTTAATTTATATTAAAAATTAAGAATGAAATAACTTTCCTAAGGTTTGTGTTATGCATTTCTTCAGAACCTGAGCTCAGAAAATTGATGGATGAAATTCAAAGTAACCTTAAGTGTCTTGGTCTTTTGGAACCATATTGCTGGAAAAAAGGAGAAGCTTGTGCAGTAAGGGGATCAGATACTGTGTGGTATCGAGGTAAAGTTATGGAAGTGGTTGGTGGAACTGTCAGGGTAAGTCTGATTACCATTCTTTGGTCACAGATTTAGAGTTAAACTCTCATTCTAAAGCATAAATTAATTTTTTTATTATAAACATTTAAATTATCTTTTGGAAATATTTTTCTTCTTAAATAATTAACAAGATAATTTGCTGAGGACATAAACCAAGCAAAAGGTGATCTGAATTGCATATTTATATTCAAGTCCCTTTATACTTAAGGATTTCTTATTTTCACTATTTTTAACCTCTCCCCACGAGCAAAGTTCTGTTCATAGTATAAATTTGAAGTTATTTACGTTGTTTAAAGATATTAGATAGGAAATTTCTTAGGAGATTTGGCTTTGGGTAAGTTAAAATGAAAAAAAGCATTAAAACTAATTTCTTCTTGAGCAGTAGTTTATCTCAAGTCTGAGCCAGTAAATCTGATGTTTTTAACTGACTCATAAGTGATTTTCTTAAGTTTGTCAGGGCTTTACAGAAAAATATACAGATCTGCAAGTAGAATAATTTTTACACACATTATTTCTGTGTTTAAAGATCTTTAGAGATAGTGCAAAGATAAGTTAAATCCCTGCCTGGATAAAATCTTTATTAAATTACTATGCATTTTATATTAGTGATAGAGATGAGGACTAGGCCTATGATACTATTCTATTGGTATAAGGAACTCCCAAATGAGGAAGTTCCTTCTACCATTGCAGACAGGCACCTTCTCTACAAGTAAAAGGGAATAGTAAGGAACTATGATTTATTGAACACCCACTATGTACTAGGCACTGTGCTAAGCACTTTATAATTATTGTCTCATTTGAACCTCAAAACAACCATGGGGGTAGAATGCTGTTATCCTCATGTTACAAATGGGGAAACTGAGACAAACAAGTTAAGTGACTTGCTCAGGGTCACACAGCCACTAAATGTTTGAGGCTGCATTTGAACTTGGGATTTCTTGACTCCAGATCAAGCACTCTATCCACTGAGCCACCTCTCTATCTTAGAGAGTTGCCTTAAACACAGAGTTAAGGGACACGGTTATGGTTGTAGAGCCTGTATATCCACAGGCTGGACTTGAACCCTGATCTTCCTTACCCATCCAGCTCTCTCTACTACACCATTCTGTCTCTCAAATTTTATTTTAATTAAGGCCAAATTAATTAGGGTTGAACTGCTTTGTTTTCCTCTTAAATGTTTAAATTCAGTTTAATTTATTAAAATAACCAATAGTTTTTAGGCAGCCAAATCTGCTGTCTTTTTTGCCCCATTGGAGGTTTATTATTTTTTATTTGTTTGTATTTTTTGCTTTTGCTGTTCTTTGGATGGATCTTATAATGTGTAATGAGCTTTTGTTAATTTTGAGTTGATTAAGAGATAGAAATTCCACCCGAAAGTATTTGGATCTTTTATTTTCAAATATTAATGTCTAAAACCAAAATTTTGAACTAGAAGGAACCTTAAAATAAATACTAGCTCCCTCATTTTACAGGTGAGAAAACATGCTTAGGGAGATTGTAACATGATAACATAGTGAATCAGTGTCAGATATGAAACTGGGAGCTAGGGCTCCTGACTTACAATTTAGTATTTGTTAACAACTATGAATATCACTCCCACTTCAGTTAAAGGATTTCACAAATGTACTTTCAGTAACCCTTCTGTTGCCCAGAGTGCCTAGTCTAGCACTTTGTGGTGAATGTATGCTACAGAGAAGCCATGGTCCCACTCCTGAGAAATTTAAAGTAAGAAGAAGCCAGACAGCAGTCAGTATGCACAGTTATATACATGGGTTTATAGCAATTTTATGACAGTGAGAGAGTTTGGCTGTTTTTTCAAGTCCTAGTAACTTCATCTTTTAGGGATTATTGCTATAGTTCTTAATGAACACTGAGATATATAAAATCACTTCTCTACCAATAATTCTGTATTGCAATTCATTTTTTATGCAGGTACAATATTTAGACCATGGATATACTGAGAAGATTCCTCAGTGTCATCTTTACCCAATTGTATTGTATGCCGATAGACCCCAGTTTTGTATTCCATGTCAGCTGTATAATACCATACCTGTACGTAAAGTAATTTGTTGCACTGTCAATATAATAATCTAGATATTCTTTCTGTCATGATTGATCAAATGCTCAGTGTGTAAGATGCAGTGTTACCCATGATTTACTGCCCTAAGAAGCTCTTATTATGCTTAGCGTTACAAATAAGCATACTAAAAATAAAAAGCATAATTATGCAGCTAGAAACAACCTTAGAAGTCATATTTACATTTTGATTTGTTTTGCTTTTAGTGTTCTGTGTTTTTATTTCTGGAAGATTTAAAATATATACTACTGGGGAGAGCAGTTAGATTTAAGAGAAGCTAAGATCTTTATATATTCCTCCTGATACAATGTTAGATACAAACTTTGATTATCCATGGAAGAAGTATTTCTTTGATTTTAAGAGATGACTCAAGAAGCTTTAAGCCAGCCAATGTGGTTTTTTTCCTTTCTGTGTGTCAGCATAACAGAATTGTATTTGCTTGAACACTTTTCTTATTATTTCTGTTAACACAATTGGCCAACTGAATTTTAGGAGCATTGATTTCATAGAGGTATTGGGTTGGATTTAATCAAATCACATTAGATTACTTCAGACAGAAGAATTTTGCAACGTGAGGATAAAAGAGAGGCATCATACTATAGTGAATAAAATTCAGGAAAAACTGGGAATCAGGGAAACCTAGGTTCAGTTCCACCTCTGTCCATACTAGCTAGCTGTGTGATACCGGGCACCTCTCTAAAACCATAGATTGTGAACAAATTGCTGAATTCATTACACCAGTGAAATCACAGGCACAAACCAAAATGCAGTAATATTTGCCCTTGTTAAGTTCTTTGGAGCATTATCTGAAAGCAGTTTCATTATAATTCTCTGGCTTTTGTATATGGGAAGGTTTCTTGCTCTGCATCTTGTTTTTTGTTCTTGGAAAATAATATTTTTATCCCAATTAGGTTGGAAATTCCTGGCAGCCAGATGCAGTAGAACTCCTTCAAGAACTACTACCAAAGAGAGAGGTGGAAATTCATAACATGGTAATAATATATTAATGTTCAAGCAGTTATTTATATTGATATGTCATAATAACTCCTTAAAGTAATTAATCTGAAGAAATTACTAATACCTAAATCTTTGAAGTGAGTATTCTTTTGCGTGTGTGTGTCTATATACACATGAGTACATAATTGATACTCACATGAAAGAAGAGAAATTTGAATCTAAACTTTAAAATAAGCTTAATTTTAGGATATATAAAGATTTTTTTAAAGGGCACACAAAGTATTTGTAAGCTTAAGTTTTGTGTTGCTAAATACATTTTAATTTATGGTATGCTGCAATATTAGGCCCTGTCAGAGGAAGCAGTTGGTATAGCAGAAATAACACTGGATTTGAACTTAAAGGACTTGGGTTGGCAATCCAAACAAGCCATTTAATACCATTGTAATTTTGGGAAAGCTTCTGACCTTCACTATTCTCCTCTTCAAAATAAGAGGGTTGTATTAGCTGACTTCTAAGGTGCTTTCCAGCTCTAAAACTCTGATCATGATCATGTGCTTCAAATATAAAAAGAAACATTCATGTAGGAGGGAGAGTGCTGCTATCTGTAGGGCAGCCTGCAAGGTTTTAAAAAGAAAATCCTGCAAAGAGACATCTTTATACATACAAAGACAAATAACAGTCTGGGGTAGCATGACTGTGCTGAATGCGTGATACAAGACTTTGGAAGAGGAAACTTTCTGGGCATCAGAAAAAATGTCGCAAAAAAGGTAGAGAAGTTTAGTTGACTTTGAGACAAGAATAAGATTTTCACTGGGTAACTTGTTCTGGAAACAGTATGTAATTTGGCCAAAATGGAATATTAGCATAGGGGGAAGAATGAAAGGAATTTGGTGGGGGCAAGAATTTGTGAGGATTTGAATTTTCATCCTGTAGACCCTGGGGAACCATTGAGTCATTTTTGAATAAGGAAATGCTTTTCGAAGCAGTGCATTAAAAAATTAACTTAGCAGCTCTATAGGAAGAATTGATTGGGGGTAAGACTTATTGTAGTGCCCTAAACTTGAGATGATAGCAGAATAGAGACAGCCACAACATGAGGTCTAATGTATCTTAGATTGCTCTTTTAGATTGCTATTAACAAACATGTGCAAATAGTTTTTGTTTTTCTTAATTTATAATTTATTTTAGCATTCTTTACTTTTTGGATTTTGAGCAGATTCAGGTATATAGTTTTTAAAAATTGTGTGATATAGTAAAGAGCAGTGGAACTAGAGTGAGGAAATTTCACTCTGAACTTTAATAGTGGTATAATCCTGGTCAAGTCATTTCTCCATACGTCATTTTCGTCTTTGAAAGGGAATAATAATGCCTCACCCCTGACATTGTTGTAAAGAAAGCATTTTGTTAGCTTTAAATTATTATATGAATGATAGCTGTCATTATTTTGCAGGCCAACACATTATTATTAGCTCCTTTAAGTAAAAAAAAAAACTTGAAAAACTTGTGATTTAGTGCCTTAAATTACATAACCATACTCTTTTGCACAGAGTGTAATTGTAGTTTTTTGGGGTGAACATAAATGTGCAGCATTCAAGCTAAATTAATATTGTGTTTTGAAACTTGACTGTACTCCTTAATTGTATGTAATAGGAATTACCCACAAATCCATGGGGAAAATTATCTGTTCATCTCTATTTTGATGGAATGTCGCTTTCTTATTTTATGGCACACCATAAACATTGTACATTTGAAGGTTCTGAGGAAATACTGAAAGAGGTAAGCAAGATACTTTTCTTTTAACTAAAGTTAGGAAATCCCAAGCTTAAACAAAATTATAAATACTAATACGTAAGTCGACTACGTTTCACCAAATTTCATAGTTGGAAGGGATCGCTGAGGTAATGGCCAATTCATACCTGGAACTCGTACTTGGAAAAGACTCCCCTCTGTAACATAGACCTGACAAGTGACCATCCACCCTTGGTTCAGATACTTCCAGTGGAGGGAAACTTACTTTCTTCTGTGACAGTCCATTCTACTTTAAAATAGCTTGAATTTTTTGTAAATATTTCGTTATATCAAACCTAAATTTTCCTCTTTGCAACTTCCATCATTGTTCCTACTTTCTTTCCCTGAGGCACAAGCTGAACATATTTAACTACTTTCCACATGATAGCCTTTTGATGTCTTCCTCAATTCTCCAGTATGTCCTCCATGTATAGCCAATCAAATCTGCCACTTCTACCTCTGCAAAATCTCTTATATTTGTTAACCCTCTTTTTAATTCATGCAACAGCCACCCTAGTTCAGGCCCTCATTCTTTTGAAACTTGACTATTGCAATAGTCTCCTAATTGGCCTCCCCTGCCTCTAGTTTCTTTCCATTTCCGTTGATCTTTCACACTGCTGCCAAGGTGATATTTGTAAACCATATGCTGATCATATCACTCCTCTACCTGGAAAGCTTCAGTGACTCCCTGTTACTACTGGAAATATATAAAAATTCATCTGACCTTCAAAGTCCTTCCCAACCTGTTCCTCAACGTACTTTTCTGTTGGTTTACGTTACTTCTCTTCCCAAAGTTGCAAACCTGAATGATAAAGAGGATAGTGATACCATTGACATAAATGAAGATGTTCAGAAGTATTAGGTTTGGAGAGAATACTGAATTGTGTTTTGGATGTGCCTAACTTGAATTTGGTATGGAATAGCAAGATCATAATATTCAGTAGTCAGTTGGTAACGAAGTACACTGCATATTGGGAGAGAAACTAGGGATAAATATATATCTGGAAGTCACCCTCAGAAATAGTAAGTCCATGGGACCTGATGAAGTTGAGTGATTATATAGGGAAATGAGAAGAAAGCTCAGGATGAAGTCTTAAAATACATCCATTTAGGAGGCAGAATATGGATGATGATCCAACAGTGGAGTTTGATTTAAAAACAAACAAAAAAGTATTTGGTGGGTACGAAAAACCAAAAGGGAATAATGTCATAGAAATTGAGACAGGGGAGTATAACTGTAGAAGAGTGGTTAGCAGAGTCAGGTGCTACAAATAGGTTAAGAGAGTGAAGATTGAGAAAAGACCATAATTATATTTGGTAATTAACAGATTACTAGTAATTTTATGGATAACAATTTTAGTAAAGTTTTAAGGTTGAATGCCAGATTGCATAGGGTTGAGAAGGGAGGAAAAGTAAGGAAGGTCAACAGCTTTTTGAGGCATTTGGCTATTAAAAGAAGCACAGATTTAGAACAGTAGTCTTAAGAAAGATGGTAGGGTCTAATGGGCATTTTTTAAAAATAGAAAAAACTTCAGAATGTTTGTAGGCTACAGAGAAAGAATCAATAGAGATTGAATTTTAGATAGATTATAGGACTTATTGCTGGAACAGTCTGCTAGAGGCAATAAGAGTAGATAGGATTTAGGGTTCCTGTGAAGGATTTGACCTTGGGGAGAAAGAGGGCTACCTTTTCATCTGAGACTTGAGTAAAAAGGGAATAAAGAAGAATGTCGAGAGGTTTTGAGTTACAGAGTTTCTGCTCTATAAAAGTCATAGTAAATGGCCCTTATTTTTTCAGTAAAGTACAAGACAAGGTCCTTAGCTGAGCATGTGGTGGGGGAGGATTACTGTGGGAGGCTTGAAAAGAGATTTGGAACAGCCTTTTTGGAGAATAGGAAAGAGAATTTAGGGGAGGAATAAAAGGCTGGCTCGCTGTAGTGAAGACTCCACTGGGATTAAGTAACAGTAGTTTGTAGCAGACCCAATCAGCAAAGTTGCATGACTTTCTTGAGCACCATGTGAATAGGAGCCAAGAAGGAAGATGATGAAATTAATGTAGAGTTAGGGTTCAGCAAGAGAAGATTTGGCATTAGAATATGGAACAAAATTGTTGATTTGGTCCTTTAACTGGTCAAGATTAGGAAGGGGATGGGGGTGTATGTAGTCTAAGAGTAATGGCAGAATACTGAGGACTAGAGGGATTTAAGACCATGAAAAGAACAAAAATAGGTTGGGAGTAGGGTAGAGGTATAGGAAGAGATAGAATGTTAGAATATTATGACTGAATAAAAGAATTTGAGTTCTTGATCACAAAAGTGGAATACTTGTGGGTAATGGCAAGATTGAGATTGTGAAAGGAAATAATATGCAACTGGAGATTCAGTGTCACTAAAATTGAGAAGGTAGAATGAGAGTTTGCTAGCCATAGGGGATGAATTAAGACAGAGTAGCAGTAGATGGGAGAGGCAGCACTAGTGATGATGAATCTCAAGTGAATGCTACATCATTGCTACCAGGCTTTGTGATCTATTTTTTCCTTTCTCTGATCCAATGTTCTGTGGTATAATCCACTGACAGTATCACCTGTGTTTCTGCCTCCATTAGTCTTTTTTGTTGTTGTTCAGCTGTTTAGTCACATTCAACTCTTTGTGACCCCTGGACCACAGCATTGCAGGATCTTCTGTCTCTATAAGTCTGTCAAAGTTCATGTCCATTGTTCTCATGAACAACGTCTCATCTTGTTTCATCCACTTTTCCTTTTTCCTTCTATATTTCCCAACATCACTGGACCTAGATGACTCTGGAGGAGAAAATGAGGCTGGTGACTTTGTATACCCCTCATTCAAATCCAATTCAGTTGCAAGTCATGGCATCATCTTCCTGATGTACTGGTCCTTGAGAACAAAGGACAAACCACAGTAATATTTGTAGCAGTCATCCAAATTTAACTCACTCATTCCAATCCATTTAAGTTCACTGACCACCAATATATCAACATTTAATCTTTCCATCTCCTCCTTGACCATATCCAGCTTACCTTGGTTTGTGGATCTTACATTCCACGTTCCTTTGCAATATTGATCTTTATAGCTTCAGACTTCACCACAGCTTAGCTTCCTTTTGGCTTTGACCCAGCCATTTCATTAGTACTGAGCTACTTGTAGGTGTCCTCTGCCCTTCCCCAGTAGTGTATTGGACACCTTCCAACCTGAGGAGCTCATCTTCTGATGTCATCTCTTATATCATTATATCATCATGTCCATGGGGTTTTCTTGACAGATAGTGGAGTGGTTTGCCATTTCCTTCCTTAGTGAATCACCTCTTGTCAGAACTCTCCATCATGACCTGTCTGGCTTGGGTAAATGCACAACATACCTTATAGTTTCATTGAGTTATGCAAGCTCCTGCACATGACAAGGCAGTAATCCATCAGTCTTTATCCAGATACTGTCCAGCCTTCCTACTCTCACTTCTTATTTCTTGTAATGCCATGCACGAGCAGCTTCCCAAAAGAATGCTACTGTGAACAGCTTTTAAGGTGCTGATTATACAGTATGGTGAACACTCCATTTATTCCATTACAAATCAAGGCAAACATTCACAACAGATCACAATATAATATTCACAACATTACATCTTATCACAGAAAATCACAATATAGTGTTCACATTAGAATGGCCACAGTTTTCACTAAAGTGGCCACAGTATTTAGAACAAAGAACAAAAGAATAATCATCTGGTAAGTCTTCCACTATGGGGCAATCATAAGTTAACTTAATCAGTCACTTATCCAGATTCACAATTACTAAGTATCATTAATCACTAAATACAATTATTAGAAAATTCCACAAACCCTCCACCCCTCAGTGTCTAGTAAACTTCAGTTTCATCACATGTTCAATATGCAAGGAGAGGCCTTTTCTTCATCTTGACTCGGGATAGTCTCTCAGATCCCCTTCCATGGTCCCAGCTCCTACCTGAATCCACCAAACAGTCACCTGGATTCAGAGGCAGACAGCTCCCAGGTTCTCATCCAGTCCTCTGGGTAGTTCTTGCTACACACTGAAGTTCACAGGGTCCAGCACATCTCAAAACCTTCACAGTTTCTGTTGCTGGGAATTCAAGGATCAAGCCACAACAAAGGCTTATCCCAGTCATGCTTCTTCAGTCCTCTAGCAGTTTAGCTGTTCCTAGAATCCAGGAGAAATCTCAGCCTTCAAGGAGGCAGCAGGCACTTCAGCCTTCACCAGATTCTGGTGTCATAGAAAACTCCAACTCAGTTCTCAGCCCAGCAGCCCAGGTTCCAGATGCTGTGAAAATTCTGCTCTCTCCACCAGGAGCCACCAGGAGGAAAATTCTTGATTCTGACTGTCCTCTGGAGCTCTTCTTCACACAGACACACACACACACTCTCTCTCTCTCTCTCTCTGTCTCTCTCTCTCTCTGTCTCTCTCTGCCAACCCCTTCCTATTATGTCAGCAACAGGAGACAGAGCTCACACCTTCTGTTTCTTTCACAGAAGTACTTAGCCCTTAATTACTAAGGGTTAAGTACCTGCTAAATTAATTACTGTTACTTTTCTTCACATGTGTTTCTACTTAAATTATGCTACTGCCCTCCTTTCATTAGATTTGCAAAACCTTGAAAAAATACACTTTACAAGTATTATTATTGCATCCCATCTGTGACCAGGAACACATAATTCCTGTATTTTAAGCCATTACCCAGGAACCCAAATCCTCTTCTCAAGTCCCATATTAACCATCTATTTTCATACCTAGAATGTTTTTTTTCTTCAAAACCCTTGACTTTGATGGGCAGCAGTGGCAAAAGTACCACATATACCCTTGAAGTCTTCACTTTCTTCTCCAAGATTTCATAATCTTTATAAATGCTTTCTGTATTCCTTCTGGCAATATCATTTTTTCCCAAGTGCATTACCAGAAGTTAGAAGCTTTACAAATTTTGAAAGCATCTTTCACATTTCAGATGTATCATTGCTTGGGAAGCTATATAATTCTCAGTTGTTAGGTCAAAAAATAGGGCCCTCTCTTCTCAGCAGGGACTTATCTGCTCTATTGTTAATCTCCCTGACCTGCTTTCCCACCTGATCTCATCTGTGAAAGTCATCATGCCCAAGAGAACCAGCAGCTGTTCCTCAGAAGGAAATTCTTCCTATCTTTATTTCACTCCCAGTGTTCTGTTACCTTCTTCCACTCTCTAACCTATGACAGGACGGGTTTCTGCTCTCCCTCTGCAGATCCTTATCCTTTGTTCTTACATTTAACACTTTAATGTTACCTATTTATATAACATTTGTGGGTAGGGGGGAAAGCCTGTGATTTCATTGGCATTTGGAATTCCCAGTGATGAAATTCTTAGCAATGCAGATCTGTACCTGCTCTGTGTTGCTATATTACCTGTTCTGTACCTGATATATATTGAATATTATAAATAGGAATGAAAATGCCAGATTACCAAGTGACTTTTTCCAGATGAAATAAAACCCACTATCTCATAAGAATTTGGGGTCACAATTGAGATAGATTTAACATTGTAACGTTAAAGATTTCTTGTGGATAAAACACTCAGGGCAGTATTTAGAATCTCTGTGGGAATCTGTTGCTTTTCTCTATGCCCTGAAATAACTAAATGGAAGATAACTAAAATATACTATTAAGATAAAAGTAATTTCAGATAAAAAAATGTAGTGACATTATTACTGTATTGTTATTTCAGAAGTCAAAGGATCACAGTGAAAAGTATGAAGAAGATAATTGGGAAATAAACTTTAAGGTAAATTTCAACTCAAATCTTGTTTTTACATTTAAATCATTTCCATTTCTTACTAAGTGCCTAACATTACTTTCTAGAAGTGGATATTTCTTAAATAAATGCTTTTTTATGTGATAATTAGGAAAATTCAACAATAGACAATTTGTGTTTATTTTTCAAATTAGATATTTTCTGTACTGCCAATACAACCCCACTATCAGGACATCCTGTAGTAGGAAGAGTTATAGTCACTTTGGGAGATATTTCTGATTTGGGTCTCAGAATATCAACTCTGGGAAATTATCCCCCTGCTATCAGAACCCGCTATGGTAGGAAGCCATACTGGGAAAATATCCCTACTGAATAGTCTTCTTCTAGCCTTACCTATATGGCGGTTATATTGTGTTAGGAGAAGTTAATTATAAACATAGAAAAGAGCACAAAGAAAAGCCAACAAATTACACATGGTGTTAATAACAAAAATAATAGCAACTGTCATTTATATCGCACTTGAAAGTTTTCAAAATGGCTTTACAAATATCTCATTTCCTCATATTATCTCCTGTTCTACATACGTTATCTCCCATTTTTTATACTTTCATTTAAGTACAAAAAATCAGATTTACTTTGCCAGGCTGAACTTAGTCTGTTCTTGTTGTTTAGTCATCTTTCAGTAGTGTCTTGACTCTTCATGGCCCCATTGGGGGTGACTTGCCCGGGATCAAACAGCTAGTAAGTGTATGCCCCTGTATTTGAACTCAGAAAGATGAGCTTTTCTGACTCTGGGCCCAGCACTCTATCCACTGTGCCACCCAGATGCCTTGACTGGTAGTCTTGATGAAAATAAATGGGTGGGAGGTTCAATCCATATCCAGAAAACATTCAGATATGGCTCTATGACAGTTACCAAATTCCAGAAAGATTTTTGCTAATTTAGATTCATGTCATAGTCAATAATTTTTCCCTGAATTTTGGATTGATGATCATAATAAAGCTTTGAATTTATCTTAATATTCTAGGAATCGCTTCGGTCTGATACAGAGACTCCTGTTTTACCACCATATTTATCACCATCTCTCCCTCCTCCAGGAGAACTTTATCCTGTCCAAGTGAAGCATGTTGTTTCACCTAATGAGGTACACAATTTAAATGTATAATGGGAAAATGAACATTTTAATCAACATGGTAATATGGTAACCAAGAGCATCACAGCTTTAGAATATGAATTTATTTGTACAGTCTTATGGAGGATAGTGCAAATCTCTCACCTCATGAGAGAAAAAGGAGCAGTGGAGGAAAAAAGAGAAACCAGTGTAAAGACATCTGGATAAGGGGCTCCGATTTAGCAAATAATCCCAAAAATAGATTAAAGATCTTCAGATATTTTATAACATCTTCTTTCATCATGAAGGACAGTGAGTGGAGCCACCATATGTCAAAGTCCCACATCTACTTATAGAGAAGGTGAAAATGGCACTAAGGAGAGCAAAGATGGAAAAACAGATGAACCAAACCAAATGTACGTTGTCTGTGACAAAATTTTGAGACTTAAGGAATTCTCAAGTGACCTGAAGTAAGGGTCAAAGTATTGGAGGGAAAAACACTTCACAGATGATGTTGCTGGAAAAAAAGAGACTAATAAAGTGTCAGTAATTACTGACCTATATGTCTGAATTCTTACCTGTAGAAATTTTTTTTTGAAAGTAATCTGCAGGCATGGGGCAGCTAAGTGGAGCAGTGTGGGTAGAGCACAGGACCTAAAGTCAGAAAGATCCATCTTCCTGAATTCACATCCAACCTCAGACACTTAACTAGCTGTGTGACCCTGGGCAAGTAATTTAATCCTGTTTGCCTTGGTTTCCTCATCTGTAAAATGGGCTAGAGAAGGAGATGGCTGTTCTGTTATCTTTGCCAAGAAAACCCCAAGTGGGGTCATGAAGAGTTAGACACAGCTGAACAACCACAGCAATCAGCACATACCTTATGGTCATCCTAGATGAAGTTACTGAAGAGAAATATTCAAGTTTTCATAAATAGTATTCCATAGTAGATTGAATCTTTACTAAATAAAAAAAAATTTTTTTAATTAAATTGAGGTAGAGTAAAACATCTCTCTAAAACAGTGGTTGTCAAACTGTGGGTCATGCCCCCCTTTGGAGATCAGACGACCCCGTCACGGGTCACAGGGGTCGCCTAAGACCATCGGAAAACACATATTTGCAGACACGCCCACATATGAGTAGTAAAGGGTTGCAGCATTAGGAAGGTTGAGAACCACTGCTCTAAAAGCTTCTGCCAACTAGGTATCTCTCAGGCATTTTTTCATTTTTAGTATTTTTTTCCAATTACATGTAAAAACAGTTTTTAACATTAATTTTTAAAAATTTAGAGTCCCAAATTCTCTCCTTTCCTTCCCTCTCCTTATTGAAAAGACAAACCATTTGTTGCAGATTATACATGTGCCGTCATGCAAAACACGTTTCCATATTAGTCACGTGAAAGAAAACACAGATTCCCCAGAGTTTCACCAAATCGTCCTCTTAGAAAAATCGAGGGGTTCAAAAACACTTGTTATCCCAATTATAACACTGGTGTGATTGAAAGAATTTTCAGCCACGTATAGGTCTTGGACAGACACCATAAACAGACAATTAATTCAGCCCTGAATTGGAGGAGAAAGTAGGGAATATTGTTGTTGGAACTCAATCCCCGTCTTAATGGAGCTATCTGTATTTAATCCGTTCCTTTCCCCACTTTTTTTTTTCTTTTTGGACAGTTGCTAAATGGTTACTTCTAAAGGAGCATTTGACAGTCTCAGTGATGTTATCCACACTATTTTTAGGGGAAAGTAAGCCAGAAAATAAGTTATTTGGATTCAGAACTGATTAAGTTGATTGTCCAAAGAGTAGTTAGTAATTATTTGGTGTCACCTTCAACTTGGAATTCATATAGTGAACTGTGTCAGGAATCTGTGCATAGGTCAGCGATTCAGAAGAAAACAACGTAGATTCGAAGGAAGGCTCATTCTGGGGCTGGCCACGGAAAGCAGAGTTAGAAACAATCTTTGAACATTGTAGAGAGACAAATTTAGACTTTATAATAAGCAAACATTTGCTAGCAATTAATAGTCTCCCAGCGAAGGTTTCCCTCTTCTACCCACATGGCTCTAATTTTCCTGCATTCGTGCCTTTACTCAAATTACTCCCAAGTCTGGACTCTCTTCATCTTCTTCCACAAATCTCTACTTTACCTGCCTTTCAAAATCCAGCTCCAGTGCTGTTTTGTACGAGAAGCTGGCATTGGTCTCCTCCCTTAGACGCTACTTTCATCCTTCGCGGGCTGTTTTCCTATGTATTTTTCTTTTTTTT
>CM053582.1:201044462-201062114 GCA_028627135.1 Pseudochirops cupreus
GCTGCCGCTAATCCGCTCACCTGAGGCTTCTCCACTCCTCCCGTCCAGCCGCCCCCGGGGCACAGCTGCGGCTTCATGCCAGGCTGGTTTTGGTTCGCAGTGCTGATATGGTTCCTGGTAGCCGAGCTGACTTTAGTGGGAAGTATCTTTGTGTGCGTTTTGGAGTTCTAGGATTGGTTTAGAGTCCTATTTTATGGGTATTTTGGGGTGGTTATGTGAGAGCTGCAGTATGTTGCGGCTGCTTTGCCGCCATCTTGGCTCCGCCCCCCCTTCACTGATGCTTTTCAAGCAAAGGCTGAAAAATTATGTTGTGGATAAGATTTTGGTTCAGATATTAACTAAACTAGATAGCCCCCAAGATCTAACATCTGTAAGAGCTTGCCAAGGAAGAATATGGCCAAAAAAGGAAAGAAAAAGACTCCTCTAAGGAACATCTAAGGGGTCAATAAGTGGATAGGATATCAGAGCAAAAGTACCAAGGACTATCCTAGTCATAGCTATTATTGATTCTTATGTATTCTTTTGCAGCTGTGTAAGAAATATTGCAAAAGTAACAAAACCTAAAGATATTACTCTTTTACTCTTTTGGCCTAGGTATATATCTGCCTTGATCTAATAGGCAACTTCAACCATCAAAATGCCACAGTTGATACTGGAATCAACTGGGAATCTGAACCAAAGAGCCTAGATGAAGTACTACAGAGTTTTAATCAGAATGTGGATTCTCTACCTTCATTGACAGATTTTAGATCAGGTATTTTTTTGTTATTTTTTCAAATACAGAGAAATTTCATTAGATTTTTATTTTTAATGAAACTTTGAAATGCTATTTTTCAGATTTTTGTGGGGGCTTTCGTTTAATGTTTGTTCTGGAAAAGTGGAAAAATTATTTAAATCAGAAATTTTGTGACAGTTTTTGAATATCAATTATTTTCCTTAATAGAAGAAGTACTGTGTATTTTCACCTACCTTGAAGATGCCATATTCTTATTGATACCTTTTGTTTTTTGTATCATGGGCATTCCATGATGTGTACCCCATTCTTGTAGAACATTCCCTTTTAAAAAAGAATATTAAAACTAATTAATGCACAATATTCTGTATCTACTGTCCCCCAACTCTCTTACAGAGACAAGGGAAGTATATTTTGTTATCTCTAGGAATTATATTGGTCATTGCATTTAATCTTGAGTTCGGCTATGTTTTAGTGGGTTTGTTTGCATTTTTATAGTTTTTATATTTACATGTTCATACATAAATATCAAAGTAATGGGGGGAGGAAACACTTCACAGATGATGTTACTGAAAAAAGAAACTTAATAAAGTGTCAGTAATTACTGACCTATAATGTCTGAATTCTTACCTGTAGAATTTTTTTTTGAAAGTAATCTACAGTCATAAGGCAGCTAGGTGGAGCACAGGACCTGAAGTCAGAAAGATCCATCTTCCTGAATTCAGATCCAACCTCAGACGTTTAACAAGCTCTGTGTGTGTGTGAAAACACTCTTAAGAGGGGGAAAGGTACATCCAGGTTTAAAGTTGGTTGTAACTAGCTTTGATCGCACTTTATTTACTTTTTCATTATTTTAGCTTGTTTAACTTGTGTTTATCATTAAGGCCCTGGAACATGGGAACAAAAAATTAAATCTGCCAGTGGATTGGCATATGAAATAATGATAGGTTAATAAAATGGAATCTTTAATAATTCAGAGCTTCAGAGATCTGTGATTTCTCTGAGAGGGTGCTTCCTTCACAAATTCTTATTGCAACCTCCCTACAACTTATTAGATAGTCTTTGAGAGCTATTTTAGCAGCCTTTCCCCCATCAAAAAAAAAATTCACTCCAAGACCAACTTAGTAATGAGTTTCTGAACTTGCTAGGCTAATCCTCAGTAATCTGATACATACAGGCCATTACAGAGCTGCTACAATAAAATCCTACTTTGATAGATTAATATAAGATGGTAGCAACCCTGGGCTCCTGAAAGATTTGCTAGTGGGGTATAACTTTACTAGGCTGAATCAAATTGGAGATGCTTCAAGTATCAGCTGATGGTGATTAGAAGGTACATGTTAATAATTCTGGAATTCTGAAGTATAATAAATCTATACTACTCTAAGTATTTCAGAGCAGCGTGTAATACCGTAAGAGTGGTTGAAAGGAAAAGGGTAATAACTCTGTTTAACTAACAGATATATAGACTTTAGAAGGAAAATTGCTGAGTAATGATAAAGTTCACTCTCTCTTCTGTCCAGATCTTTGATGTCATCATCTGTAGAACTCCCACATTGGTGTCTCTCTTCCCCTACGTGTTTAGTACCTACCTTTGTCTTCTCCATCCCAACTTCTGTTCTCTTCAGATACTAGTTTTATAGCTTCTAATATCCTCAACTCACTCCTTCAGCCACACATAGGAGGTGGTCTTATTTTAGACACCACATTGGCCCCATCTGTACACCAAACAAAGTATATTTGTGCCCCATGTATAAAAAACCCATTATGTATGTTGTCTTATTTAAACCTTAAAACAATACTGTGAAGTGGGTACTCCAGTAGATCTATGATTTCATCAATTCAAACGTTCCTTCCAGTGCTAGAGGTTCCAGCCCTGCCTACCATCCCTTTTTTGCCTTTCTTCCCTGTCTTCTCTTAAATTCCTGACAGAGAATCCAGCCAGTGTTAAGGTGTTCCATCTACCCTAACTACTTAAGAAGTGCCACTGGCCCTCTCATCTTCATCTAGGGAAAAATAAATGGGTTTCAGAGAAAAATGACCTCTATGGTTGTGAAACTTATATATTCAGGGGGTTTTGAACTCAAGTCTTTCTACCTTCGGGTCCAGTACTCTAGCCACACATAGCATGTTAATAAAGAGGTAATACTTATGTGAAGAAGTTACATTTTTAGCATTAGAGATTAGGTAGAGGCCAGATTCTTGCTCAGTGAATGGGGTAGAGTAAGATTTGGCATGATTTTTCCCAACAGTTTTATTCAGTGAATGAAATAATTATATTTATATTAAATTCGTGACATTGGGAAAAACTTACTGATACTAGAGAAATTAAAACTTATAATTATGTAATGAAATAATCTCCTGGAAGTATAAATTTAGTAAACATTGAACTATTAACTATTGATGAGAAAAGGTCTTATTTAAGTTTTTCAAGGATCTGTGATTTAATCAGTATGGATGCTCTGCTCCTTCCCCTGATGCAGATCACAGTCTTTGAGAGAGTATCTGCCCCCAAAATTAGTCAGCTTGCAGTCAGCCTGGAAATTACTGTCTCTGAATAGAGCTAATATAGACTGGTCCTCAGGTAAAATGACATGTGGTTTAGTCTTGTCCTGTTCCCACAGTCTTACCAGTTTGGTAGGACCTAGTAGAGCTTATGCTCTGCTTGAAGAACCCGTTATCACACCAAGGCATCACAGTCATGTTTTGATGGAAGAGAAAAGTATAATATATTTGGCTTCTAAAGCTTCCAGGAGAGTAAAACCTCCAGGCATCCAGCCCTTAGAGTTCTTTTGTCCTCCAGAAAAACTGAACAGAGGATGGAGCTCGGTGGACATAGATGTCTGTCCTGTATGTGGGAAAGGCAAAGGACTGCTGTTTTCTGTGACACTTGTAAAACACAGAAAGTAGGATGCATGGAAATAGGTAAGCTATGCTGATGTAGTACCGGCATGCCTTAGAGTAAGGGCTGTGTAAATGTTAGCTGCTGTCATCATTATTATCATTTCCATAGTTTGTGTCTGGGCCTACACATTCACTGTTCAGACTTGAAAAGGGCATCAGGAAAGTGGTGTTTTATTTCTGGAAATGACAGAGATCAGGACTAATACAAAGAAATAGAGAGGTCTTTCATATTTGTTAGGTAGTGAAAATGTTAGGTTTATATTATAATTTCCCTTTTGTTCTCTCTCCAGAAATGCCTTGTCTTGCAGAATATAATGATGGTTTATGGTATCGAGCCAAAGTTCTTTCCATCAAAGAATTTGATCCCCTTGCTGTCCTGGTGCAATTTGTGGATTATGGATCAACTGAAAAACTGCCAACGAGCAGGTACAGTCACCGTAATTATGTTTAGTGGTAACCTGTTAATCACCTTCTTTCCTTTCTCCAAAAATATCTTCGAGTTGTTCATAATTCTTTTCAGTTTTTTAGAGCATTAAATCATTACGTGCTTTAGGTTTTAACGTTTCTTCTGTTTTAGACTGCGTCAGATTCCTCTTGACCTTATGAAATACCCCGCTCAGGCTGTAAAAGTTCTTTTGGCTGGGTTTAAACCTCCATTAAAAGATTCCGAAAAGACAAGAATTCCATACTGCCCCAAGTGGAGCATGGAAGCCATGTGGGCTATGATAGACTGTCTTCAAGGAAAACGGCTTTATGCTTCCTCTTTGGTAAATTTTTATTCTAATTAGCAGGAATACTAAGAGTCCAGAATTTTTCATAGTAATTTGGTATCATTGAATAATCTTATCTTAGTTGTCTTTTTCATAATTATGTAGCACAGAGGTGTCAAACTCCTGTGGCTAGAACCAAATTTAAATGTAATTGGGGAATGTTTGACAAAATAAATAAAGATACAATACTACATAATGTTAATTTGTGGTTTTCTGAGTCAGTATACAGATCGCTGGGGGATCCTTTGCTATTTGAATTTGACACCAGTGATACGGTACATAAAAGTATATTGACCTAGAGACTTAATTTTAAGATTCATTGGAAGTTATGTAAGTCATGTTTTAGTTATTCAAACTTGAAATTCATTTTTAAGTATTATGATCTGAATTTTGAAATCTTAAGAGCAGAAACAGCATCAGAAATCCCAAATAAGAATAATCTCTCAGATTGCTTTTGTTAAGGTGAAATGCCCATAGTTCCTTTGAAACATAAAACTTAGGAGATGTGGCGGGGGAAATAGGTTTATTTTAAAGCTAATGTTTTTATATTCAGCAGGTATTTGTTTCCACTATGTATGTGAGAGTTATGACATTTTTTGGAGTACAGAACAGGCCTGTTAAGGACAGAGCTTCTCAAAGATAATTTAAATAACGTATCTGGATATAAATATATCTGAACATAATGAATAAATAGCTTAGGATAGAATAAAGAGGAAGGGATGAAGGTGAGGAACTTGTTTGACAAACTCTGCTTTTGTTTAGACTCAGTCACCAGACTATATAGTGACCTTATATGAAGATGAACAATATCCAGTTCATATGTCGTTGATAGAAATGGGACTTGCAGATTTAGATGAATGACGTAAGTATATATAATGCTTTCTGACCTTTTTAACTAGTACAACTTATGATTAGTAACAGACATCAATACCATATATCATGTAATTTCCCCTTGTTTCCTCAAAGAAATGGCAAGTGAGCTTAGTGAGAAATTTACATCTCCTCTCGAATGCCTTTCCTATCTTCCCTTTATCTTGTGAAAGTTGGCAGCACCAGTACTAAAGGGTGCCCACTTCTCTAGAAAACTTTTCTTAGAATTTCTACAGCCATTACAGAAGCAGGAGAAGCATGTACCAGTAGCTTTCAGCAGCTAGTTAGGCTAGTTTCTGTACCTATACAAGGACTTACTAGAGACTGGTACTCATATTTAGGGAGAAATTTCAGTTGATTGGACTACATTGATTATACATGTATATGTGCACATGTACATATAAAAATACATCTTGTACGTTTGGGTAATTGACTTGTCCAATTGCATCTGTTTGTGTAAGAACTTAGAGTATTAGAACAGGAATGAATATTAGTGGTCATCAGTTGGTAAATGGCCCAAAGACTTGCCTAAGGTCACATTAAGGTAGTTTCAAGGACAGGATTTGAAACTAGGGTTTCATCCTCAAAGAGTTTTTTTCCATGTTGCAAGCAAATGGGCAAGTCTAAGCAACTGAGAAAATCCAGAATTGTGTGTACACACATAATGAAGTTTTATTTTTTAAAGTCTATGTGGATTGCATATTTATAACAATTCAGAAATGTTAGCTAGAATGATGTTCAGCCATCAAAAGTAAAAGCTCATTTTAGTTGGGCTAATTCACAGAGCTTCATTATAGTACTTAAAGAATCTTATGGGGTTCTTTGTAATTAGACATCTAAATGTTTAGGTCAAGAAACATTAACAAATCTAGGCTTTAAAATGTAGATGTATAATTATACCGTAGTTTTTGTTTTTCAGGTATATTCTGTGCGCTGAGCACGTGTGGCAGCCCAGAAGAAACATTTTCTGTTTAGAGTAGTTCAGGCTTATTTTTGTTCTGGTTTTTCAAAATGATAACTTTCACATCTTGTCCTCTCTGTTGGATTGTTAGGAATTTTTTTTTAATTACTAAAGAATATGCTTAATAAACGTTTGTTCTGAGTCTTTGTTCATAAGCTTTCCTGGTTTATTACCAGTTTTTATTTCAGCATGTATATTGACAAAATCTTGTGCTGGAAAAACTTACTTCCTTTTATTATGGTAGGCTCCCAACTATGTAAATAAATGTAATAGTAATTGTCAGCTTTCAGAAACTATTTGAAATCATCATAGTTTATGTAAGGTAAGTCATATATGTTAATATTGTCATCTAGATGTGAACCATATGTTGGTTGGGAAAATAAAAGTAGAAGTTTTTGTTCATGCTTTCCTAAATCAGTCAAAACACAATTAGCTAAGTGGGATAACTTTTCTTTAGTTTTAGTAACTATTTAGTAACATCTCATTTATTCAACATATTATGTGAATATCTTAAGTAATGAAACATTCATTACCTCCTGGGGTAGGCTAATCTGTTTTAGGATTGCACACATTACTGTGATGTTTTTTCCTATTTTGAACTGAAATCTATCCTTTGGTCCTGTTTCTGTTCTTCCTACACCACCCCTCCCTCTCTCCCCCCCACCTCCAGCCAAACAGCCATCATCCCTACCCTTAAAAAAAGGTCTTCAAACTTTTACCAAATTATTTTCATCTTAGTCTGACATGGTTTGGGGTCCCATCGCCAAAAGATTGTCTTCTGTTGGAAACACTCCAGCTTGTCATTGTCCCTTATAAGATTGTACTTGTGCAATTAATAAAATATTAATAAAACAGGATAAAGAAGAAGACCCTTGGATAGTCTCTTAAAGCCAGGTTCAAGTTCCTATAATACAGAGTGGCTTTGACCCTGGTAAAGTCACATAACTTCTCAGTGCTCTTGGGAACATCTTCCTAAGGTTGTAGTTTGTAGACAAAGTGTCAGCCCACCTGGACTAGAAGGGAGAATCTTTACCCGGGAGTTTGCTTTCCCTAACCCTTCAACATTTAGTTCTTAAGTAGCCCTTCTTAGGCTTGCTACTTAGATTCTTGATCCTTGACTTACCTATTCTCTGATAACCTTTGAAAGTGGCTCCCTGTGTGAGGTGATATAGTAGATAAACATTTAAGTGCCCACTACATACAGGACACTGGAGTGTAGGCATCAAGAGATAAAGATGAAAGAGCTCCAGTTATCAAGGAGCTCTGAAGGAAGTGAAGGATTCCAAGAGACGACTTCAGATTTCAGTTTAAAAATTACATGACCATGGGCAACTCACTTAAACTTGCAAACCTAGGTTCCTTATCAATAAAGTCATTATGACGGTAGTTGTACTACCTCCTTCAAACATATGTTATGAGGAAAGCAATGTAAAAAGAGTAGTTATCTCAGGACACGTAATAGAGTTGACTCCCCATTGCAAATTTAAAGGTACAGGGCAGACAGGGACTCAACATTTTTAAAAAATCCTTCTATTTGATAGCAGTCTTAGCCTGTGAGAACACAGCTAGTGTTATATATACACTATCAATCCCTTATAATTAGCCTTATCTTTAGCTCTTATCATTTTAATTGTTATATGATTTTTAAAATAACTTGCTAGCCTCAGCCCTATTCCACATGCTTACATTTACAGAGAGACTGACTTCCACATAATTACATAATCATATGTACTGTTGCCATTGTGTTTTAAGTCAGTGTACTGCCAATACTTATTTCAATTTAAAGTCTAGCCCTATGGGACAAAAAAGGTCATTTATAATAAATTTTATCTTCTGCTAGCTGGCTTAATTTTTATGAATATGTTTGTCTTCTGTTTCATCATTTTTTATAAAAATATCAACACACAGGTAGGACAAGCTATCAAATTTAAACTTTATTTTAGATATCTGAAAACATCGAAACTTTTCATTTTATATATTATGTACAGATTGACACGCTGCTATAGAATTTACAGAAATATACATTTTAAAAATGAAATTCGTTGTCAGAGCACCACATATTATTTCATGATTAAGAAAAACATTTTGCTACAACTTGGTGTCCATCAGAACATTACCGTCTTTATCTTTAATTCTTACTCGACCAGATATATACTTAGTTTCTTGGTGGCCATTAGAATATACAGTCTTAATGGTGCCATCTGGATATTCTCGTCTCTTGAACTGTGGAGTGTGAAGTTCTCTTTGGCCGTTGTTAAATTCTATTATTTTGCTGCCATCTCTGTTTTTAAAAAAATCATGAATTTAGTAACACTTCTCTTCCCATTATATATAGAAGCTGCCACTACTTCAAAACAATAATAATGGTAGCTCCAAATTTTTTTTCTCTATCTTTGTCTTCAGTGAATGATTCCTCTTAGTCCCATTCTCCTCCCCCCATAGCCAGTCAAGATTCAGTCCCGTCCTCCCTCTACAAACCTTGCATGCATCTATTTTCACTGTTTCAATTACCAGCTGTGAACAAAAATTTTCTATTTAACTTTAGCCCTAATGTTAACAGCTCCTTTTGCCTCTGTGCTTGATGCCCCACTGAAATTCAACATGTTAAACTAAGTTTATTTACCACATCTCCTTCACAAGCTGCCAGGTTCTACTAGGCTCAAGCTTTAAAATAGCTCTGTGCCCTTTATCTACTTAAATTCTATTTTTTTAAAACTGTAGAAGGAATTGACCCTTTCTCTTCAGTTCTGATCATCTCTGTCCAGACTTTTTCTTCTAATCTCACACTTTGATTACCACATGCACCTACTGTGGTTTTCATGACATTCCTGCAACTATCTAGTCCCCTACTTAACTACAAAACTTTGTAATAGTGCCTACAATTTACCACATCAAATTCTAATCATGCTAGCTGTTGGACCATCCTGTCACTAAACACACAAATCTCTTTCCTAGGCTAACTTACTACTACCTACCTCTAAACCTCCCTGCTAAGCCATGTTCACTCCTAACCTAATATTCAACTAAAATAACTATACTGTCAGGAAGCATTTGCTGACTGGAGTTTATCGTTACTTTCTACAGTCATATATACTCATGCACTATTTATATAGAATATTTATTTGAATACTGGAGTATGATATATTTGCGATTTTCCCATTATATATCAACTAACTCTAAATCTGTTGGGGTAAAGGTGCTGTCTATTTGCAATATATCTTAACTAATGACAATATATGAAACTCAGAAATACATGTTTGCAAATTTTTTTTAGCTGGAATTGGAGTGAAATTGTATAGTAAGTAAAGCCAGCGTGTAATTTCTAAACTACTATTAGATTTAAGCAAGTCTTACTGTTGTACTCGAACAATGGTACCATCTGGGAAAATGCTCTCTTCCCTCCCATCTTCAAATAAATTTTTAATGGACTGGTCAGGAAATGTAATTTCTTTTCTTCCATCTGGAAAATGCTTTTCTAGTTTAAAAATAGAGAGAGAGACAGAATGTGAGTGTATAACATCAACCTGCATTCTCATTTTGAATTACTTTGGGAAACAGATAGGAGTAGAGAAGAAATTGAAGAAAAATAATAATTTTCACCTATTTGTCCACTTGAGAAATGTAAAACCTCCAATCCCTCCGGATAAGTGGTATGAGTGGTCTGAGTAGCTGCATAGTAGTAAATCTGTAAAGGAGAAAAAAACCAATATGACTGCTATAATATACATATTGTATATGTCTATGTATATACATATATACACATACATATAGGCAGGTCTATACAAACACAGATGTACATGTATGTGTGTGTGTACATACATACATCTAGGTCTATACAAATATGTATAGATCTGTGTGTGTGTATTAAACATGAAGAGGCAGAAAATATACCAATGGAAACATACCACTCTTTCATCTGGCATGACTTTTTTCACATCCCCATTGAAAAAAGTAATAGTGACAGTTTTTCCATCTGAACTCACTTCTTTCTGAGTTCCATTTGGAAACAAGATAATATGGCACCCACTTTTTAAAACCTTTTCAACCTGAAAAAAAAGGATAAAGGTAATTTTATTCCATGTACAGATAATCATAAAATCAAAACAGCATCTGCTCTGAAATTATCATTCTAAAATCATGAGGCCTAAAACTGGAAAGGATCTCAGAGATACCATCCAATCTCTTATTTTACAAAAGTGACTTGGCTATGAGCACAGAGAAAATAAGAGAGAAAACTATTACATAAACTGATCTAATATCAAAAAAGTTAATCAGCATTAGACCACTTTGATTCAGTTTATTTCCTGTTTCTAGTTGTAGTGGGTGGGCCCAAAAGGTAACAAGATTGTTGTCAGTAACTAAAAGGTCTTAAGGAATGATGCAGAGATTATATCTGTTCAGGTACAGGTTGGACCAGATTATTTCTGATGTTCCTTCTAATTTTAAGTGTCTATGACTCCCATTTCCTAAGCACTTTCCCTCATTCTCCATAGTTATTTGTGGTCTCTCTCTACTACCTACTACCCTGAAGAACATACTGGAATGAACCTAGCATCTGCTTTGGGATGCCTTGACCGTGGCTGTATAAAGCCCATGGTACCTTAGGATGTAGAGCAAAAGGGACATGGTTTGGTTCCCTGGCTTTCATACATAATAAATGGTTGCAGTGTTGCTAGAATACATGGTTTTCTATTTTATATCTAGAACTACATATGTTTGGCCATGCCATGTCCCTTGGTTAATACTATTTAAATAGAACTCCAAAAATAATACAGAAAGTATGAAAAGGAAGTTATGTAGTCATTTTCCCTTTCTGGATTTTTTAAACTATTCCATCCTACTTGTTTTGTTTACCTCCTGAATCTTTCTAGAAATAGTAAATTTGTACTGGTCATCATGATGAAATACGCACCTGATAGAGGTGATAGATTGGGTACAGATTGAGACATACATTTTTGTTTGTCCATGGACAAAGTAAATCCATGGAATGGATTTACTTGACTACAGGTATTACAAAGATGTTGCTTTTCTTCCCCCTGCCCTCAGAGGGGTGTGCACATAGATATTTATTATATTTTTTAAAAATTAAAAAAAAAGACTGCTTTGATTATGACTTGAGACTTCTACTTGTTTTATCTAGAATATCTGGCCAAGCAGCTTTTCCCCTATCTGGTCCCCACAACCTCCAAAGCACCTTATCTTAAAAAGATGTTTAAGTAAAAGGACATATTTCTCTGCTTATGGAAGTCAGTTTTTGTTCATATAATTTTAGTAGGTAAAATTGGAAAGGGGAGATGATTAGATTGGAGGGAATAACAAAACAAAGAATGATTTTCAAACTGATAAAGATAGAATGTAGTTGAGGGAAACTCATGAACTGATGCGAAGTAAAAGAAACAGAAACAATATACATAGTAACTATAAGAACATAAATAGAACAAAACAATTTTAAAAATAAATGCAATAAAATAATGACCAAGCTTAGCTCAAGATAAAAGATTTGAAAAGGTATTTCTCCCCATTTTTTTTTCTTTACACAGGTAATGTACTACAGTTGTGAAACGCTGCATATAACTTAAGACTTCCAAAAGATTGGGTAGTTTGGAAAAATAGTGGTTTTTTTCCTGGGAAGGTTAGAGAAGAGAAATGTATTGGGTCCTATAGTTGAGGAAACATCATTTATGTCAAAGTGAACATCTAGTTATGTTACAAGAATTTACTTTTAATATGGACAACCTATCTTTCAGTTACTCTTATTTTTAGCATACTCACACCCATAGTGTACTTCATTGTTTTCTGTGTGACATCTCATTTTTTAAGTCTTACGAGACTTCAGTGTTTTGTCCTAAAATGATGGTAGAATTTACAGAGAATGCTCATTAGAAAAGCTCTGTAATTTTTCCCACCTGTTTTCCTTCCCTATTTAGTCATGGGGCTAAACTCACTACTCATTTGTTCTATATTTCCCAATTTTACCTGGTAGAACAAAAAATTATTTAGGTTATCCATCCAACTGCATGTCAGAAGCTAAGAGGAAAATCTCTTAACTCACTTTGTTTTTCCAGGATATACAGTTAGCCAAATGGTTGAGTGATTACACCTCTCTTTCAGGAGGCACTGTTGTGGTCCAAGGTTTGATGCAATCAGCATGACCTTAATCTGCAGACACCGTCTGGGGGACCTTACCAGCCAAAGGAAGGCCTTCAAAATTTGAATATTTGCTGCTTTTCCATCACAATGGTGTATGTCTTGAGCAGGCGTGTGATTTATGCTTTCTTGACACTGACAATAATCTTAAATAATTTCATATATGAATAGAATGTAACTTTTTGGAAGAGGACCTTTTAAGTTTGCATTTTTGCTCTACTAAAATCAATTTTTTTAAAAATCCACACAACAGAATCTCATTTGATCAGTTGTGTGGTCAAGATGTAATTTTTTAAAATATTAATAAGGTCAGACAACCAACATTTACTAAGCCTTTACTATGTGTCAATGTGCTAAAAATAAAAAGGCAAAAAACACAGTCCCTGCCCTCAAAAAATTCAGATTTCTCCTGAGAGACAAGATGCAAATAACTATGTACATACAAGATAAACACAATATAAATAATCTCAAAAGGAAGGTTTTAGCAGGAAAGAGGTAAACATCAGGCAAGACCCTCTGCAGGAGGATCTGACCTTTCTTCAATGAGGTCTAAGATTTTTTTCATGCCTTCAGAATCATCATCATCTTAGATGTATCTCGTGAATCAATCCCAATTTGTCATGTTCAGCACAGATCTCATGTTAGCTGTACTCCAGCTAGTTTTCTTGTCTTTTTTTCTCTAATTTCTACCTCTCTAAGCACATCCAGGACTTGATTACATTGTCAAAATATGGCTACTTTGCCTTTTTTTTTTTTTTTTGCTTTTTGGAGGGGGAAGGCTGGGCAATTGGGGTTAAGTGGCTTGCCCTATAGGTTACACAGCTAGTAAGTGTTAAGGCCAGAGACACAAATCTGAGGCCAGATTTGAACTTGGGTCCTCCTAACTCCAGGGCCAGTGCTCTATTCACTGTGCCATCTAGCTGCCCCTAGTTTGCCATTCTTGAAAAGCTTCTTATAAAAACATGAGTTATCTTTCAACTGTTCTAGTTTTATCCTTGGATGACTTTGCTTAGTAAAATCTCTTGGTCTCTTTAACTGATTCCACTCTGCTTCTCTATTCTTCATCTGGGATAGTGCTCAATCTTGTACCATCCTTCTTAAGACTTTACAATCAAGATAATATTCCTCTGAGTCTGGAAAGTAAGTCAAGTGTTTACTGATCAAGGTATTTGAGGTTCATCTGGTGTCTTTGTATCTACAGCAGTAAAACATCTGTGTAAAACTATTAAAGTTTTATCCTCCCAATTACTAATTTTCATTATCCAAAAAGTTGTTTGTCTTAGTCAAGATAGTTATTTCAATTGCATGACTTTTTTTCCCATTTCTATTCTAGAGTTAACATGAATTTTAGTCAGTGGTCTGAACAGTACACAGCTGCATCAGCAATGAAAACAAATCATTTCCTGTCTGTTAAAATGAAATCAGTTTTATTTTTTGTGATATTTTGGTGATTATACTCATCAACCTGCAGTTCTTCTCTTGAAGAAAGCGTTCATAAAATATCGGCACAGGACCTTACTTTGTGTAAGGCTTTGATCAAAACACAAAAAAACAGATATTTTCTTAAAGCTACATTACTTTTCCTATTTCTCATCTTTCCCACCTATTCCCCATCTTTACATTGAAGTCACAAAATATATTGATTAAATTTGGTGGCTCTTTGAGTTTTTGTAGAATTTCTCTCTGCCATTTCATCATCTGCAACAGACACTGGTAAATACACCCCAAATTCTTTATGGCAGTCTTTTATAATGAACAAGATGATCAAATATTTGAAGAAATTATGTTCCTTGTCTGGTTACAGGATAAAACTGTGCCATCACTAAGGAAAATCCATAAGTCAGTCTTCTACTTAACTGCAACTTCCTTTTTTTTTACTTTTAGAGTAGGAATGTTAAGGTTGATATAATTCAGTTCCTCCATTAAAGGATTTCACATTAAAAAATTTCACATTTCACCAATTTCTAAGATCCTAGAAGACAGGAGCCATTACTGTTTCTTTGAATTCCCAGAGCCTAGCACATAATAGGTGCCTGCACCTTCAGTCTCTGTTCCCACGCCATCAGTGTGCAGAAGGGGATTACACAGGACTGAAGGCCATTTTGTATTTATATTGTAGAAGGCTAGAGGTAAAAAATATATAACCAATAGATCACAGTCTTCAGAAAGCAGATGTTTTACCAAGACCAAGGATTCAAAGAAAGTTTTTCCAAAGTGGCAGAATCTGCCATACCATGTATTCAGGCAGCGTATCATATAAACTCATACTCTGATACTCACCTTGGATTTATACATCTCTTAAAATGTTTTAAGTGTTGTCATATGAAAGGTGAGAGAAATAGACTTATCCTATATAGATAGCGCCAGTGGACAGAGTTAGAACAGATGGCATAAAAATTAAAGGAGGAGCTCTGAAACACAGCTGGGATGGGGGGAATCTTATTAGGTGGTAAACTCCCTATCCTGGAGGTTGAGGACAGGCTATATGATTACTTGTTGGAGATATTATAGATAGATAGTATTTCTGCTTTGGATGGAAGGCTAGATCTATCTCGAAGGTCCCTTCTAACTCAGATTATTTGACAAACTGCCCCTCTTAAATTGCAGTCACATTGTTTTACCATCACCAATACTTGTGTTTCAGTTTTCGTTAAGCGGGGCTGAAGAGCTGTGCATAGGACTTAATTCTTTATTCTCAGAGATATTGCTGCTTTTGCTTTTCCCCAAATATGTAAACAAGCTACTGCTGACAATTATAGCAACCTATTAAGGAGAGATGATGGAAGTAAACATATTAATTTGCTCTCATTTTTCTTCAGCATATAGACAGGGATTCAGATTTTTAAGAAAATAGTAATTTTTCATAAAGTCTTACCTTTCCATCAGGATGATTGATTTCTCCATGAATTTCTTCTTCTTGTACTTTAGAATCAGGAACAGGGCATATTAGAGGTTCAAATATTTCACTGGGTATGAGCTTAAAAAAAGAAAAGACCATCAGTAATGTAAAGAATACATAAAGCACACACACACACCCCCCTCCCTACTGTGTGCCAGGCATTCTGTGCAAGACATATCCCATTTGATCTCTGCGATGGTAGCTACTGACATCTTCATTTTGCAATTAAGAAAACAGATTAAGTGACTTGCCCAGGGTCACACAGTTACAAAGTCTCTCTGAGGCTAGATCTGAACTTGGCTCTTAGAAATTCCCAATCCTATGTGCTCTTATTCACTGTACCACCTAGCTGCCATATTAGATGTCATTATTATATATTATGCCAAGGGCCACCAAAAAACCTGAGGTAGTTTACAGATTAAAATTAACTAGGTTTACTATAAAATGATATATATTGGGTTTTAAGTACCAGATACATTTAATTAACAAGGGCAGAGGTTCTTAAATTTTTTTTTGTGTCATGGACTTTCTGGCAGTCTGATGAAGCCTGTGGACTCCTCAGAATGATGGTTTTAGATGTATAAAGAAAGCCAATTATATCAAAGTATGGTCAACAAGATGTTTTAATAAAAAATTTTTTAAAGTTTAAGGACTCCTGACCTCCTAAGGGAAAGATTTAATATTACAGACACCATGACCATTTGTCTTTACAAGGATCTATACCTCATAATCAATTTTATCTTCTAACAACCTCCACCCAAAAATCCAGTTTAACTCCTGAACTAGATCTTCTAGAAATAAACCTATGATATGGGCCAAAACTGATTAAATAATGAGAATAGAACCCAGGAACACATATTTCCACCTGATACATCAAGAAGTGAAGATGTCAGTCACAGGAGATCTACACTGACCTGCTAACTCCTACAGTTGTCAATGGGGCAATCGGTGGATAGAGAGCTAAGCCTGGGCTCAAATCTAACCTCAGACACTTACTAGCTGTGTGACCCTGGGCAAGTCCCTTAATTCCATCCTAAAATGAAGCTAATAACAGTATCTATATCCCAGAATTGTGAAGATCCAATGAGATAATAATTGTAAAGTGCTTGGCACATAGCAGGCACTAGATAAATGCTTAATCTCTCCCCCAACCCCTGCAGATAGCGCCAGGTTTACTGAACAGAACAGCTGGAGAAGTTCCAAATTTGCACAGAATAGAACTAACTCTAGTGCAAAGAAATCTACTAGCAAGTTCAGCCCTGGTACTTACTGTTTGAAATTTCCGGCAGCTATCAAGAAAATGTAACATAAGAGTCCAAGGAGCAGATGCCTGAAACCAACTAATTTTAGCTTGATAATATTATTTCATGGCAATAATTATATTAGATTTACTAAAAACAAAAGCCAGGGGCAGTCCTGCAAAGGAGGGCATAGTGTGTCCCTGGTATAGATGGCATCATGTTAAAAGTAAGCGCAAAGCCATTGCTGCAAAAGCAAAGTGAAGGGCGGAGCCAAGATGGCGGCATAGGAGCAGCAAGGTACCGCAGCTCCCACATAGCCATCTTGAATACCCATAAAATATGACTCTAAACAAATTTTAGGGCTCTAAAACTCACACAAATAAACCTCCCGCTAAGGGCAGCTCGGCTTGAAGGGATCATCTCAGCGCTGGGAGCAGAAACCAGTCCAGCCTGAAACCCTGGGCTTCAGGAGAGTGGATCAGTGGCAGCTGTGGCAGTTTCCAGAATTATCAAGCCATGAGAAACAAGGACTAAGTGAAAGGTCAGTGGAACTCAGCTAAACCTGGGGGAGAAAAGAGGTCTGCCCAAACTGCCTCCAGGGCAAGGCAAGGAAACAGCAGAAGAGGCAGCCCTGCAGCCGCCTCCATGTGGCTGCTTCAGAGCTCCCGGCCTGCAGACTGCAGGGGGGCCAAGGGATCGTTCAGAGGCCAAATGCTCTTGCATTGAGTGGTCTGGATCCTGATCGTGGTCTTGGGTGGTGGTCCTGGGGTGTGTTTTCAATGAGCCAAAGCTGGTGGGGGCTGCAAAAAAAAAAAAAACAACAGCCCCCTAATAGCTCCAGCAGCTGGGAAAACCCCAGCAATCTGGGATAGAGCTTTCCCCTCTGGAAGCAGAGTTCCACAGAGCTAAAAAATCATTGACTGGCCAACATGAGCAGGCAAAGGAAGCAAAGTAAGAACAGCAACCAAACTCTAGATTCCTTTTTTGGGGACAAGAAGGATCAAAGCATGGAACGGGAGGAAGACAACACAGTCAGAACTCCCACACCAAAAGTTGCCAAGAAACATGAAGACTGCCTAAAAGCCATAGATCAGCTTAAGAAGGATTTTGAAAACCAAATGAGAGAA
>CM053582.1:201062614-201077812 GCA_028627135.1 Pseudochirops cupreus
GCTGTTTTGAGGTGTTGGGTAGGGGAAAGATGGGGAGAAAATTTGTAACTTAAAATCTCATGGAAATGAATGATGTAAACAAGAAAATAAATTAATTAATTAAAAAAATAGTTGGGACAAAGCAAAAAAAAAAAAAAAAAGAAAAGTGAATTCCATGTCAAAGCTTTCCAGCTTCCAGGGGGACTCTTAGATCAACTTCAGCTCCAGCCCCAACCCACCTCACACCAACACCTTTGGACCAAGCTCCCTAATGCCACCTATACCTTCTTCAAAGGTCTCCCAGGCCAATCTCAAAACATCTATCTACCTCCCTGAAGGGGCCTTTCCCCATACAATGACACTCACCCTGGACTTTTTTCTCAAGGATTAGCATACTTCTAACCCATCCTAGGACACTTCATCATATCTACTGATGGTCCCATAAATACTCTTAACTTCCTAGTTCCTCAGTACGCTCAGTTCCCTTGACTGATTCCTCCACTCCATCCTGGCTGCATTAAGAGGGGGTCACATGCTCATTCCTCCCATCCATCAATTTTCCATTTCTGTTTTGATGAACTCTGAAATTTCTTTATTTGATCATAATCTTTTATCATTACATCTCTGCCTATCACCAGTCTTGCCTTGCAAAACCCCAACCTTGGATTATACTCCCCTTCTGCCTCCTTTGCTACTGTCCTTGTACCATTGAATGGAACTGGAAAAAGTAAAAAAAACCACTACACAAATGACTAGAATCCACTACAAATTTATGTTCTCTACTCTCAATAGGGACTTTCATGGTAGCAAGGCAATCATTCTAATCCTGTGATCAATTCACAATTCAACTTATCCCAGCAGTTATTCCAAACCATATCTTTCCTTACTTTCCACATGGACTTCTCTATACCCTTTCAGGACACAGCCTGACTCATACTTCACTGAAAAGGGGAGGGGGAAACCAGGGCCCTCTGTCAAGAGCTCTTTTCCCTTCCTAGTCTCACATCCCTTTGACATCATTTCCCCATTTCCCCTTCATAAAGTCTCTCTCTGATGAAGACGAGGCCTTTCTCACCAAAGCCAACCCTTCTACATTCCCCCTTGAGCCCATCTACCCATCCCTCTTCTCTAGCACATGCTCCTGTCATCTTCAGTGTTCCCTTCTCTACTGGCTCCTTCCCTCCTGCCTACAAATGTGTTCATGTCTCCTCCATCCTCAAAAAACCTTCATGTGACTCTACCATCCTAGCTAACTAGCCTTTTCCCCTTCTCTGTACTATCTTCATTTCCTTTCCTCTCACTCTCTTGAACTCTGCCCCCTGGCTTCCAACCTCTTCATTCAACTGACTGCTCTCTACAAAGCTGCCATGATCTCTTCATTGCCCAGGCCAATATTTCTAAATCCCCATCCTTCCTGACCTCATTGCAACATGTGACATTGTTCACTTCCTACTGAATCCTCTCTTTGGCTTTCCTGGATCCTGTTTGCTCATATTTCTTCTGTCTGAACACATCTCAGTTGTCTTTGCTGGTTCTTCATCCTTGTCATAGCTCTAACTGTGGATGTCCCCCAAGGTTCTGCCCTGAACCCTTTCCCCACCTACCTCAATAAAATAATTATTTTTCTCATTTGCCCATTTATTAGCAATACTTGGAGGTTCTTTAAGAATCCTGATGATACCAATGTCAAACAGCAGCTCACATTCATATCAAACTTTTAGGGTTTATCACTATGCTGTATCACTTAGTGACCTCATCATTTCCAGTGCATTTAGTTAGCTCTATGCAAAGGTTTCCCAGATATGTATATCCAACTCTAGTCTTTGACCTCCAAACTGGACATCTGAAATTCACCATGTCCAGAGCAGACCTTATCTTTTTTCCCCAAAACCCACTCCCTTCTGAACATAGCTATTTCTATTCAAAGTACCACTGTTCTCCTGGTTTCCCAGGTTCACAGCCACTACATCCTCCTCTTTCTTACTGACCCTTCCCCCCATACACAATGGGTTCACAAATCTTGCCATTTCTACCATCATGTACCTACATCTCTCATATATACCCCTTTCCCTTCACTCACAGAGCCACCAAGTTAGTTCAAGTACTCATCACCTCTCACTTGGACTACAGCAATAGTGTTCTAATTGGTCTCCCTGCCTCAAGATTCTTCCCTACTTCAATCCATGCTCCAGCCAGCTGCCTATGGGGTAGGTCTATGTCCCTGGAGCTCAGTAAACTCCAGCAAATCTCTATTACCTCCAAAATTAAAGTCTTCTTTTTGCCATTTAAGACTCTTCCATAACCTGACCCCTTCCTACCTTTCCAGTGATTTTCCCCACTCCCACTCCACACTTAAGAGTCTTGCAATATTGGCTTGAGGTTCCTCAAATATGGTGCTCTATCTCCCATCTTTGCTATCCCTTGTGCTTGGAATTCTCTCCCTCCTCATCTCTACCTCTTGACATCCCTGGCTTCTCTTAAGACTCAGCTCAAAGGCCAGCTTTTCCAGGAGGGCTTCTCAGTCACCCCAGTCACCAAAGCCTTCCTCTGTAAGATTACCTTCCTTATGCTCTATATTTATTATATGTAGGCATTTAAATTTCCAAGGTATCCTCCACATTAGGATGTAAGCTCCTTAAAGCTTCATTTTTGTATTTTTTGCTTTTCTTTGCCCCCCAGTGCTTAGTACAATAATTGGAACATAGCAAAAACTCAGAAAAAAATATGCTAGATTAAACCTAAATTTTTAAAAAGCCCCAGCAGAACCCTTTATTTACTTACCCACCTAATCACTTATCTCTTTAGCCACTTTTTTTTTTATTTCAAGGCAGGCAGGCAGTTAAGGAGGTTAATTCCAACACCAGTTCATTTATGACTATATGCATTAAAATATTAAGCCAATACAAAATTCACCTGTCTTTTATCTGAATTACTTAGATCCTGAACCAGTGCTGACTTTGGTCTCCGAGGCAGGTCTCCTATTTTCACAAGAAAAAAAAGTTACATTAAAAATAAAGTTGGTAACATAAAAAAGTCTCCTTTTGATTAAAACAGGTTTATACCAAATACATGCACTTATTTTTTATGTCTTAAAATGAACTTTTCTATCTTAATAGTGTGACATACTGGCTTAAACATTTTTAAAACTTTAGCATCTGACATAGAATTAGATTCTGATTTAGAGTTGAAATGGACCTCAGAGATCACAACATTTAAGACCCTCATTTTAAGCTGAAAAAACTGAGGCCCAGAGAGGTGTGCAACAATAAACTTATTTACATAGTACAAGTGTGTGATGGTGATTCAGTTGTCAGAACATCAATTTACATCTAATTTAGAAAACTAGCAAAAATCCCCTCTTTAAAAATTGCCTTGGTGTAGGCTAGAAGAAAAGTTGTTGGGATGATAGCTTATGTAAAGTTCATGAACATCACAGAGCACATATCACTGAAGACAATAAAACTCTGGGAAAAAGAGGTACCACAAACACTTGTTTACACTGTGATAAATAACCCTGCTTAAATAGCAACGACTGGCAGAGGGATGGAGTTAGCCACCATGCAGCTTTACACAGCGTCTAAGCCAGGTCTTAAAGCCCAGATTTTATGACAAAGGTGGCTGCTTTTTACCAGTGCTTTTTGGTACCCCATGTGATGCCCCTCTCTATGGCTGTTTTTTTCTGCCATGTGCTTGCACATAAATTAAGCAGTTTCACTTTTTAAAAGTTTAAGTCTGTGGATTCTATCTAGCTATGATGGAGAATCACAAATTGTAACCAGATCTAGACTGCAATAAATGAGACCCGGAAATTCATTCCAAGAATAACTGAGGCTCTTTCCAAACGCATTTAAGCCACAGATATTCTTTTACAACTTAGCTGTTGACACCATTCTCCCTCCCTGTCTCTCCTGCAATGTCACAGGATATCTTGCACGCTTTAAAAGAGGGAATATTTATTCCAGGGTTAAAAAGAGAATATGAGAAAAACTTGACTTGGTGACTTTCCATCATAAAAAATGTTAAGTTTTTTATATTTTATGCCAAGGTCAAGATCATAGAATTTTAGTGCTGAAAGGGACTTTGGTGATCTTTTAGTTCAAACCTCATTATTTTACCGATGGGAAACTGAAGCCTAACGTGGTAAAAGAAAAGCCTTGCACAAGGTCCCAAAGGCAGTATCAGATCCAAGATTCAAACCTTTGTCATCTTACTCTAAATCAAGTCCCCCTACTCCCACACCCTTCTGTATTTGTGTCTCTTCTCCCTATCTGATTATAAACTCTGTAAGAGCAGAGACTGTCATCCCTAATATTCACCACAGCAGCAAGCCTCGTGCACTGCACACAGCAAGTTCTGAATAAATGTTTGTCCAATAAACGCTGCTAAATTTAATCAAGGGTCCTTTTCAAATCTTGAAGTAGAATATGAACTATAATTGTCAATCCATTCACCGAGAACACAGACAAGAACCAACTCTCCTGACACCCAGACTGAGTCTACTTTGAAAGACTTTCTCACCTTTAATGAATAATCTAATTTTTGATTTATCTTCCATTTAGTTAAATAGTAAATGTAAGAAGGAGAAGATGGCTTATGTCTGTAAAAAACTAAAGTACACACAAAGTTGGTCACCTTTCAAACTTTCCAGTTACAAAATCTAAGTTCCTCCTACTCTATTATCCTTAGGGGGAAAGAGGAGAGAGCTAAACTTGTTTAATTCTATTTTTTCTCATGTACACATTAGTATCAGAACACTTATGTTTACAAAATACTCAAAACAGAAAATTATCAAATTTCTTATAGCTTAATTGAGTAATCTGAGCAAATGATGGGTTTTTAATCAGCTGTCCACCTATTAGCAATACTTCTTTAAGAATCTCGATTATAGCAATACCAAATAACAGCTCACATTTATGTAATCCTTTTGAGGTTTAACAAAGCTTTTTGGACACCCACTGTCCAAACTGAGCCTCATAAGTTATCTTCTGCTTTTAAAAATAAGGGTACTAAGAAGTTGAATCACTTGCTGAGAATGACATGGCTAGTGTGTGTCTGAGGCCAGATTTGAAGCCCGGTCTCGCTGCCTCCAGCACTGGATGCTTTATGCCACACTGGCTCTCTAGATGAAGATGATGCAGCCACACATTTCTTTATGGTGCAAAATCTTCTTACAGAATCTCAAGAGTTAGAAGGACTTTCGGTGGTGATGTAGCCCAACCCATCTATATCTGAAAAAGGTAATACCTATCTGACAAGGTCATATAGCCTTTGCTTGAAGGCATCCAATGAGGAAGAAACCATTTTCTCCCAAAGGAGTCCATTCCACTTTTGAATAGCTCTTGCCTATCAGAGAATTTTTCCTTACATCAAGCCTCTTTCTGCCTCTTTGTTGCTAGCCTGGCCCCCTGGGGGCAGGCAGAACAAATTTAATCTTTTTTCCAATGACAGCCCTTCCAATATTTGAAGGCGGTTTAACCTCTCTTCTCAAGTCTTCTTTTCTTCAGACAAAAATCTACAATTATTTAAAATAATTTTCATATAGCCCTTTGCCATCCTATATAAATTTTCTTCCTAAAACAAAGAACTAAAAACAAATTTCCAGATGTGATCAGTCTAAGAGAGAATACAATACAATACAATAAGATCTTTCATTTGGCCTTAATATGAATTTGATAAACTACACAATAATAATAAAAGCTAACAGTGAAACAGCGCTCACTATGTGCCAGGTACTGTGCCAAATGTTATGCAGATATCTCATTTGATCCTCAGAACAACCCTGGGAAGTAAGTGCTATTATTATCCCCATTTTGCAGATAAGGAAACTGAGGCAGACAGAGGTTAAGTGACTTGCCCAGGGTCACACAGCCAAAAAAGTATCTAAAAGGGCAGATTTAAACTCGGGTCTTCTTGACTTGGGCCCAGCACTCTATCCACTACACCGCCTACCTCTGCCTCCATTCTACTTTAAGAGATTTCAAAATTATAAAGTAAGCAATGAAATCTATCAGTCACTAGTAGACATCTGGTGATTGGGGCCAGAAAGACAGGTTTTTCTAGACTTATTACATCTACTTAAAGTCCTCCAATGCTTAGCTTGTCTCACTGGCCAAGCAGGTATTCCTTCCTTGACCCAATCAAAGTTCACACCTTGTTAAGAAATCACTAGATATAAACCATCTTGTTTATACACTTTAAACTGATTCAACTGAAGTGCCAAGCCTCCTTGTGATTTCATGCATTGCTTCTTAATGGGACAAAAATCAAGATTTATATCAAAGATTAACATTTATTAAATATATTATGTGGAGCTCACAGCCAACCTTTCTGCTTTACTGTCTATGTAGTTCATACACCGTTTCTCCATCTAACAAATGCAGAGAATTATCATGTTACTAAAAAGTTGTATTCTTAAAGATCTGACTCAACTCAGGCATCATGACTGTGTGTATTTAATCAGCTGATTATATTGCCATAATGAAAAGTTGAGGGGAGGAGGGTTATTTGTTTTATTAACTGTAAATACCTTTTCTGTATCTATGTCTGCTATGGATAATTAGGTAAAATCAAGAAGATTCAAGAAACATTAAGAAAAAGTGTTAATGTACACCTAGTTCAAGCACCAAATCCCAAAGAAGTAAAACAAGACTTTATGGGTGATTTCTCTGCACAGTGTTATTATTAAATGGCTAAAAACAATTCCATGCTTCCAGCAAAATTACAAAGCTATTTACCAACAGAATATAACAAAATTCAAAACAAAGCTCTCATATTCTCTAAGCAAAAACATCTGAAGTGAAAAGTAACAATTTTACAACACAGTAGTTTATGTAAAGTGGGTGATATAAAAATTTTTTTAAAATTGTTAAATCAGTCTTGAGGTATACTCCCAATAAGCAATAAGAAACCATTTCAGAAGATTTTACTAAAAGGGAGCTGATGAAATTTTGTTAAAGAAAACCGGTCCAGAAAAATAGTTTTAAAGAAATGAAAAAAGAGCTGGGAACAATAACAGAAGACCTCACAAACATTTGTAAAAGTAGATTTAAGCATTATCATTTTACGCTGTATATATCTTGTCTGTACATAGTTATTTGCAGAATGTATTCCTCTATTATAATGTGAATTCCTTGAGGGCAGAGATTATGATTTTGCTTTTATTCATATCCCTGGGGCTTAGCACACAATAAATGCTTGACGACAGATATTATTGTCATTAAAGGAATCCAAATTCAAACTCAGACAAGAAGAGTTTCAATGTTACAAAAAATTTGAGAACTTAATTCATAAAACAGATTACTAATAGGTGAACACTTAACAGATCATGATAAGTTTCTGCTAAGTTTTTTATAATACACATGTATGCTTATGGCTGACCCATAAACCACTTCATACCTTGTCCTGGTGAAGGATTTTTCTTGTATTTTTCCATCTGACTTGAAGATAAGTTCTGACTCTTCTGAAAACCTAATAATGGATTCTGTAATCATATTACATATGGACACTTTAAGTAAAAGAGAAAAAATGCTTATTTTTTTAATGGCGAACAAGCTGTTAACAAAAATATCAGGCATCATTTTGTTCAGTTTGTTTTCAGATCTATTAGAGCCAGATAAGTAATCTACTTTCAAAGAGGGAAATATTCTTTAAAAATAGTACTAAAATAGTTTGATTTTTTTCCCTACACAACACCCCAAAAAGGAGATTATTCACTCACTTAACAAATCCCTTGATTTGTACCTCAATTTTAAGATTTAAACACATCAATTAATTATTAAAATCTTATATCAGGCTCAACATAAAAAATGTACCTTCATTTTAACTACAGATTAGCAATGTTGGAATTCAAATTTGTAACAATTATAAAAATCTGTTTTTAAAAACTTTCATTGTACTTGGATTAAATTCTGAATAATATAAATGATGAGAAAAAAATAACTATGAACTCACTGTAGACTCTTCTTTTTTCACAGAAATCAGGGGATGTTCATTCTTTAAGTGGTTTTCAATAGCTTCAGCTTTTTTCCAGGCTTCAAGTCGAAATCGTTCCATTACTTTTATCTCTTCCCGAAGGTCAGTGTTCTCTTTAGCTAGTGTTTCTATCTGGCTTTTAAGGCGACCATGTGTATTTGACCACTTTGCCTCTTTTCGCTTCAACTCTTCCTGTAAATCTGCTATCTGTTGTTTTAAAACCTTCAAAAGAGAGGCAAGCATTCAGAAGTGCTCGATAGACTCAAACTACATTTTTTGTTATCAACCTGCTATGGCATGAACAGACCCTGAATGACAAAGACATGCAGGTAAACAGACTTATATGCACCCAAGGAGCGAGGTTCTGTGGGCGTATGCAAAAAGTTTTAGGGCAAATGGTACCTGCAAAAATAACTAACACAAAAACTTCCATATATATTAAATATCAAATAACAGTCATATCGGAATTCAGAAAAAAATAACAACACTTTTGGCTGGAGAAATTGTAAGATTAACAAAAACCAAGTCTAAACTGACCCTGAAAGACTCTGATCAGCAGGTCAATAAGAGGGGAGATTTCAAGTAAAGAGAACAGCTTAAGCAAAGGCCCAAGAAGGCAAAGCACAACATTCAAGTGCATAAAGAGTATATTAGTTTGACTAGAGAAGCAAGATCCTGTAGAAACACACAACGTAAAGGATAAAGGGTTTGGGACTTTATCCTGTTGGCAGTTAGGTCCTGAGTGGAGCAGTTATAAAACAAAAGGAAACTTTAGAAAAATCCGGTAGCAGGATAGTTAGGAGATGGTGAAAGGGAAAGGACCAGACATATAGAGCAGTTAGATTATTGCAATGGTCAAGTCATCAACACATGGATGGTGACAGTGGGAAAGAAAAAGACAAAGATGGGGTGGCTAGGTGGCACAGTGATAGAGCACTGGTTCTGGAGTCAGGAGGACCTGAGTTCAAATCTGGCCTCAGGCACTAAACACTTACTAGTCATGTGACCTTGGACAAATCACTTAACCCCAATTGCCCTGCCTTCCCCCATTCAAAAAGCGAAAAAAAGAAAAAGAAAAGGACAGAGAGATATGGAAGACATGAAGAAGACTTTACTCGATTACTAATTAAATATACAGTGTTGAGAGAATGAGCAAAGTTGGAAAATCAGTCAGCAACCATTTAAGTACAACTATGTGCCAGACACTAGGAGCTGAAGATAGACAAAAATGAAGCAGTCCTCTTCCCCCATAAAGGAGCTGACATTCTAATGGAGAAGACAGCAGGTACGTAAATCTGTAAAATTTTGGTGGGAAAGGCATGGGTAAAATAATCATGGCTTCATTAAAGAAAGTAGCATGTGAGAAGAGTTTTGAAGGAAACAAGGAAGTATCACAAGTGAACATATTTTCAGGTATGGAGGACAGCCAGTAAAAGGCACAGAGATGGGAGACGGAGTACCATATGAGAACAGCCAGAAGGCCAATTTGGCAGGACAGCAGAGTGCAAGAATTGCAATGATGTATTCTAAAGCTGGAAATACAGACTAGAGCTAGGTTGTAAGGCGCTTTAAAAGCTAAACAGGGGTTTATATTTGATCCCACAGGCAACATGAAGTTATAGAAATTGAGTAAGCAAATAACATGATCAGAATTGAACATAAGGAAAAAAATGACTTGACAACTGTAGAGGAGGGCACCTGAAGCAAGGAGACCAATTAGGAAGATTTAGGCAAAAGGTAATGAGAGTCCTAAACTAAGGCTATGTGAACAAAGAGAAGGAGCAGATACAAGAGATATTGCAGAGGTAAAGACAAGAAGATATGGCAACTAATTGGACATGTGGAACGACAACAAAGAAAGAACCAAGGATTGATACCAAGGTTGTAAATCTGTGTGACTGAAAAAGGGTGGTGCAATCAACAAAAATAAGGAAGTTTGAAAGGGTAAGATTTGGGGAAAAGAAAAGTTCCATTTAAGACATATTGAACTTGAGATGCCTAAGGAATATCCGCTTTGAAATATCCAAGAGGTAATTGCAGATGTGCCACTGGACCACAGGAGAAAGACCACAGCTGGATTTAGGAGTGAACTACATAGAGACGATAACTGAACCTATGGGAAAACCATGTGAGATAATGTACAAAAAGAATTAGTGAGTAATCGGGACAGAGCCTTTGAGGTATATCCACAATTAGAGGGCATGACATGGATGACAATCAGAAAAGGAGACTTAAGAAGGAGTGACCAATTTCAAGCCTTAATGCATTTGAAGACAAAAACAACTATTGTTAATCAAAAGAAAGAAGTCACAGGATTATCAATGTAAACCTGAAAGAGATTTCATAGAATTATCTATTCCAAACTTTTCATTTTACAGATGAAGAAACGGAGGCTGAGGGAGGTGAAGTGGCAGTAGTCAGAACTGATTCCATTATTGTCTTTCTTTTTACTGTACTGACTCAGGAAGAAGAGATTAAAGTTTTAGACAGACTTTGAGCTGATGACACAAAATTTATATAAAAACGTTCAATGGACAGTTGAATGTGGAACTGGAGCTTGAGAATGAGGTCAAGATTGAAGGGCAGAAGAAAAAAAAATGTTCCCAAATCTAATCTATTTCAAATTAGTAGATAAATGTGAAATGAAGTTTTCTTAATATAATTAATAAGAAACTATGGTCGGTAAAAAACTATTACTATCTTGTAACTATAAAAAATCATGACCTTTTCTATATGTAGAGCCTATATCAGATTGAATGCTATCTTGGGGAGGGAGGAGGAGAGGGCAGGGGAGAAAATTTAAAACTTATGGAAGTGAATGTTGAAAACCAAAAATAAATAAATTACCTTCAAAAAAAAAGAAATTATAAATGTACTCAAGATCCAGATTGTTGAGGGCAGGGAAGGGTAATGGAACAACTCTGTGGGAATATTGCCTATGACTATGTTCTACCAATTTACTGTTTATTCCTGTCCTGAATAAATGTTGGATTTAAGGGGGGAAAAATCATTACCTTTAAATCATATTATAAAAAAGCTAAGATATAAGCATTATATGCAATTAAAACTCTGCTTTTTAATAATCTCCTTCTAGAAACACTGATACTTCAAAAAGAATCAGTGGTCAGCCCCACGCACGGAAACAGATGAAAAATGTTTCTAATAAAAGTAAAAATAATACCAAAGGCTGAGTTAAATCTAGTAACATGTAAGAAGTCAGAATAAAGACATTAAACAAATGAGCAAAGGCTTGACAACAACTGCACCATGAGAATCAAATGAACCAATTCTTACTTCAGTTATGACACCTTCCTGGTTTTTATATAATACCATATTAATCTAGTTACTGCTGGAAAGAATTATTAATTCTTTTTATAAGTGCCATATTGCATTAAGTATGTTCAGTTAGAATGTTGACATCATATTTACAAAACACTTAAAGTTACTGAGATTAGCAAATGAATCCTGTGTTGTAGATCTATAATGAAAATTCTGTAACAATATATTACTGACATTTCTAGATTATTGGTCTATCAATACAGCTTCTAACACTTTGCACAACTTGTGTGTTTGCACCACAAAGAGCTCTCATACCTGAATTTCTTCACGTTCCTTTCTATCTGGAATTGCTCTTGCAGTTGCAGTATATTTTTCAAAAACTCGGCGTTCTTTTTGTAGCTTTCGCATCTCCTCCTTTTTAAACTCTTCAATTCGAGCCAATTCTTTTGCTTTCTGCTGTTCAAAGTCTGCAATCTCTTTTCTAAATTGATTAAATATAAATACATCTTATCACCTAGAATAAATATCCAATAGAGTAATCCAAATGTCAAATCAATAATGAATTTTAAGCGACAACCTGCAATGTTCAAATCAGAGAACTAGCATGAGACAAACTTTTTTTTTTTGCTCTTTGAAGGGGGGAGGGCAGGGCAATTGGGGTTAAGTGACTTGCCCAAGGTCACACGGCTAGTACGTGTTAAGTGTCTGAGGCCAGATTTGAAATCAGGTCCTCCTGACTCTAGGGCCTGTGCTCTCTTCACTGTGCCACCTAGCACAGTGACACAGTGAAGTGCATGAGACAAACAAATCCTATATATGGCAATATTCTCAGTATATCTCAATATATGAGATATTTTAAGAAAGCAGAATTAGGATATTAAATAACTGAGCAACAATTAATGATAACAGTTACCACACAAAGCACAAATATATTTCCTCCAGATAGCCTCTAAACTTCTAATTCATGACTATGAAATCTACAACATAACCAAGGAATAAGGCAATGCAACTTCTAATTTTTGCTTGCCTATGTAAAAGTATATTAGGCCAGGAGTCAGACTACCTGAGTCTCATTCTAACTCTGTTTGTGTGACTTTGGAGAAGTCATTTATTCTCAGTTTCTTCAACTGCAAAATGAGCTTTAAAGATCCTTCCTGCTCTAAGAAATGTATAAACATATATACATACACATACACAAATATATATATATGTATATATATATATATATAAACATACAAACACATAATTTTATATCTCTATAATGTCTCCTGCTCAAAACAAAAGTTAAGGAATGGGGCTAGAAATAGTCATTCTTCAAGATGGAGTCATAACATGACAACCTTTAGTTTGCTGGCCAAGCAAACATACGATTTTATTCTTAAATGAAAAGTGTAGCAAAGATGCCTTTTTAGAATAGTGATTTCTCAGGTCAGAAGATTGAACAGTATTTTGGGGCCTGATCTGTCTCTAGTTTGTCCACTGATGCTTAAAACCCAGTATCTGTCCATAAGCTGGTTCTGAACACACAAGTTTATAAGGCCTTATTTTATACACCTGCTATCTCCTGTCCAATCTTCCATTCCAAACTAGTTTGCCCAGTTCCCTGCCCTTTAAGTCCTAATGTTTCTCCTACTCTGTTATCTCAAAGCCTGTCTCTTCTCTCCAGTCCAGATAACTACACCCCTACTTTAAGTTCTCATCACCTCTCATCTAGATGACTGCAATAAATTAATAAGTAATACCTGAGATTCTGTCTCTGTGGAAATAGTCTTTTGATTGGAAAGGGAAGTAGACGAGGTAAGGTGACCAAACTATCCTCCACTCAGCTGCCAAAGGGTCCTCAACGGAGGAGGTCAGAAAAAAGAAATCCAGAGCCAGGAGTATTATGGCTCCTTCTCTAGGATTAGTCACTTAATAAGCATTTACTAAGCACCAATTATGTTTGCGACACTGTGCTAAGTGTAGGTTAACAAAGAAAGGCAAAAAACAGTCCCCCCCCCACGCTCAAGGAGCTCATGATCTAATGGAGAAGAGAACGTGCAAACAACCATATCCAAACAAGCTATAAACAGGATAAATCAAAAATAACCAACTGAGGGAAGGCACTAGAAAATTAAGAGGGGACCCAAAAAAGCTTGCTGTAGAAGGAGGGATTAAAGAAAGTTAGGAGGTGGAAGTGAGGAAGGAGAACATTGCAGATGCGGAGTACAGCCAGAGAAAATGCCAGGAGTCAGGATGTGGGGTGTTTTGTTGAAGGAACACAAGGCCAGTGTTACTGGATTGCAGAGTATATGGGGGAGGGAAAATAGGAGAAAAAGAAAAAGAGTGTGTGAAGGAGAGTCAATATATATGCTGAAGTCCCCCCGTATGAAGCAGGAGTTGCAGAGGTGAGAAAGAGTGAGCCAAGCACTGAATTCATTGAAAAAGGAGAACTGGGGAGGAGGGGGGGGGAAGAGCCCAGATGGCAGTGTAGAAGCAGGAAAAATCCATGACTCCCCCCATAACCACCTCAAATAACTAAAAAATAGGATTGTAAACAAATTTTAGAGCTACAGAACTCACAAAGTGACAGAGAGAAACAAATCTCCCACTGAAGGCAGCCAGCAGGTAGACAAGAAATGTTCATTACAACAAGCTGGGAGCCACACCAAGCCCTGCGTGAGCCTGCAGTTTTAGCCCCAGGGTGGCCCTAACCAGCAGTTGCAGCAGATTGCAGAAGAGTGGATCACCAGCAGCAGTGGCAGTTTCCAGAATTATCAACCCATAAATGCCAAAGAAAAAGTGAGAGGTCAGTGTAGAACTCCACTGGAAGTGGGGGGGACAGACAACTGTGGTCCAGCCCCTACCCCCAGAGCTAGAAGTGGCAGAGGTGTGCCAGCCCTACAGCCACCTCCACGTGGCTGCTTCAGAGCTCCTAGCCTACAGACAGTAGGGGGACCAAGAGAACATTCAGAGGGTAATTGTTCTTGCTTTAACCTGCCTGGATCTGGATTGCGGTCTTGGGTGGTAGTCCTGAGGTGTGTGACCAGTGAGCCAGAGTTTGTGAGGGCTGCAGAGATGGCAACCTCCTAATAGCTCCAGCAGCTGCAAAAGCCCCAGAGATTTGGGACAAAGCTCTCCCTTCTGGAAGCAGAGTTCTACTGTGGTAAAGAGCTCAAAAGTCAACTAACTGAGTGGCAACAAGCAAGCAAAGGAAGCAAAGCAAGCACAACAATTGAACTTTAGATTCCTTTTTTGGGGACAAAAAGGATCAAAGCATGGAATGGTAGAAAGACAACACAGTCAGAACTCCTGCACTAAAGGCTTCCAAGAAATGAACTGGTTACAGGCCATGGAGGAGTTCAAGAAGGATTTTGAAAATCAAGTAAGAGAAGTGGAGGAAAAACTGAGAAGAGAAATGAGAATGATGCAAGAAAATCATGAAAAGAGAGTCAACAACCTGACTGAAGAAAATAACACCTTAAAAAATAGATTAATGCAAATGGCAAAAGAGATCCAAAAAGCCAATGAAGAGGAGAATGCCTTAAAAAGCCAAATTTGCCAGATGGAAAAAGAATCTCAAAAGCTCACTGAAGAGAATAATTCTTTCAGAATTAGAGTGGAAGCTAATGACTTTATGAGAAATAGAGATACTATTAAACAGATCCAAACAAAAGGAAAAACTAGAAGGCAATGTGTAATATCTCATTGGAAAAATCACTGACCTGGAAAATAGATCCAGGAAAGATAATTTAAAAATTACTGGACTACCTGAAAGCCATGATCAAAAAAAAAAAAACCTAGAAATCATCCTTCAAGAAATTTTCAAGGAAAATTGCCCTGATATTTTAGAACCAGAGGGCAAAACAGAACTTGAAAGAATCCACCGATCACCTCTTGAAAAAGATCCCCAAAAGAAAACTCCTAGAAATATTATAGCCAGGTTCTGGAGTTCCCAGATCAAGGAGAAAATATTACAAGCAGCCAAGA
>CM053582.1:201078312-201109263 GCA_028627135.1 Pseudochirops cupreus
AATTCTGCTTCTTCCCTGCCCTTAGCCTCAAAATCTTTTCCCAAGCTAGCAGTAGGTCTGTTAGATAGTTTCCCTGAATCAATCACTCAAGTATTCTTAGAGAAATACATAGTTCCTTTGTTCTTAGTGGCCAGCTGCTTAGGAACCTTGAAAAGCACTATCAGAAGATGACTCACTCCCAAGATGGGACTTCCTGGAATCACTAATCAGTCTAGCTTCCAGACTTGGCATCTCTTGAAACAACCAGGCCTATCCTCCCAATAAGCCATAGTTGGACCTATGTCACTCATCCTTGACCAGAAGTTACCTAGTGACGTGTCAAGGCAAAAACCACACCTCCTCACTTGCCCCGCTCCCAATTTTTCCCAATCACTTATGGGCAATGCGTCTGCGCAATGAATATAGAAAGTGCATGTCCCTTTAAACCACAACTCCTCCCTAACCCATCCCAAACTCCACCCCCCCACCTGGCTAGCATAAATTAACCCTTCTGCCTTGGGGCCCTCGGCCCTCCCCCCCTGGAACTTTTTGTTTGGTGGTTGGACTGCCTGCTTCTTGCAAGATTCTAATAAAGAGACCCTTCTCTATTTACTTTGAGCTGTCTCCAAGTGATTTAAAATCTTTTTATCACACACACTACTGTATGGCGTTTTGTATCCAGGAATGTTGTCTTCTGGACCTACAGGAACCTGTAGCACCTACATACAAGGCACTTAGTTTATATGCTGTGGGGCCCTGGTTCTGCTTGACACCAACTATTGAGACAGTACAAGTCACATCCAGCATCATATGCAAACAACAACAGGGTTTAAAAAATAGTATTTACACTGTACTAGTCCCCATTTTTAACTTTAGGAAGAGACTAGAGTGTGTTCACAGGATTTCTGGTGTTCAATCCCTAATCAGAGGAAGGATTTGACCTATTTGAAAAAAAAATCATACATAACCCCTTAACCACTGTCATGTTCTCTCGCTAGTAAAATGGCAGCACGTTAAAAGGCTTTAAAATTGCAGCTCCTTCTGGATCCCCCAAAGAGAATCTGTACTCTTCTTTAAACAGCCCTCCTGTTCCAGATTCAGGTTTACCTTCACCACATCTGAAATGCCATTCTCCTCCAAGACACATGGGACACCAAGGAAGACATGCTCATTAATGCCATATAGGCCCTTAATCATAGTGGAAATTGGATGCACTCTCCTAAGATTTTTCATAATGCTTTCTTGCCAGATCTACCACAGACAAGCCAATGGCCCAAGAAGTGTAGCCCTTCAACTGATCACCTTATAAGCACTTTCAAACACTTATTTATGAATATCTTTCCAATTCTCTCAATCAGCTTCAGTTACCAAAGCAGGATAAAGATTCCCCAGAAAGACACCAGCAATATTCACACCATTCCACATAGGAACACTGATGTCTCCATGTTCCCCAAATTCCCATCCATGACAACTTGAAGAATGGACGCCAACTCTCTCCCCCATTAGGTAAGGGAAATGGGCAGAATCCAGATTGCAACCACTTCCAATAACACAGTTTTTAGGAGAGCCATTTAGCTTCCAGGCCACATAAATAGAAATATCCATTGGATTGGAAACAATAAGCAGTTTGCAATTAGGGCTGTATTTAACAATATTGGGAATGATGAATTAAAAACATTCACATTATGGGGCAGCTAGGTGGTGCAGTGAATACAGCACCTGCCCTGAAGTCAAGAGAACCTGAATTCAAATGTGGCCTTATGTAACAGCAATCAACTTAGCAGATACTTGGCATTAGTAACTTAAGGCTAAGTATGGAAGGTGTGAGCTCTTCTCCTGTCCTGACTTAGCAGGAGGGAGTTGGCTAAGATAGGAGAGCAGTGTGTGTATATGAGAAGAGTTCTAGAGACAGAGAGACAGAATCTGAATGTTCCTCCTGGTGGCTCCTGTTGGAGGAAGCAGGATTGTATCAGCATCTGGGAGCGGGGTTGCTGGACTGAAGAAGTGAGTTGGAGTTTTCCTGAGAGAGAGAGTTTCTCTCCTAGCATCTGGAAGCTGACTGAGAACTGAGCTGGAGTTTTTCTTGAGACCAGAATCTGGTGAAGGCCACCTGGAAGGCTGAGAGGGCTTGCCTGGAAGGCCTCCTGGAAGGCCAAGATTTCTCTTGGGTCCTAGGGATGGCTGAACTGATAGAGGACTGAAAAAGCATGACCAGGATAAGCCTTTGTTGGTTTGTGGCTTGGCTGATCCTTGAGTTCCTGGCAACAGAAGTGGTGAAGGGTTTGAGATGTGCTGGACCCTGTGAACTTCAGTGTGTGCCAGAGGCTGCCCTGAGGGCTGGACAAAGACCTGGGAGCTGTCTACCTCTGAATCCAGGTGACTGTTTGGTGGATTCAGGAAGGAGCTGGGACCATGGAAGGGGATCCAGGGAATCAGAGAGACCACCCCGAGTCAAGATGAAGAAAAGGCCTCCCCTTGGATGAAATTGAGGTTTGCTGGACACTGAGGGGTAGAGGGTTTGTGTGGTTTTCTAATGATGTTTTGAGTGACCAATTGCTAGATAAGTGACTGATTGAGTTGATCTGTGGTTGCCCCATGAGTGGAAGATTGATTATTGTATTGTGAATTGATTGAATGATTAAGTAAGGAGGGTTTCCCCCTTAGGGAAACCAGATGATTATCCTTTTGTTCTTTGTGCTAAATATTGTTGCCACTATAGTGAAAACTGTGTGGCCATTCTAATGTTAAGCTGTTGTGGACACTATATTGTGATTTTCTGTGATAAGATGTAATGTTGTGGATATTGTACTGTACCTTGATTTGTTGTCAGTATTATATTGTGATTTGTTGTGAATGTTTGCCTTGATTGGTAATGGAATAAATGGAGTGTTCACTATTCTGTGTAATCCAAACCTTAAAAGCTGTTCATAGTAGCATTCTTCTGGGAATCTGCTTGTGCATGGACACTTGACTCTTACTAGCTGTGTGACCTTGAGTAAGTCATTTAACCCCAATTGCCTTGTCTTCTCCCCTCCAAAAAAAATTTTTTCATTATGCTGCACCAAATTAAGAAGACTTTGTTCCTCATTTTGATGTACTCCAGCCATAAAAACAACCAGCTTTGAGTTTGCAGTCATACTGTAATCTTTGCCAGAAACAACCTTTGGAATTTTCAGGATAAGTTTGTCACGTTGGAGGTCCATCACTTCTCCCTTTACTTTGTCTTCTGTTATATCAACTAGGGCAAGTTCATCAGTCATATCCTTTGTTAAGATACTGATGGCACATGCCATGCCAATTGTACCAGCCCCAACAACAGTGATCTTATTATGGGGAACCTGATCTTCCTTTAAGGACATTCACAATCAGCTGATCCTTGACAGTAGTTGCCCTTTTGGGGGACATCAAGGTTTCTGGTCAGGCTTTGAAAGTATTGAGTTAGCTGTGAGACTGCTGCTCCCAGACTTGTTCCTGGAGTTGATTAAATAAGGGGTTGACATGGTAAGACTTGTGATTTAGGAAGATCACTTTGGCAGCTGAATGGAACACAGACTGGTGTGGGGAGAAACTTGAAACAGGGATGTGAACCAACAAGCAGGCTACTGCAATAATCCAGGTATTAGGTGATGAAGAGTGTCAGTGTCAGAGGAGAGATTAAATCATCTGTGAGAGATGTTGTGAACATAAAAACATTGTATATGAGAGTGATGAGTTGAAGATGATACCTAGGTTGTGAGACTGGATGGTAGAGAAGTTAGGAAGAAAGGTACCCTCCACAGTAATAGGGAAATTAGGAGAGGGGAGGTTTAAGGCGAAAGATAATGAATTAGGTTTTGGTTATGTTGAGTTTATGAAGTCCACAGGGCATCCAGTTCAAAATGTCCATTGGGCAGTTGGAAATGTGAGAGTGGAGGTCAGGAGAGAGGTTAGGGCTGGACAAAACTGAGAATCACGTGCATGGTGATGACAGCTGAAATCATGAGAGCTGATGAGATAACCTAGGAACTAGGTGGTCAGGGCTAACTTTACCTAATTTCCAAACAGATGGGAGATGACTATTTTTGGAATGAATTTTTAGGTATCTATTTGCCCCTTGGGAAATCTTAGAGGGCTCCTCTGCCCTTGCCAAACAAAGCTCAGTCTTCAACCAAACACAAAGGGGCTCTCCTTCGAAAAACAAATCCACAACAAAAAGCCCCGCCCAAACCGTCAGACATTACCAAAATAGACCTTAAGCAAAAACCAGCAATTAAAACAACAAAATCCTTAAAAGGAGAGTTTTGCTCCTTCCTAATAAGAGTGTAAGCTCCTTGAGAGTAAGGACCATCTTCTTGCTTGTATCTGTGTTTCCTTGAGCTTAGCACAGTGCCTGGTACATTAACAACGTTTAATAGATCTCTGTTGACTGTTGCTTTCAGGAGAGGAAGAATAGCCCAAATGACAGTCAGGAAGACCTAGGTTAAAACCCCTCCTAGAACACTGGTTCTATTACCAATGGACAGTTCTCTTCTAACTCTCTGGGTCTCAGTGTCCTAATCTCTAAAATGGGCATAGTACCAGTACTCGTCGTGCGTACCTCACAGTCTCGTTAAGGGGCTCTAATGAGATAACATACATGGACGGTGCTTTGGACACATTAAAGCACTATAGAAACGTCAGTTATTATTCTAATATAGATCTTCAGATCTAGGAGAGTGGCTGGCTCTGCTTGACAGCGTCAAGTCCCTGCCTCGATAAGGTAACGCATTTGGCCGCATAGATTCAGGTCGGTTGCTTCCTAGTTCTCTGGACTGTGTTTGGGTGGTTAGAGAAGGAGGCTGCTAAAAGCAAATTTCTACTACGAAAGTTTGTTTCTGGAAACGGTTCTCACTCAGGCAAAGTTAAGGGGCCATAGCCCCCGAAACCAACCTACACTAACCCCTCCAACCCCGCCTCCACTCCAGCCTCCCTTTCCAGCACCAGCGGAAGAAGTTCCGCGACCCGGTCAAGGACCAGTAACGTCCATCCCAGGTGTGCCTTCTGGGGATTGTAGTTCATAATTCTGCAGCGGCGCCCTGCGCCCAGGACATCGAAGGCACAAATGGACTACATTTCCCAGATGCCTCGGGACCCCAGAGGGTGGGACCCTGGAGGGGTTGGAGGCGGGGCTCCAGCGGAGGCGGCGGCTCATTTGTAAATGGAGAGGGAGGTGCTGGTGGTGGCGGCTGTTGTGGCGCGGGTTGGAAGATGGACTGAGGGGCTAGAGTACCCAGGAGCGGTAACTTGGGGCCGCGGGTGGGGATCCGAATCGGTTTCCGGATGCTTGAGGCAGGGGGGAAAATCATCTCTGTCCTTAGGGGCCTGAGTCTGGTGGCGTTTTGGTGGCTCGGGGCTGCTTTGGAGTCCTCTGCTCTGCGGGAGAGCCGGGGGATGGGGTGAGGGTGGGGGTAAGGGGTAGGAGTGGGACGAAGGCCGTCCCGTGGTTGTCCAGTTCGGGGGCGTCCTCCCCACCGAGCCCCCGACTTGTTGCAGCTTGCTCCGGTTGCTTTTCGCTGTACTGAGATGAGGGTCCGGCTGCTGGGGGGCTTTCAAAAGTTTCTGCTTTAAGTTCTCTTCAGGGACTTTTCCGTCTTTAAAGTTGCTCTTGGTCACTTTTTGTGCTGTGATGCTGTCAGGTCGTGGATTCGTAATCGGTTTCAGGGCGTTTGAATCCTTGACTTAAGGAAGAAAAGAAATTTTTTTTTTTAAACCAGCAGTCTGATTTTTCTGCACCATTTCGTAGACTTTGAAAATGTGATGTTGGCAGCAGTTTGTGTGAGATGACCCTAAAATGACTGGCTCATTTTTTTTAAGATTGCTTAAAGGTTCTTTTCCCCAGATACGCTGAGGTTCTCAAGATTACCCTCTTTTGGGGGTGGTGGTGATGCTCCTTTGTCTTCTGTAAATTTGTTTCCAGTTCCTTTCAATATCAGTATGAATAATCCTGAATCATCACAATACCAACCTGGCCATTTCTCCAGGGTAAAATAGATATCTGCTCCATGCTCCCCTACCCCATCAATTAACCTATACGAGTGATACAAATCACTTCAACATAATTGCATGAAGTAATTAACTTTTTAGGATTAAAATCCTGAAACAAGGAACAGGAAGTACATTTCTAGAACAAAACAGTGGGAAAATCAAATCTAGCAACATTTAAGCATCATCATCTGTATACTAGGCTCTAGGAGTACAGAGACATAAATAGAAGTCCCTGCCTTTAAAGAGCTTAAATTTTGTTAAGGGGAGACAAGTATATCATGATATAAAAAATAAATACAAGGTAATTTTCGTAGGGGCAGGAATAAGGAAGGATCAGGAAAGGCTTCTCTAAGGAAGAGGTGGCGAAGGTGAAAATAGCTTTGCCCTTTGGAACTTGTGTTAATCTAGTAACGGGTTCTGCTTTTGAATGTCACAAAATAATTTTGTAGGTTGTTTCTTATCCTCACTTTTTGCTTTTAAAACTTAATTTCATGTGGCCATTTTAATGTCATTTGACATTTTATTTTTAATGAGAAAACATTGTTCTGGTTGGATATTTTTAATTTATTGCATGTTAAAGGTTAACTTGTGTGTGTGTGATGCTAAAAGGATGCAGGTTTTAACATAGTGAATGTTGGTGGTACATAATATAATACTTTCCTACATGTCTTTGAAGCAGTTCTATTGGCTTTAAATGTCATGATGTATTTGTGACATGTACATATTTTAAAGTTCATCTTAACGGGGGCATTTCTCAAGGACTGTTAGATATATTAATTTATTATTCTTGGTACCAGATGTATGCTTCTCTTTCTTTAAGCTACCTTAATATCAATTGATTCTGACTATACATTGCTTATTTGAGAATGATTACCACTTCAGTAAAAAGTAGTTTCTTGTCTTTAAAACATCAGTTAAATGTTTTTGATTTAAGCATTTAAGCATTGTTTTTTTCAGTGCTCAATATGTCCAGAGTTTCCAATTCTTTTCTCAAAGTATTTATGATGTATAGGTATAAGGCATGTATGCTACAACTCTTTGACCTATTTCTTACTTATGAACTGTATTTTTCAACATTTTCTTTGCTGTCCTCTCCTGTACTCACCTTTGCATCAGTCACCCAGGATCAAAGAATATGTTGAATAACTGGAAGTTCTGAGTGAGTTCTTCATAAAATGTTTCTAGCCCTTCATTCTCTGTTGTAGAAGTTGGTATATATGCCAGTTATTTTTGTGGTTGGCCTTTTGAAATGAAATGACCTAACATCCCATGAAACGACATTTCTTGCGGCTTTTGGGTGCACAGTAAAACCAATGCTGCAGACTCCTTTATTTGTTTCTACCATCCTGTGAGCTGCCCTCTGTTTAGCTGCAACTTTTGTCTTCTGGTTCCATTTACAGGGAGGATGTCGATATTGATACAAATCCAGTAGAATATTCAATCTTTGGTCATCAAACAGGGATGACCAGTTCTCATATTTAGAATACCAGCAGCTAAGTTAATTTTCACAGATGGGCTAAGCATTGTTTTATTTGTAGCACCAGCTGTTCCTGTTTTCAGTGTTCTTCCGTAGTCACTGAAAAATCAGAAGGGAGCTGTACAGAACTGAGGGTCATTTTGTATTTTTCTTTATTTTATGGGCTGCCATGGACAAAGAATTTTTCTTTATGGGCTGTCATGGCCAAAGAACTTTTCACCAAAGGTAATGAGTCTCTTCATACTTAGCTAGACTGGACCTCAGAAAGCAGACATTGCTAGAGCTATGCTTGGAGCCTTTCCATCATGGTAGCATCTGCAGAGTTTGCCCTCTGCTGACAGCTGAGTTGTCTCCATGTTACAATGAAGCTTCAGAATAGGACTTTGTGGAGGGGTGTATACATACATATATACATCTATCTATCTTCATCTATATGTCTATATATGCTATGTATATGTACACATACATTTATGCTAGGTATCTATATACTATATCCAAATCATATCTGTATAATATACATACAGATCGATATAATATATGTATATGCATACATGCTGTTGTTTTATAGTGTTGTCTTTCATAATGGATTGCAGTTCCAGGAGAATACTTGATGTGTGTGTATGTGTGTGTGTATGTGTGTATACATACATATTCAGTATATATAGACATAGATACAGCTATAGATATATATGTATATGCATATGCATATGCATACATACTATCGTTTTATAGTATTGTCTTTCGTAATGGATTGCTGTTTCAGGAGAATATTCAGTTTAATTTGTCGTAGTATGCAATAGATTCAGTTATGTATATCTTATTAAGTGAGTATTATGTACAAGGTACTGTAAGAAGTGCTGGAGTTAAAAAGATGGAAAAACTGGCCCCATCTCAAGGAATTCATAGTCTAGTATTGGAAGGGGGAAAAAATAACTTTTACCCAGGTAACTGTTATACAAGTAGGAATGTGAAATACTTGTTGGAGTGCTCAAACAAAAGGGACAAGCTATTCCAGAAGTAGTTCTTTTAGCTGGGGCTTCAGAAGAAGGCTTCATGAAGGCTCATTCAGAATTGTGTTTTGAAGAGAAGGATTTTAATAAGTGTACGATGGGGCTGGATGCTTTCTATTATAATAGCTTTAATTGATGTTTTTCTTTCTGCAGGTATTGAATATCAACAGTCAGATATAACAGCTGTATGCTATAAGAACTTTGGCACTATTTTAACTTACTAGTGCTTCAGATTGTAATTTTCCTGATGCCCACTTCTTCAGAATTAAATAGTGGGCAAAATTTTTTAGCTCAGTGGATGTCCAATCCTTCTCGTGCTGGTGTGATACTGAATCGTGGATTTCCTAGTTTGGAAACAGGGAGAGAAAGTCAATCAAAGGCAAATACTTCCTCCAGTTTTACTGTTAAAAGCACAGATTTTTCAGATAGCTGCAGTTTTCTAAGTGATGACTCACTTCATGAAGAACAGATATTGGATTCTAAAAGCCCTCATAGAGTGCAGTCAGGTACAAATGAAACACATGCAGACTTTCCTCACAATAAAAAGGCACAACAATTATTGATGTGCAAAGATGCTCTGGGCCGCTGGGAAAATACCAAAATTGATGTTGAACCTGATGTGGGTGATGCCAAAGAAGTAGCTTATAGAGATCCACTTTTCAAGAAGCTTGAGCAGGTAAACAAAATATTTAACCGGATGTAGGGATTATTGTAGGTTTTGTGTACATAGTTTTTAAATGCAATCCCCCCCCCCATTTGTGTCCTTTACAAAAAAAACAAAACTACAAAGAGTATTAAACTTGTGGGGTCACTGTTTACTTAATATTTTCTCTCTCTTTTTCTTTGGTTTTATTTTGTTTTCAGTTCTGAATTCTCTCCCTTTTCCCTCCCCTCCCTATTTAAAAAGAAAGAAAAACAAAACCTATTAAAATATGTATCAAGTAAAATAAATTCCTACATTCCTCATGTCTAAAAAAATTTCAGTTTTTTAAGTCCATTGTTTCTATATCTGGAGGTGGACAGCAAGTTTTATCATGAGTCAAGGTCACTGTTTATTAATAGAAAATCCCTGTCCCTTTTCAGAACGCACATAAATAACTGCTACCAAAAAATCAGTAATTTGTAATATATCAGTCATTTTGTTTTTCTCTCTTTATACAAGGAATAAACACCTATAAGAGCCATTGTACTGCAGGAGTATTATATCTTTCATGATTGTCTTGACTTGCTAGCTTTGAGCCAGTAGCTCAAATGATTACAATGTGATGCTACTCAGGACAAGTTCCTAAGCTTCCGACTTGTATAATCCAGATTGATTTATTCCAAGGAAATACTGTTGCCATGGACTTTCCCAAAGATTTGTGTTTTTGGTTCCAAAGAGTATGGTATGGGTCCAGTACAAAACTACAGCACTTATGCGCAAATTGCTTCATCTTTCTGTCCCCCAGTTTCCTAATTTGCAAAATGAAAGGAATGAATTCAGTTATCACCAATATTCCCTTTAGCCTTGATGACCAATGCCACTGAGTCTATAAATAGGAAGAATTAAAAAAAATTCTAATTCATAAGACAAAAACTTAAGACATTAAATAATTAAGGAAAAGTCAGCAAAAATTGTATTATAACATGGAAAAGAATTAAGAGATAGATGGCCTTATCTGTACCTAGACCATGTTAGCAATAAGAGAGTAGTAGATTTTGGTCTGTTACTAAGGTTGGGACTATAATTGATATAGTTATGTTGTCAGGTTGTTGCTTTTAAAGTCTTTTTCCTGAGAATGGGGAGGTTTGGGAAGGAGTAGAGGAGAACTGAAGAAGAGTCAACAGGGCTCTGTGAAGAAACATCAAGTTAATTAAACAAAAATATGTATTTGAAAAGCTCAAAGAAGTCCAACAGAAGAAGCAGGAAGAACTGAAGAGGCAGCAATTAGAACAGATCCAGAGGCTCCTAGAAGAGCAAGAGAAACTACTGACTATGGTGTCTGGGCAGCAGACACCCTCAGGTAACACTTAGCACTCATATATGTGAGCCAATTTACAAAAATGCTTTATGTTCATTGATTTTCTTTCCATTATAGTGTTTTGATAAAAGATTGTCAGCATCCTTTTTTCATGGATACTGATGAGTACTCTGGCAATAAAAATAATAGATTTGGGGGGGAGGTCAGTGGGATGGATATGAACTCAAGTCTAGGTTCTCTTTGTTCAGCTTTAGAAGGGTACTAGAATTGTGTTCTGATAGTTTTTATGTTGTAAGTTATAACAAATGATAGACATAGACAATCTGTGATAGAGAACGTAAATAACTTCACTGTAATATGTTGTATAGTGTCTGTATAGTGTCTAGCACAGTGGTTCTTAACCTGTGTATTATGTTCAATTTGTAACAATGAAAATACTTCCTGCATATCAGATATTTACATTACGATTCATAACAGTAGCAAAATTACAGTTATGAAGTAGCAACAAAAATAATTTTATGGTTGGGAGTCACCACAACATGAGGAACTGTATTAAAGGGTCGCGGCATTAGGAAGGTTGAGAACCACTGGTCTAGCAGAAGGTAACCAGGAAAGAGAGTTCAGGAAACCAGTGTGTGTTAGAACAGTTAAGTAACATGGGAATGCTTAGTTTGGAGAAGACTTAGGTGAGATATAATAGGAGCTCAGCTATATGAAGGGGTATCAAAATAGCTTAAACTTAGATTTTTCTTGAGGGCAACTAAAACTAATGGGTAAAAATTATAGGAAAGCAGATTCTTGCTCATAGTAAGGAAGAACTTCCTAATAAATAGAGCTGTCTTGCAATTGTGTAAACTCTTGACCGCTTGAATTATTCAAGAAGGTGCTGGATGTCAGAAATTGCAGCATTAGCAGTGAGGTCGGGCTGTTTGACCTTTAAAAGTCCCAACTTTGAGATTCTATAAATAGCACAGGTCATAAAGTGAGTAGGGGATGTTTATGGTTGATGGAATTAACTTTAGGTTTAGAGCACCTCCCCCTCTGACTTCCAGATGCATGTGGGGTGAGTTGGGAGAATAGTGGGAATCCCAAAGGCTGGGAAGTGGTTGTGATAAGGTGCACCTCATATTGATTTGATACGTGCTTGAGTTTCTAATATGACCTTTGTAGGGAATCTTTAGTAAGCTGTATATCTTTTGGATCCTCAAAAGCATAGAATTAGGAATTTTGGGGGTATACTTAAATGGAACATTCTTTGCTACTTCGGGGAATGATTAAATGTATATAGAACTAAATGCATTTTCAAGGATGTGCTGATGAAAAAAAATGTACCTCATTATTGAATAGTGCGTATTTTTCCTAAATGAGTGCCAGCAAATATGTCCCTAATTAAAATCATGTAGAACCTTGGGTTCAAAATACCAGCATTATTGCATCTGGCTTATTTGATTAAAATGTCACTTTATATTTTATTTCATTTTCTGGGGAGATGGATGGAAGGGACAGGATAGTAGGAATAGATTACTAAAATGAGAAGATTTTTCATAAAATATTAATTTTGCTTGTATTTTCCTTATAAGGCTTGACTTTACTGTCTGAAGATCAGAAACCCAAATATGGAGCTTCCATTAGTTCTACTATTGTACACAAAACCATGCCTTTCTTGTCACATATGTGCCAGAATCAAACCAGAGAAAACACTCATGGTCCTGAAATTTTATCTTGTGGTTATGTGCAAGAAAGAGAAATGAATCCATGCAGGACTATGAGTAAGGAATGTCTCTTATCTTCAAAAGGTGGTAGTACTTCTCCAGACTTTTTTCATGAGGCACAATGTCTAGAAGCATGTGTAAAAACACAGAATGATTTGAAAGAAGAAAATAAAAATATTACAGGTGAGCTGTCTTTTGAAATTAGTGCCCTTTATCTAAATAGTATTCTGAATCTCTGTTTATATTTACCTGTAAAAATGCCACTGGGCTACTCCCTGATAGAATTATTTTCTAATACTTTTGTTTAGCCACCTGCTGCCTCCCCTTGTCTGTCTATCTTGTCTCTCCCCTTCCTGTTCCTCCTTCACTCTCATATGCATGTGTGTGCACACACACACATACACACACAATGCACACACACGCATGCACAAATTTTTTCAGTAGATTTAATTACAGTAGCAAGGTCCAGTTTGCTGTAGAGTCACTGAATTTGGGCTGGGCACAGAACTGGTCACAGGTTTTGTGACTTTTCTACTAACATTTGTAATGCTGACAGTGATTTTAAACTCTTGTGTAAATAGGCTTTTCCAAGTGAGACAAAAATTTCTAAGCTCACTTAGGAGAGGATAGACATAGCTTGAGTGTGTGAAATTTTTTTTACCTCTTAATCACATAAGAATAGGACAATGTGATAGAGTGGAAAGATTATGAGACAAAGTGCTGAAAGGATTTAATTCTGGACCTAACTCTGCTTCTTACTAGCTATATGTCTTCCAAAGAATCAATTAAGGTCTTTATATACTAACATGCTATTACTAAAACCTTGAGAATTCTTGTTTTTTTGGTACTGGTATTATATGATTTCTTTTTTGGTTTGATTTGTGACCTGAATCCATCAATCTCCTGCTTTTTGGCCTAGCATGCTTCCAATGTACCGCTTTGCGATACCTGAGTATTCTGTACAATTTTAAAGTTTTAAGAACCTTTATTTTGGTTTTATTTTAATTTGAAAGTTTGTGACAGTTTGCTTATCTCCAGCTAAATATTTTCCAATTCATATTGTAGGGGAAAGTATACTTCCATGTTGGGAGAAAATGACAGAACCATTACCAGAAGGGAAGGAGGTTACAAACTCAAAAAAACCTGGTGATTCCTCTGATATTAACAGTGGAAGAAAATTGTTAGCAGTGTCTAGTATTGAAGAAAGGTATCTATGTTGATTATCACAGATATTACATGTGTTTTTATTTGTATCCAGGTACTACAGTTGAATATGAGTTATTTGTTAAGTGGTGGAGAATTCTTTTACTTAATCTTGAAAAATATGTTCAGTTAAAAAGGATTTAGTATGTACCTACTTTGTACAAGGTTTTATGCTGGATATGCAAAAATTAAAAAGTAATCCTTATTGGAGGAATAAAATCCACAGACATAAGTATAATTCCAGGTAGGGTGTCATAAGGGTTTGGGAGAGAACACTTTTACTTGGTATTAGGAAAGAAGTTGTAACTAAATTGAGTCTTGAAGAGAAAGATTTTAAAAGGTGAACATATGGAGGGAGTATATTCTAGGTATGGGGGCGGTAGGGCGGGATTGTCTGTGTAAATGTGTGACCCATGGGAGATAGCAATTAAAGTTCTAGGAACAGCTGGTAGTGCAGTTTGGTAGCACATAAACTGTAAAGGCGAGTAGTGTGAAAATAAGACAGAATGGTGGGGTCTAATTGTGGAAGAACTTAAATTGTAGCTTATCTTCTGGGCTAGAACTTTTTTGATCATGTGCTTCATTAGCAAAACAAAAGTTTGTGCAAGCCCTTCAGTTTTTTATGTACTTATATATTATTTATATGTATTAGTATATGAATAATGATGTACCTCATAAAACTTAAAAATGGATGTGATGACATTTTATCCTAGAGTAACTAGGTAACCATTGTAGTCTAATTGAATAGAGAAGTAACATGGTCAAACCTGCAGTTAAAAAAAAATTTTTTTTTGGCAGCCATGTAGGAAATGAATTAGAGAGGGGAGAAATCAAGAAGGTTATTGAAATAGCCCAGGTAGGAAGTGATAAGGTCACAACACTGCAAAAGTAGAGAGACGGGGATGGGAGGGATGTTGTAGTGATGGAAATGACAGGATTTGACAACTGACTAGATATGTGGGGTGAGGGAAGGTTAAATGTCAAGGAAAATGGTAAGGTTGTTGGTATACTCCTTAAAAATATGGAAGTTTGGAAGAGAATTTAGTTTTGGGAGAAGTTCTGTTTTAGATATGTTGAGTTGGAGATGCCTTTGGCATATCCAGGTCAAAATGTCAAATAGGCAGTTTGTAATATGGAGAGAGATTCAGGTTGGTTACATAGATCTGCATAGTGATGATGAGAAAACCCACAAGAGTTGCTGAAATTATCAAGTGAGAGCTCATACCAGGTGAGAGACCAGGACAGAGGTTTGAGGAAGACCCAAGATTAGGGAATGTGATATGAATGATGATTGCACAAAGGAGTGGTCAGACAGCTAGCAAAAGAAAGGGAGAAAGCAGTGTCACAGCAACATATGGAAGAGGGTGGTCAGTTGTCTCCAGATGCAGCAGAGAGGCATTGTTAAAAGGATGAGAATTAAGAAAAGGACGTTAGATTTGACAATCAAGAAAACACTGCTAACTTTGAAGAAAGAACTTTCATTTGGGTGGGGAGTTGAGGATAAGGGGGTTGAGATCCTGGGAGAGTACTTGGAAAGATAGATAGTGGTGTTTCCTTCCTCTCCCCCTCAGAAATAGAAAAGTTCAGATGAGTGATGGCATCTGGGAAAAAGATAATACAATTACAGTCCAACCATATTTAAATATCTGGCTTACTTTTTTCCAAGGAAAAATGAAAAGTTGGGGTGGGGGGAGAGGATAAGTGTGGGGAGAGGTTTGGAAGGGGCTTACTGCTCTCTGCTCTGGAGTATGAAGCCTCATGCTGTGGTGATCTGGGGGAAATGGGTATGGGGATACTAGAGACAGCGGTGTTAGAAATTATCCTGTGCAACTTTTTCAGTTGCTTGGGCTGGATTAAGTTATATCTTGTCTACCTTGAGGAGTCCAGATGCTATGAAGCCACAGCTGTGGGGAGGAGGAGTATTGAAGAGTCATGGTATTGTGTCAGGCACAAATCCATTATTGGCTTTGGCAGGGGAGGGTGGAATGCAACCCATGTTCTCACCCTCTTGTTGATCACCTATCCCTTGGGGCCATTACATAGCCCTCACTTTGGTGACTGCCTTGCTAGGCCATGAGAGCTACTGAAGGCTTTTGAACGGAGGAATGAAGCTGGTCTGAAAGATGACTTGGAGAGAAAAAAGACTGGAGGTAGGGAAACCATTTGGGAGATGAGAGTAGAGAGTAGAGATAGATGTCTGCACTTACTACCTCTATTTCTTCCCTTTTCACTGTCTCCTCAGTAACTTGCAATCTAGATTTTGACCTCATAACTAAACTGTAACTACTCTCTGGTGTTACCAATGATCTCTTAGCAGTTAACTTCTGATAGTATTTTTTCAGCTTAATTGACCTTTGCCATAGTTGACACTGTTGAATTCCCTCTCTTCTTGGCTACCGTCTCTTCTCTGGGTGTCTGTGACACTGTTCCCTCCTGGTTCTCTTCCCTGTGTGATTGTTCTTTCATAGTCTCTTTTGCTGGCTTATCATTTATGGCATAACCTTTAATTGTGAATGTATCCTGGGCTCTTTTTCCTCCCTACTTTCTCTGGTTTGGTGGCCTCATTACTTCTGTAGATTTAACTGTCATCTCTAGGTTGAGGATTCCTAGATCTCTCTTCTTCCCCCATTTGCTCTCGTTATCTTCAGTCCTACATCATTGCTTGTTTATTGGACATTTCAAACTGGATGCTCCAGAGGCATCTCAAACTCAGTCTGACCAAAACAGAACTCCTCGTGACCTCCATCTCCTTGTTAAAGGTGCCACCATGCTGCCAGTCGTCTAGCATTGTAATCTTGTCAGGAAATCCAACTCCTCCTTCTCCCTCACTTAATCACCCAGTTGCCAGATCTTGCCATTCCTCTTTCCACAGTATCTCTCCACTCATATGGCCACCACCATGGTTCAGTACCTCATTATCTCTTACCTACATTATTTCAAAAGCCTTACTGCTTTCCCTGCCTCCAGGCTATTTTCCACTCTGCTGCTAAAGTGTTTTTCCCTAAGTGTAGATACAGCTTTGTTCCTCCTTTATTCATTCATCTACAGTGATGCTCTAGCATGATGAATAAACTCTACTATTTGGCTTTTAAAACACTTAACTTCATAGTCCCAATCTATGGTCCCTTCTAGTTCCTTATTGGACATTTTATATCCTCCCGAACTTGGTGATCTAGCCTAACTGGCCTTTGTAATGGCCGTCTTCTATGGCTGGAATATATTCTCTTGTCTCCATTTTCCAGAATCTCTCTTCCTTTAAGATACAGCCTAAGCACTCCACCTTCTACATGAAACTTTTCCTGAGATCTCCCCAGCTGCTAGTGCCCTCTCTCCCTTGTTAACCTTGTATTTAACTACTTTCTAGTTATTCTGTCTCTGCTTAGATGTCTATTGGTTGTCTTCCTTGGAAGCTCCTTGAAATTAGGATTGTTTCATTCCTTGTGTGTTTGCATCCTCAGGCTTTTGTATGGTGCCTGGTGTTTATTCGTCTCTCAATAAACGCCTATTGATTAAGTGGATGCAGTTAGATGTTGTCCATGTAGAAATGAGAAGGTATGGTGACTGAGGGAGAGAGAAGATGTCTGAGGTTTCAGGTCTGGGCTGGCTTTTCATATAGATGGGAAAACTGATCCTTACAAGAAAGGGACTTGACCAAGATCACACGGCTAGTAAGTGGCTGAACTGAGATACTGTCTTCCCTCCCTATGAGATAAACAGTACAATTTTGATTCTCTCTATTATACTCCTAGGCAGACTGACCCTAAAAGACCGGCCCAGGGTTGAATAGCTAGTAAGCGTCAGAGATAGCCTTTGAATCCAGATATTTTGACTTTAAGCACAGTTCTCTCTCTCTCTCTCTCTCTCTCTCTCTTTTTTTTTTTACCATTCTGCCTAGTAGATTCAGATTCTTGAATAATAACTATGAAAATGAATATATAACCCTTTTTCCAGGCACTAATCTATCATAATATCTTCTCTGTCATTTTATCTGTAGAACTAAAAAGAAAAATTCCTTATCAGGAACTGTAGTAGGAGCTCTAGTTCGCATGGCTTCCTCTGCAATTGGGGATCGTTAGCGATAAAGCGTTTCTGAAATGAGAGGAATCCCTCCTGTCCCGCAGGTTGTTGGGAGGTAAAAATGAGAACGCGTTCCCAAAACCTTGCGGGTGTCATCGCGCTCTACAAACAATGGCGGTTGTTATTTTTGATCATGATTATTGTTATTGTTACTATGATCATTTTCTAAAGCAGGGGTTCTTAACCTTTTTTGTGTCACAGACTCCATTGGCAATCTATTGTGTCTATCTTCCCCTTCCCAGGATTTTTTTAAACTCGTAATTGTAGGAAATACTGAATTTCAGTTAGAGGCTAGAGAAAATAAAGATGTAATTTTGTTCCCATCCAAGTTCACTCGACTCCCTAAAATCTCTCCATGAATCCCAGTTAACCTTAGCTCCAGAGTCTTTAGAGTGTCTTGAGAATAACTCGGCCAAAATAAAATAAATGAATGACAACCACAACAGAAAAATTCTGGGAGACGTGAGAGGTTCATAGTGTCATCAGCAGAAATAGGGAACTTGAGAGAGAGTCAGTGTTAAACAAGTGTGAGTTTGAAGTGCTAGTGGAATATTTAGAGAGGTCCAGCAGACAGAGCTGGGGGACTGTGGTGAAGGGCAGATTAGCAGTAGATATATTGATTTCATCATGTATAGAGGTACTGAACCTTAGAACAAAGTGAAACTTATCAAGGGAGGGGGAATAGGAAAAAGAGAAGAGGGCACCAGACAGGACATTTAGAAGGTAATAAACTTATGAAGAAGAATGAGAAGGAGTGTTCAGATAGGTGGGAGGAGTACCAGGTGAGAGCAGGGTCACCGGAGCCCTTTAGAGGGAGGTAGTCAGTCTTGTTGAATATTGCAGCAAGGACATCTAATGCTGTTTTCTCTTATTTGATTTTGCTTTTTGGCATAAGCTTGAGTATGAAATGATGTTTGTGATTAGCTAGTGAAGGAGATGGCAAATTTAGTAGTTTTGGCATTGTTGTGCAAGTAACAGAATAGACTAGTCAGTTTTTTACTTGAGAAAAGCAACTAGATTAAGTAATTTTAGGTCTACAATTTCTCTCAAAAATCTTAGACAAAATCCTTCTTTGGAAAAGGAAAAGCAAAAGTACAAAATTCCCATATTGGGTAACATTTTCCAATTTTAATTGACTAATCTAGCTATAAATCCTAACAGGATGAATCATTAAAAAATTATTACCCTACTGTTAAAATGTTCACCTTGAAGCGATACCTTTTTATATTTTTAAGGGTATAATGTATTATATGGACTGAGTCATTGTGATCTATTGTGTTAGAGTATTAATTTATCAGATTTATTTGCTTAGATTTTATTTCTTAAAATAGTTTATCAAATAGTAAATAACTTTTTAAAGTTTAAAACTTATGGTTCTTAGAAATTTCAGTGTGACACTTAATGTTAAATGTTTTACCATCAGGGTTTATTTGCTTCATAATGTTATTTTCATTATCAGGCCAATTAAAGCTGCTATTAGAGAAAGAAAACAGACATATGAAGAATTCTTAGAGGAACAGATTCAGATAGAAGAACAGGAACTGAAACAAAGGCAGCTACAGGTTGGCATATCAGATATTTTGTCCAAAATATCCCAAGCCTTTAAAAATTCATCATTATAATGTAACTTACTTTAAAAGTATCTTGACTATTGTTCAGTAACATAAGAAATTAATTAAAACATTAAAAAAATTTTTTTTTAGGAAGCAGAAATATCATCGCTAACTAAAGCAATACCAAAACGACCATTCTTAAAACGAGGAGAAGGCCTAGCTAGGTTTACTAATGCTAAATCTAAATTTTGGAAACCAAAAGAGAGTAAATCAGTAATTCATCAAAGCATGCCAGAAGAACAATCTGTGTTTAAAGCAGACAGGCTACAAATGCAGCGGAAAACTGCTGTTGTAACTAAGGAACTAGCTACAGAGATGAAGAAGAATAATCAAGTCAGAACCAAGGCCAGTTCTGCTGTAGTTTCTCAGAAATCAAAAGTACTTAGAAGTAATAATGGAAAAATTATTTCTCCATCAAAAATGAAAATACAAATTGGAAAGAAATTTGATGGACAGTTTAGAGATCAGATAAAATTAGAAAAAAACAGTAAGTTAGAACCTAATAAAGAAAATATACCAGAGTGTACAAAACCCTTTGAAAGTGGTTGCAAAGTCAGAAATAAGCCACAATGCATGGAAAAACCTCTTATTTCTACAGAGCTGACCCACCCCACCTCTGTTTCTCAAAGCTCTGTGGGTCATATTGTAAAAGATCCAGAATTTTCATTTGAAATTTCATTTCAGAAGAAATTAGACAGTTGGGAAAAGGAAAAAGAAAAGGAAAACTTGGAGTTAGATGAATTTTTGTTCTTGGAACAAGCTGCTGATGAAATATCGTTCTCTAGTAACTCCTCATTTGTGTTGAAAATCTTAGAAAGAGACCGGCAGACTAACAAAGGTCACAGAATGTCTTCTACCCCTGTCAAGTCAGGGCAGCAGGTGAAAACAGATGTAACAGATATTGTTACTCCACACAACCAAAATGGAAAATTGGACTGTAGTAAACAAGATGATAAGAATGTGTGTGAAATACCAAAACAACTTGAATCACAAACGTCACCTCTTAGTTTGAAGGAACAGACCAGCAAACTCAGCAAAAAACCATTTCAAACCGCTGCTTCTAAGAATCACATTAAATGGAATGTAAGTGAGGACGAAGATGATGGACACAGTGCTATCAGCAGTGACTTTGAAGGGCAACTGGATACTACCATGAAAGCAACAAATGCAGATATGAAAAAGTTTTTCGGTAGCAGCAGAGAAGATAATCCAGAAAAGGGTAATGGTAAAGGACCTTTCAGAGACGCTAGGAAGGAGGGTAAAAGCAGGGATATTGATCTGGATTTGTCAGATAAAGATGACAGTAGTGATGAATCCATTGTGGTAGAAAGCATGAATGATAAAGTTCCTGAGGCGTCAAGGAGGTCATCATGTACAAATAATAATAAAATTGACTTTGATGACGAGAGAACATGGACTGACCTTGAAGAAGATGAAAGTAAACATGACACACTTGGGCATGAAGATGTTAACGGGCTTCCACCGATGGACTATTGTAGTAAAACTGAAATAGTTAGTTTGGACAAAGCAGTCAAAAGGAAGGTTGCACCCATAAAGAAAGGAGATGATTTATGTAAATCCAATACGAGTAGAAGTCCTCCTCCTACTGATCTGATGATGAAACTCTTTCCTTCCCTGAAGCCTAAACCTAAGGCAGACTCACACTTAGCATCTGAATCTGAATTAAATAAAAGCCACGAACAATCACTTGGTAAGTATTAATATTATGAGAAATTAAAGATTTATCAAAATGCTGTGAAGCCTAAATTTATTCTGTGATTTCTGCTTATTACCATCAGATATTTGAAATCCCAAGTTTTCCTTTCGCTATTGTACCATCAATTTGAAAAACATTTTTTGATTGTAATGTACTTTTGAGTTGTTGTCTGACCAAAGATGTACAAGTTATAATCTGGGTCTCTGTGAAGCTTACTATCCAGGAGGAGGCATACGTATGTACAGATCACTGTGGTACACTATTGGATGTAGTAAGGTATCAAGAAAGTGCTTGAAGAGCATAGTGGAAGGAAATTTATTTAGTAGACCTGATCCAAACATTGAGATAGTCTAATAAAAGGGTTTAGAAGAAAATAAGAGTAGAAAGACATGTAGTGTTTTACTTTCCTAATTCCATGTGTCAGTATTAATTTATATGCAACCCAGTAATATTCCAGTACTTTTCATCTTCCAGTTTTTGCCACAAAGGGAAAGTTTGAAGGAATCCGTGCATATATAACTATATTTCACCAGCATTCTCACTTAGTTTAGAGGGACATGAATTCCAGCAGACTTCTAATTTATCTCTAAAAATTTCTGCCTTTATATAGCAAATTTGAGAGATGAGAATGTGTGTATGTGTGTGAGATAAGAGGGACTTCTTTGCCTAAAACTGTGGTTCTCAACCTGTGGGTTATGTTCAATTTGTAACAATGAAAATACATCCTGCATATCAGATAGATTCATAACAGTAGCAAAATTACAGTTATGAAGTAGCAATGAAAATAATTTTATGGATGGAGGTCACCACAACATGAGGAACTGTATTAAAGTGGCATTAGGAAGGTTGAGAACCACTGGCCTAAAACATTAAATTGGCATTGTCCAACTCATCATTAGACTTTGACTGCATATAACTTTAGTACCCATAACAGTGTGGGTGATTAACATTTTTCACATTCCAAGGTGGAGTAATATGTTTTTTTTTTAAATTTAGATCTTAAATGCTTTCTTTAGGGAAATTAAGCCAATTTTTATTGTTTTCATTAACTGGAGCAGAGCTTGTAAGTCATTTTAACTCTAAAATGCTTACACGTTATCATTTAATAATGGCAAGATATTAATATAGGTTTTCTAATCACAACTCAGCATTCGTATTATTTAATATGTTGTAGGTGATAGTGTTCGCTCCCAGATTTTAAGAGAGAAAGTTGTTGAGTTGGAAACAGAAATTGAAAGATTTAAAGCTGAAAATGCATCATTAGCTAAACTCCGCAATGAAAGAGAAAGTGCCTTAGAAAATCTCAGGTAAGTTTGTGGATCTCAAAAGTGTAATCAGAAAATGATGCATTGACTGAGGGTAGTGTATGTTGTTTTCACTAGGAATATACTTAAAAGCAGTTAAATCTTGGAATGCTATTGAATGTTTGATGGCTAACAAAAATGTCAAGATTTCCCCATAAGAATCTAGTGATAATTGAGTTTTTCACTTAGGGCAGTAGCTATCTTCAGTACTTGTTGAGGATTCTTAATATTTAATCTGCCCTTTTTGTAAAAAGTAAGGGTCAAAATAGTTTAAGCAGTTCACATAATACCTGAAATCGGTGTACTGGCCTCCGAGGTTTCATTGTTTAACTTATAGCATTAAGATTGAAAAGTCCCTTAACCTATCCCTTAACAGCTAACATTTACAGTGATGTCTACTGTGTGCCAGGTACTGGACTAAGCATTTTACAATTATTATCTCATTTGATCCTTACAATGGAAAGTTGGTGCTATTATTATCTCCGTTATACAGATGAGGAAAGTGAGGCAGAAGTTAAGTGACTTGCCCAGGAACATATAGCTAATGAATGCCTGAAGCAGGATCTGAAATTCAGGTATTCTTGACTCTAGGCCCAGAGCTCTGACTACTGCTCCACCTAAATGTTTAATTGACTTCACAGCAAAAGTAAATATGTAGTTTTCAGTGGTAGCTTCACCCAATATTAATTCTTTTAGCTCTAATGATTTTACAGTAACATTATTTTTGTATAGTTATATTCTGTGTCTACACGTTCCTTCCAGTGCTGCTTTTTTATTGGGCATTATGTTATAGACATAGCCACATTTCTGCATAGTCTTCATCATATTCAGCATTCTTTATGTCAGTATCTGTGCCAGGCACTGTGCACAAGATAACACAATGATCTCTACCTCTCAGGGAACTTATACTAGGGGCAGATATTAATGTCTGTTCAGTGATTTCCTAATCATAAAAAATTTAGATTGTTGGCAAGTTTTTTGTGTTATTAGAGTGGAAATTATGAATGTCTTTTTTCATTTTATTTTTTTACATTTAATTTTTATTTCATTTTTCTCAATTATGTGTAAACAAAAAATTTTAACTTCTGTTTTCAAAAATTTTGAGTTCCAGATTCTCTCCTTCCCTCCTTTCCTCTCCTCCATCCTTGAGAAGGGAAGCAATTTGATATAGATTATACATGTGCATCATGTAAATATCTCCATATTAGTTATGTTACAAAAAAAAATACAGATCAAACAAAATAAGAATAATAAAGTAAAAAAAAGTGTGCTTCAGATTGCATTTAGACTGCCTCAGTTCTTTCTCTGTAGGTGGATTGCATTTTTCATTATAAGTTTTTCAGAATTGTCTTATATCACTGTATTGCTGAGAATAGTTAAGTCATTCACAGTTGATCATCATGCAGTATTATTATTACTGTATACAGTGTTCTGATTTTGCTGACTTTGTATTAGTTCACGTAAGTCTTTCCAGACTTTTCTGAAAACATCCTGCTCTCTTCTCTCAAACCTTCTTGAGAAGACAAGCAGTTTGATTTTGATTATATAAGTGAAGTCATGCAAAACATTTCCATATTATCCATATTGCAAAAGAAAGCACAAAATAATAAAAATAAATTAAGTATAAAAAGTATGATTCAATAAGTAGAATTCATCAGTTCTCTTGGAATATTGTCTTGATGAGAGCAATTCAGTCTTTCACAGTTGATCATCCTTTTAATATTCCTGTTACTGTATAAAATGTTATCCTGGTTCTGCTTACTTCACTTTGCATGAGGTGATATATTTTCCCAGGTTTTCCTGAAATCATCCTGCTCATTATTTCTTATAGCAGAATTGCATTCTATCACAATCATGTAACATGACTTGTTCAGTCATTTCCCAATTGATGGACTTCCCCTTGATTTCTAACTCTTTACCACCCCGAAAAGAGTTGCTATAAATATTTTTGTACAAATAGGTCCTTTTCCCTTTCCTTTGATCTCTTTGGGATACAGACCTGGTAATGGTATTACTGGGTCAGAGGGCATGCACAGTTTTATAGTCCTTTGGATACAGCTCCAAATTGTTCTCCAGAATGTTTGGACTAGTTCACAGTACTACCAAGAGTGCATTGGTGTCCCAATTTTTCCATGTCTCTACCAGAATTTGTCATTTTCCTTTTCTGTCATGTTAGCAGATCTGATAGGGGTGAGGTGTTATCTCATAGTTGTTTAAATTTGCATTTCTCTAATCAGTAGTGAGTTAGAAAATTTTTTCATGGGACTATTGATAGCTTTAATTTCTTCTGAAAACTGTTCATAACTTTTAGCCCTTTATCAGCTGGGGAATGGCATTCTTTTTATTTTTTTAAAATAAATTTGGCCTAGTTCCCTATATATTTGAGAAATGAGGCCTTGTATCGCCCATGCAATACCCATAGCTGCCACTATGAATATGCAGATGTATTTCCAGGGTTGAATTGCAAAATATAACAATGCTCCAAGATGAAACCAAGATATTCACTGAGATACCAGAAAGCCAATTCCACCATGGTAGCGAAGAAGTTTGTAAATATGACCAATGCAGGGAGCGCTGCAATCCCCAAGCCTCTGTCCATTAGGCCTCCCCACAAACAAGCTCCCTTTGGCAAAATTCTTCCCCCTCTCACTAACACTAGCTGCTCTGCCCAAGCTCTCCTTAGCTCTGCCTCACTCTCCTCTTCCGGTTCCACCTCCTCAGCAAGCTTCTCCCATCATGGGCTCCCTGTGACTCAAGTTGCGGGCTGGGCAAAGTAGGTCACATGGGCCTATTAAGGGGCAGGGAATATCTTCAAATTCTTAACATTATAGGCCTTTACAGAGAAACTTGATGCAAAAATTTCCCCCATTTCTTTTTTTCCTTCTAATTTTGGCTGCCTTAGTTTTGTTTTTAGGAAAACTTTTTAATTTCATGTAATAAAAATTTTGTATTTGACTTCCTGTAATCTTTTCTGTCTCTTGTTTGGTCCTAAGCTCTTCCCTTATCCATAGATCTGACAGGTACATTTTTCCATGGTCCCCTAATTTAGTTAAGATATCATCCTTTATGTCTAAGTCATTTATCCATTTTGACCTTATCTTGATATAGCGGGTGTGTGAATTTTGGTCTGTGCCTAGTTTTTGCTAAACTGCTTTCCAGTTTTCTTAGAAATTTTTGTCGGATATTGAGTTCTTACTCCAAAAGCTTAGATCTTTGGGTTTATCAAACACTAAATTACTATGGTCATTTACTGCTGTGTATTGTGTACCTAATTTATCCACTGATTCACCATTCAGTTTCTTAACTAGTACCAGACTGTTTTGTGATATAGGCCACCTTCCTTAACATTTTTTTTCATTGATGCCCTTGATATCCTTAACCTTTTGTTCTTCCAGATAAATTTTGTTACTTTTTTTTCTAGCTCTATAAAATAGTTCTTTGGTAGGTTGATTGGTATGATACAGAACAAACAAAGAAACTTAGGTAAAGTTGTCATTTTTATTATATTGACTTGGCTTACCTGTAAGCAATGAATATTTCTCCAGTTTTTTAGATCTGTCTTTATATATATGAAAAGTGTTTTATAATTGTGTTCATATGATCCCTGGGTTTGTCTTAGCAGATAGACTCAATTATTTTATATTGTCTACACTTAATTTAAATGGAATTTTCTCTTTTTGGCTCTTCCTGCTGGGTTTTGTTGGTAGTATATAGAAATGCTGATGATTTTTGTGGGTTTATTTTATATCCTGCAGGGTTCTCTAAGTATACCATTGTGGTTGTGGTTTTTGTCCTTCATTCTTGAAGAGGACCGTGACATCAGGGAGATGATGGCATGACTTTTAGTTGACTTTGATTTGAGTGAGGGAGGGCAGTGCAAAGTCACCAGTCTCACATTCCCCTCTGGAGCCATCTGTGTCCAGTGGTCAGATATTGATCCATAGAACTAGAGATGGATTAGTAGTGATTTTATTAGGCTAACTGATAATCAATAAATTAATGATAAGGAGTTTCTTCTGGTAACCAAATTCAAAACCATGGAGATCCCTTAGTACTTAAATACCTTTGGAAAAGGAGGTGCCCCTGACAGCTAAAAAATTAACCCTGATTGGTGAACAATTAATGAGAGGGTGGACATAATAATGAGGAGGTAGACTAGAACTCTTAAGCTTCTTATTCTGAGAATGTGACTTGACCATGAGATTCAGCCACCCCCAGTAATCTGGACAAAGGAATCCATCTCTACTTAGACCACTTTATAAGCTGGGTTACCGTAGGCCACTATAGGGGGGCTGTAAGGCCATAGCCTTACTTCCTAAGGGCAAGAATTCACCTAGATCAGATTCTATTTGTAAGGTCTTCTAGTTGGATGGGGTCCTGCCTAAGATCATAGAACATATACTTGTAGGATTTGGGCAGTCTCATCTATCAGCAGTGTCCTTCAGAGACTGACTGATAGATCCACAAGACCTGGACTCTGAGGGAGGAACTAGAAAGGAAAAACCTCAGTCCTAATTAAATAATTGATTATTAATGTAATAGAAAAAATAATCACCCTTTCACCATCATGTCATCTACAAAGAGTAATAGTTTTGTTTCCTCATTGCCTATTTTTATTTTTCAGTTTCTTTTTCTTGTCTTATTGCTACAGCTAGCATTTCTAGTTGAATATTGAATAATAGTGGTGATAATGGACATGCTTGCTTCATTTCTGATCTTAATGGGAAGGCGTCAGGTTTTTACCAATTACAGATAATGTTTGTTCTTGACTCAACTTATATTTTAAGAAACGCTCCATTGAATCCTATGCTTTTTAGTATTTTTAATAGGAATGGGTATTGCATTTTGTCAAAGGCATTTTCTACATCTATTGATATAATTGTATCATTTTTCTTGTTACTGATATGGTCAATTATGCTGAGAGTTTTCCTAATATTGAACAGTCCTGCAGTCCTGGCATAAATTCCACCTTGTCATATATTGTTGTAGTCTCCTTAAATTTTTAAGTTGATACTCATTAAAGAAATGAGTCTATAGTTTTCCTTCTCTGTTTTTGTTCTTCCTGTTGTAGGTATCAAAACTGTATTTGTGTCCTAAAAGGAATTTGATAGGACTCCTCCTTTACCTATTTTTTCAGATAGTTTACACAGTATTGGGATCAATTATTCCTTAAATGCTTGGTAGCATTCACTTGTGAATCCATTTGGTCCTGGGGATTTTTTTCTTAGGGAGTTCATTGATTGTTTGTTCAATATCTTTTTCTAAGATAGGGTTGTTTAAATATTCTACTTCCTCTTCTATTAATCTGGGCAATTTATATTTTTATAAATATCCATTTTACTTAGATTGTCAGTTTTACTAGCATATAATAATTGGGCAAAATAATTCCTAATAATTGCTTTAATTTTTACTTCATTGGTGGTACATTCACCCTTTACATTTTTGATACTGGTAATTTGATTTAAAAAAAATGGTTTATCTATTTTGTTGTTTTTTTCTCCCATAAAACCAGTTCCTAGTTTTATTTATTAATTGTGTTTTTTTTTTTAATTTCCAGTTTTAATAATCTCTCCTTTGATTTTTAGGATTTCCATTTTGGTGTTTAATTGAGGATTTTTAATTTGTTCTTTTTCTAGTTTTTTTAGTTGCACAACTAATTCATTGATTTGCTCTTTCTTTTATTGACATATGCATTTAAAGATAAAATTTTTCCCTAAATACTGTTTTGGCTGCATCTCACAAATATTGGAATGTTATCTCATTGTTGTCACTGTCTTTAAAGAAATTATTTTTTCTATGTTTTGTTCTTTGACCCCTCATTCTTTAGGATTAGATTACTTAGTTTCTAATTGTTAATCTATGTTTCCATGTCCCTTTACTAAATGTAATTTTTTATTATATTATGGTCTGAAAAGGGTGCATTTAATGTTTCTGGTTTTTTGCATTTGGTTGAGGTTTTTATGCCCTAATACATGGTCAGTTTTTGTGAAGGTGCCATGTATAGCTGAGAAAAAGATATACTCTTTTCTATTCCTGTTCAGTTTTCTCCAGAGGTCTAATATCGAACTTTTCTAAATTTATTCATTTCCTTGACTTCTGTTTTATTTGTTTCATCATTAGATTTATCTAGCTTTCAAAGGGAAAAGTTGAGGTCCCCCACTGTAAAGCCAGGCATGAGCAGCTTTCCAGAAGAATGCTGCTGTGAACAGCTTTCAAGGTTCAGATTACATAGTATAGTGAACACTCTATTTATTCAGTAACAAATCAGAGCAAAACATTCATAGAAGTCAAAACACAGCATTCACAATGTTACAACTTATCACTAAAATGGCCAAATAGTTTTCACTAGAGTGGTCACATAGTTTTGAACTAAGTACATTCATTTAGTCACTCACTCACTTAGTAACTCAGTCATTCAGTGGTTCTCTTTTAAACAAGGTGCATTCATTTAGACTAGTGGTTCCCAACCTTCCTAATGCCGCTACCCTTTAATACAGTTCCTCATGTTGTGGTGACCCCCACATAAAATTATTTTTGTTGTTACTTCATAACTGTAATTTGCCACTGTTATGAATCTATCTGATATGTGGGATGTATTTTCATTGTTACAAATTGAATATAACCCACAAGTTGAGAACCGCTGATTTAGACAATCAATCATTTAGTTAAGTCCTTAATTTAAGGAGGAGAGCCTTCTTAATCCTTAACTCATTCATCCTTAAGGCCTCCTTAAGGGACACAAAGTACAATACTTTTAGTTCTCCACCCATGGGGGTGCAATTAACTTAACAATATCAGTCACTACTCAGTACTCTCTGAAGGGGTAGTAGAAAATACACAGGCCATCCACCCCTCAGTAACAAGTAAGTTACAATTTTATCAATCACTACTCAGTATCCATGGAGAAGTTTTTTCATCTTGACTCGAGGTAGGCTCTCAGATTCCCTTGTTCCCCTTCCATGGTCCCAACTCCTTACCTGAATTCACCAAACTGTCACCTGGGTTCAAAGGCAGACAGCTCCCAGCTCCTTGTCCAGCTCTCCGTGTAGTTCCTGTTCCACACTGAAGCTCACAGTGTCCAATCCACCTTAAATCCTTCACAGTCTCTATTCCTGGGAAGTCAAGGCTTAACAAAGCCACAAACAGACAAAGTACCAACACCACAGTCATGCTTCCTATGGCAGCTCCAGCTGGCCCTCGGAAGCCCTCAGCAGCTCTAGCTGGCCCTTGGAAGTCTTCAGCAGCTCTGTTCTCAAAATCAAGATCACTTTCTTCACGATAGTTCCAGTCCAGCAGCAGCAGCCCGCAGCAGCCCAGCCTTCAGATGTGCACTGAGAGAAATTCTCTCTCTCTCTCTCTCTCTCTCTCTCTTTTTCTCTCTCTCTCCAGCAGCAGCTACTCTGCCTCCAGATGCTTGTCCCAGGAAATTGTGACTGTATAGCTTGTGCTATTCCTTAAATATGATATAGCTCCTCCCTGTTTGGCCCCTTCCTGTCACATCAGCAACAGGGGTTCATACTGTCTGTTTCTTTAACAGAGGCTTAATTTGAAACTAAGTGCTAAGTACCTCTCAGCTTTCCAGTACAAGGGGATCTTCAAATTTCATTACCATTACACCCACTAGTATAGTTTTACTATTTCCTCCTGTAATTCATTTAACTTTTCCTTTAAGAATTTGGACACTTATGGATGACATTAGTTGCGTATGTGTTTCATATTGATATTACTTCATTGTCTGTGGTTCCTTATAGATAAGAAGATTTACTTTCTCCGCTTATCCTTGGTAATTAGTTCCGTTTTTGCTTTTGCTTTGTCTGAGATCATGATTGCCACCCCTGCCTTCTTCACTTCAGCTGAAGCAGAATAGGTTCAGCCCCTTAATTTAATTCGGTATTTCTGTTTCAAGTGTGTTTCTTGTGAACAGTGTATTTTTGGAATTCTAGTTTCTAATCTTTTCTGCTCTCCGCGTCTGGTTTTTGAGTGAGTTCATCTCATTTACAGTTATGGTTATTAACTGTATGTTTCCCTTACCCTATTTCTTTCTCTTTGTCCTTCTCTCTTTTTATCCTGTCCCTCCTCCAAGTCTGTTTTATTTCTTCTTTTATCTGCCTTACCTTTATCACCCTGACCTTCCCTACCCCCTTCCTGTTTCTCTCGTCTCTTTCCCTTCCGACAGCAGGGAACTGTTGAATAAGATAGATTTCTGTTACCCATTGAGTACATATATATATTTTCCCTTGTCGAACCCCTCAGGACTTCCACTTCCTCTTGACCAAAAGTACTCCTCTCTTCCTTTGAACTCTGACCCAGAAGTTGGTATAGGCAGTGGAATTGCCTGTGCCCACTGTTTGCACAGCTATATTCTGTAATCTCTTTCTGCCAGGTTACCTTACTGTCTGTGACTTGAGAGCTCCCAAAACTGCTGCTGTTTCTCTCATCACCACCTTATCCTACCACTGGTTTCTTCCACCTGGCCGCCAGGATAGCCTTCTCCCAGGTGTTACAGATCTTTCTTTCTGACCTGTCTTGTCTTGACCTCACAGAATGTCCCACTCTGATCCTTTGGGTCTGCCACTTCAGAATTTGATATGTGGTGTTATTTTAAAGTTTGGAGGGGAATGTTGAGAGAGCTCAGCAGAGTGCTTTCTTTACTCTCCTATCTTGGCTCTGCCCCCAGAAGTTGGTAGGCTTTTAAATAAGTGTTTGTTGACTGACGCTATGTTCATTATTCAGTAACTTTTCCTCCTAAGAGGTTCATTTGATCTATACTCTCAGTCAGAATTTTGGTAGCTGTTTTCTATTGACTTTAGGGACAGTCTTCTTTTTTATTTTCTTTTTTTTAATTTTCTTTTTTTTAAATTTATTTTACTAAATTTTTTTTGAGTTACATATTTT
>CM053582.1:201109763-201137121 GCA_028627135.1 Pseudochirops cupreus
CCCCCATTAATTAGCTATAATTAACTGAATTTAATTAATTACATGAATCTTCACGAAGAAAAGAAACTAATTTCTAGATTAGTTCCGATCTCTACATCTAGAACTTTATCTGCCTTTTTCCCTCTATTTTTGAGCTATATTTATTGATTATTATAGTCTCAAAGTGAACATTGGTTGTGAAATATTAATGTATTGGGTCCAGTTATACCAAAGATATCTATTGTTTCATTTATGTCATTTGAAAATACGGTATAATCTGGTGCTTCTGAATTTTTTTCCTACCAATATAGCTTCTTTTTTAAAAATTTATTTATTTATTTTTAGTTTTCAACATTCATTTCCACAAGATTGTGGGTTACAAATTTTCTCCCCATCTTTCCCCTACCCCCATCCCAAGATAGCAAGCCTACTGAATACCCCTTCCCCCAATCTGTTCTCTCTTATATCCTCCCCCATTCCTCCTCTCGCTTTCTAGTAGGGCAAGATGGATTTCTATACCCCAGTGCCTGTGTATCTTATTTCACAGTTGTATGTAAAAAACAATTTAAAAAATTATTTTTTAACATTTGTTTTTAAAACTTTGATTTCTAGATTCTTTCCCTTCTTCCCTCCTTACTCACAGCCACTGGGAAGATAAGCAATTCAATATAAGTTGTCCATGTGTAGTTATGCAAAATGTTTCCATAATAGTTATATTGTGAAAGACTATGTTTCCCTCCATCCTATCCCGCCTCCCACTTATTCTATTTTTCCCTTGACCCTGTCCCTTTTCAAAAGTGTTTGCTTCTAACTACCCTCTCCCCTAATCTGCCCTCCCTTCTATCATCTCTCCTCTTATCCCCTTGCCCCCTACTTTCCCGTAGAGTAAGATACCCAACTGAGTGTGTATGTTATTCCCTCCTTAAACCAAATTCAATGAGAGTAACGTTGTTCCATTCCCTTTCACCTTCCTGTTCTTTCCCTCCATTGTAATAGTTTTAACTTGCCTCTTTTATATGAGATAATTTACCCTATTCTATCTCTCCCTTTCTCCTTCTCCCAATATATTCCTCTCTCATCTCTTAATTTTATTTCTTAGATATCGTCCCTTCTTATTCAAGTGATTCTGCGCCCTATGTCTATGTATACATGTACACACATATACACACACTCACATATATATTTATACACACATACACCCTCCTATAATACATATATATGTGTGTATACATATATACATATATATACATAACACATACACACATACACACACACACACACACACATATATATATATATATATATATACATACACATATATATTCCCTTCAACTATCCTCATACTGAGAGATATCTCATGAGTTACAATTATTGTTTTTCCATGCAGGAATATAAATAGTTCAACTTTAGTAAGTTCCTTATGATTTCCTTTTCCTGTTTACCTTCTCATGCTTCTATTGCTTCTTGTATTTGAAAGTCAAATTTTCTGTTCAGCTCTTGTTTTTTCAATCAAGAATGCATGAAAGTCCTCTATTTCATTAAATATCCATATTTTCCCCTGATGCATTATACTCAGTTTTGCTGGGTAGGTGATTCTTGGTTTTAATCCTAGCTCCTTTTACCTCCAGAATATCATATTCCAAGCCCTTTGATCCCTTAATGTAGAAGCTATTAGATCTTGTGTTATCCTGATTGTGTTTCCACAATGCTCAAATTGTTTCTTCTTGGCTGCTTCTAATATTTTCTCCTTGACCTGGGAACTCTGGAATTTTGGCTACAATATTCCTAGGAGTTTTCTTTTGGGGATCTTTTTCAAGAGGCAATTGGCAAATTCTTTCAATTTCTATTTTACCCTCTGGTTCTAGAATATCAGGGCAATTTTTCTTGAGAATTTCTTGAAGGATGATTTCTAGGTTCTTTTTTTGATCATGGCTTTCAGGTAGTCCAATAATTTTTAAGTTATCTCTCCTTGATGGCCCCACCAATGAAGCACTGCAGGAGAGTGTGCAGTGATGATGTGAGCCAGGAGGAGATTGGAAGCATTCATACATTTATTACATGCATGCTAAGCAAGTCTCAATTAAGCATCTGAGAGTCCAAGTTTATATACTATAGCTAAAGCACTTACATCATACTTTCTCATCAGAAACTTCACATCGTTTGCTACATGAGGCTTCTAACTTGCAACTTTGCAGGAGGCTACTCCCATGGGACACTTCCTTGCTTTCTTATCTCATGCGTCACTGTGCTATCTATATCGCTCAAGCAGCCAGGGTTTCAGGGACAGCCAGAATGTTCCAAGCCTCCCTTGCACAGGGGATGAGTAACAGGGGGTGGTGAGTCAACATCCTGAGACAGTGGGCCCAGGTGAGTGGAAACAGGCTCATAGGAGTTCTTGGCCTGGATTCACGCCCATAGCAGACCCCTCAGAGCTAACCCTTGACACCGCCCCCTACATCTCCTGGATCTATTTTCCAGGTCAGTGTTTTTTCCAATGAAATATTTCACATTGCCTTCTATTTTTTCATTTCTTTGGATTTGTTTTATAGTATATTGATTTCTTAAAAAATCATTAGCTTCCATTTGCTCCAACCTAATTTTGAAGGAATTATTCTCTTCAGTGAGTTTTTGAAATTTATTTTCCATCTGGTCAATTTGGCTTTTTGAGGCATTCTTCTCCTCATTGGCTTTTTGGGCCTCTTTTGCTGTTTGAGTTAGTCTCTCTCTCCTTTTTTTTTTGGAGGGGAGAAGGTAGGGCAATTGGGATTAAATGACTTGCCCAAGGTCACATGGCTAGTTTTGTGTTAAGTGTCTGAGGCTGGATTTGAACTCAGGTCCTCCTGACTCCAAGGCCAGTGCTCTATTCACTGCTCCACTTAGCTGCCCCAGTCTCTTTTTTAAGGTGTTGTTTTCTTTAGTCAGGCTGTTGACTCACTTTTCATGACTTTCTTGCATCATTCTCATTTCTCTTCCCAATACTTCTTCCACTTCTCTTACTTGATTTTCAAAATCCTTCTTGAGCTCCTCTGTGGCCTGCAACCAATTCATATTTTTCTTGGAAGCTTTTAATGCAGGAGTTTTGACTTTATTGTCTTCTTTTGGTTCCATGTTTTGATTCTTTTTGTCTCTCAAAAAAGATTCTGTGGTCTGATTGCACTTCCTCTGTTTGCTCATCTTGCCAGCCAGTTACTTGATTTTTTAGCTTTTTGCCACAGTAGAACCCTGCTTCCAGAGTGGAGAGAGCTGTGTCCCAAATTGCTAGGGTTTTTGGAGTAGACGTCAGAGCTATGAGGAGGTTGCTCTCTCTACAGCCACCACAAGCTCTGGAACTCTGGCGTTTCTCACCCCAGGACCACAGCCCAAGACTGCAACCCAGATCCAAGCAGGTCAAAGCAAGAGAAATTACCCTCTGAATGGTCACTTGGTCCCCCTACAATCTGCAAACCAGGAGCTTCAGAGGCAGCCACATGGCAGCAGTTGTAGCTGCCGTGCCTCTACCACTTCTGCCACCCCAGGGGCATGGGCCAGACCATGCTCTTCTCTTACCCACTTCTAGCAGAGTTCCCTAGTGACCTTTTACTTTCTCCTTGGCGTTTATGGGTTAAGAAGTCTGGAAACCACCACAGTTGCCAGTGATCTCTTCCAAAGTCTGCTCTGGCCCATCTGGGCTGTGAGTCTGGGCTGCTGCTGGTCTGGACCAGCACATCTCTTGTGGGACTGCGCTCTGCTCCCAGCCTGGGTGCAATAGACCCTTCCTGTAGGCCTACCAGGCTGCCATCAGTGGGAGATTTGTTTCTCTCTGTCACTTTGTGGGTTCTGTAGCTCTAAAATTTGTTCAGTCATTTGTTTTATAGGTATTGGAGGTAATTGGAGTGGGAGCTCAAATAAGTTTCTGCTTTTACTCTACCATCTCCCAACATAGCTTCTTTAAAAGTTCTATATACTTTGAGTTCAAATCCCACCCCTTAGTTTTGCTATAAAGGGTAAACATGCCTTCAAAAATTAAAGACATTTGCTTTTATTTTGTAAATTCTTAATAAATATTTTTTATGAATATAACTAGGTCCATTGATAAGATGTATACATTTTTATATTGTCCTTAAAAACAAAAACATACAAGTGCACTATAATGGCATATATTCTTTCACATACAGTGCAAGCATTAAGTACTCACAACCAATTGAAGTGAATGGCACCAGATTCCTGGTTGTTTGTGATGTAGCCCTTGGATCCTGTGTGAATTTGCACAAGAGAGATTTCTCATTAACTGAGCCACCACCAAGTTATGACAGTGTGCACGGAATTCGGAGAACAGAACATATCATCTCAGACTTTGAGGTATTTATATATTGATACAATCAGGTGATTTAGTGAATATTAAAAGAAGGATCTTTAGTTATTCTAGCCTCTTGAATCAAATATGTCTATGTTTAAGTGAATACAATGCAACAAACATATATTAAATGTTCTGAGAAAAAGACACCGGGCTAGTCCCTGGGCTAGATGAAAGTTTTAGATCAGCCGTAGTCTCTGCACTCAAGGATCTAGTAGAACTAGTAGAAAATGGATCTAGAATGATAAGGCAGTTCAGAAATCATATAGTCCAGCAGTCCCCTCATTCCCATCTTATAATTGAGGAAGCTAAGTCCCAGAAAAGATAAATGATTTTTGCTCAGTGATCCTGCAAATATGTGGTAGAATGGGAATTTGAACCTGTACTCTTCACTATAAATCCAGAGCTGTCTCCATTGCACCTTATTGCCTTTTAGGTTGATGAGACATGATTACACATAGCTATAATATATGATATTTTATGGCAAGTGCATTAAAGGCACAGAGAAGTGTGCTATGTAAAACCCGAGGGGGAAGGACATTATTGATTGAGGAATCAGAGAAGGCTTTCTTAAGGATCTGGGCTTTAAAGGAGAGATAGAAATCCAACAAGTGAAAGGTAAAAGAAAGTCTTCCAGGAAAAAGGAATTCTGCAAAGCAAAAGCATGGAGACACAAGAGTACATTGTGTATTTAGGGAGCAAGAAGTAATTATTTGACTGAAATACAAAATAAAAGGCAGTGAGATGGAGATGGGGACTGGACCTATGATTTCATCTGAATATAACATTCCCAGGTGAAGAAACTCCCTCTTCCAGTATAGGTCAGCACTTGCTCTGTAATTTCTCTTTTTTTAAGTAACTTTTTATTGATGCATTTTATCATAATTGCACCCAGAATCCCTTTCTCTCTCCTTCCCAAAGAGCCATCCCATATAATAAATAGTATTATTTAAAGAAAAAATATTTTAAAAATAAAAGAGGGCAAAAATCAGTGTAACTTCAGTTTATATTCTAGAGAATTGTCTAGGGACTACCAGGATGCATGTCAGAGGCAGGTTTGGATCCCTGCTCTTACTGACTTCAAGAGTCACTCTCTGTCTACTACTTTACACCACCTGGGAGTGTAATACAATATTGGAAAGATAGTTTCATAAAAGGGATTTCTCATGTTACCTTACGTCTCTGTGTCCTCAGATTATTTTTCTCAGTTACACAGTCATGAAATCTGCATAGGTTGGCTGTATTAACATCAAATTCTAAATCAGCTTGTAAATATGTTTTTATGGAAACATCTGCTGCTATAATTTTTTCCACCAATTTATTAAAGATTAATTTTATTTCTAGGATGATGAATTTGTTGTATACAAAACCAGTCAGGTTAAAATGAAATACCTTGTTAACTTCTGCATGCCTGGAGACCGAGTAAAGGACTTTTATCCTTGTATTAATACTGAGAGGGAGGAAAAAAGACCTGAGCTTTTAAATGATCATTTACAACTTAAAGGTAAGAGTCTCTAACTTAACTAATTCATTCTTTTTTAATGCTTTTACAAAGTACCTATGTTTGATAATATTTATAGAACAAAAGCTTACTCCAAAGTCTCCTCATTGGGTGAAAGTAACCCAGAATCCCAAGACCTAGGGCAATGAAGTGCAAGTTCTGACTATTCTACCATACTGGAAAGACTTTGAGTATATACATACATACATACATACATATATATACACATACATATATCTACACACACATATATATATATATATATGTATACATGTATGTATATTTAGTCCTAGTGAAAGACTGTGCCTGCTTTAGGCCCAGCCTAGCTAGATAAGGAGATGTTGAACACTAGTAGATTGACCACTTGCTAATGAATTTCTTGGGCAATGACAACCAATAAAACAAAGAAAAATATAAAATGGCCCTCAGCTTTGCATGACCTCTTTCCCCTTCTATAGAAAGAGTGGCAAAGTGTTGGAAAATAAAGAAGGATGTTAAGAATCATAGTTTTTTATATTAGCTATAAACCTTAAATATTGGTACTCTAAAAATGGGCTCTTTGTCCAAAGATCGAAAAGTAAGTACTGCTGGAGGAATTGAATCATACCAATTTTGACATTCTTTCTATGAACAAAACTAGAAGACAGAAGAAAGTTGTAGCTACATGAAAGAATGAAGATAATATCTTCTCTATCCTAAGGGAGGCAAATAAAGGGATTGACATAGGTGGATTTATTATGTACCCCAAAGAAACAAGATACATCATTTCATAAACTATTTGATCATTTTATATCACAGTATTCATAACTATTTCAAAAAGACTACCATGAAAATAATTTCAGTTTATACACCAATACCTGCAACATTTGTTACAAAGGATGAGGAGGTAGAGAAATTCTATGAAGATCTTCCAAAGACTTTCCCAAGTTAAATCAACATATACACACATACATGCATACATGCATGCATACATACACATAGACATATGTTCATGTATATACATATATGTACTTTTATACACAGATATTTGAGCACTAAAGCAGCAGTTGGGAGGAATGTTTGAAAAATATGGTCTACAAATAAGAAATGAGAAAATCCAAAGATTATGTATCATAAATATCTTCTTCAAGAAAAGAATCAGAAGACATTAGACATCACAAGCCCTAAATGAAATAACAAAAATTAAAATTGATTATAGCTTAATATTCGGGGAAATGATTCATTGTAGAAGTGAGAATCATTCTGAATTAACTGTCTATATATAGTCACGCTACCTCCTTATTAGATTAAAGATCAAAATAAGTGCAAAACTAGAGGAAGGAATAGAAAATGGGGAAAAGATATGGTATGCAGTTATAAAAACTTTAACATAACCAATTTAAATAATCTAGTAATGGCAAAAAAAGGTGAATGGATGGAGAAAAAGCTATTGACAAATAACAACAATGAAAACTAGCTTTTATATAGCGCTTTAAGGTTTCCAAATTGCTTTATATATATTTTATCCCTTGAGCCTCACAATAACTCTGTAAGGTAGGTGCTATTATTAATCCCATTTTACAGATGGGGAAACTGAGTTAGAGAGAGATTAAGTGATTTGCCCAAGGTCATACAGCTATGGAGACTCTGGAGTAGAATTGGAACCCAATTCTTTATAACTCCAAATCTAATTCTCTGTCTACCAGGTGACCCAGCTGCATAGGTGCCTGATCTTCATGTAGTTTAAATGGTATAAATCAATTTCCATCACAAGGAAATCAAACAAGGATTAAAAAGTGCCTTAGAAGGGGGTGGATAGGTGGTGCAGTGAGTAGAGCACTGGCCCTGGAGTCAGAAGTAACTGGGTTCAAATCCGGCCTCAGACACTTAACAGTTACTAGCCATGTGACCTTGGGCAAGTCACTTAATCCCAATTGCCCTGCCTTCCCCCCTCTAAAAGGCAAAAAAAAAAAAATGCCTTTGTTAGCAAACATGTGATTTACTTAAGTGTGGGGAGAGATGGCAGCAAGATCACCACAGGTTTAGAATATAAACTTGTTTGTAAAATTTTACGAAGTTTAGTGGAAGTTTTTGAACAGTATCATCTCGTAAAATAGCAGTAGAGGGAAAATTCACTCTACAGAGTGCTAGACAAGAGACTCACCTAAACAAGATATTTAAAGATGAAAGTAAAGAGGCATCAAATAAACAGAAGATGGAAATGTTTTAAAAATAATTTTGTAGATCTTTTCACCATCAAGACAACAGAATGACCACACTTGGTCTCCAACATTACAGTTCTAAATGTGGTTACAGAGAACATAGAAAAAGCACTGCAGAGAACAAAAGTGGAAAAAGCAAGAGAACTAGACCAAGTATATACACTGTTAGAGGGGGCACAATGGTAAAGTTCTTAAGAGATTCATTTTTAAGAAATCTGAAGGAAAGGAAGAGACCAAAGGTATGGGAAGCATGTCTCAAGAGAACATCCATAACCACTGACCCACATGCTTACTTTCTAGTAAATATACAGTTTTTATGAGAATAATATAACATCACTAGGGGAATTCTCGAGGGCATTACCAGACAATAGTCACTACTAGAAAGTTGGGGGGGTGATGCAGGAGGATATAAGAGAAAACAGATTGGGGGAAGGGGTATTCAGTAGACTTGCTATTTGGGGGCAGGGGCTTGGGAGAAGATGGGGAGAAAAAACTGTAACTCAAAATTTTGTGGAAGTGAATGTTGAAAACTAAAAATTTATTAATTAATTAAAAAAGAAGAGAATAGTCAGGGTTTTGCAAATGATATTCTAAAACTTGACATAGTTGACTGAAAAATGTAGAGAATACAGAATCCCAGTATACTAACTTTTCTCTGACAAGGCACATCCCATATATGTGTCAAAATTATACAAGAATTCCTTAAAATATATAACAGAGATGGTACTGTTTGCTGATACTCTAATCATTAATAGTAGTCAAGATGTAATACAGGAAGGTATATGTTTTCAAAGGTGGATGCTGCTGTCATAGAAGAGAGATCCAGTGCCAACTCCAAGTTGAAAAGGGATTTCTTACAGACATTGAGTTCCTCCATATAATCCTCTTTACAGATTGTGTCAAGCCTCATGACTGAGATTCGTAATCAGAAGTTTATCTTAACTACCCACCCAGGAAAAGCAGGTGGATGAAGAATGTCTATTATACAGTATGAAGTTATCAGTGAGTGGACAGTCTGTAGAGTTCTTCCACCAGGATTTGCAAATGGATGTTGAATTGAGCTCAGAGTTGAAAATAGGAAGAAAATAGATTGAAGTACATTTGGATAATCATAAAGTTAATTTAAGGACTACAAGCTTCTCCTTGAAACTTTTCCAGACCCCAGTACTCTTCTGGTGGTGATATATAACTACAGGCCAAGCAAGGAAAGCCCCAACATGATGGGCAAAGCACTTGCGCTGAAATTATAGGGACAGGCAGACACGAATCACACAGAACAGGCGGGCATATTTGGGTTACGATTTATATTATTTGAGAAGGTATCCTCATTGATGAGATTACAGGTTTTTTTGAGGACTTTCTGTTACTTCATTAAGGTATGGAAATGACCAATCAGTGGAATGCAAGGTCTCACAGTTTTTACTAGACAAAAAGCTTTATGTAACAGGTTTGTGCAAGATAGGTTAGAGAAGGAGAGAGTTGAGGAGGTCATTCTAATAGTCCAGGTAAAAAGGTGATGATGGTCAAAGACAGTGGTGCCAAACTCAGATGGAACCAGATCCCTGCTGTCTGCATTTTGACTTAAAAAACCACAAATTAACTTTATCTACATTGTATTTTTATTTATTTTAAACATTTTCCAATTGCATTTTAATCTGATTTGTTTCCCTCTGGAGGCTTGTGGCCTGTGGGCTTCAAGATGTAAGGGCACAGATGTGAAAGATGTGATGGGAAGCAATGAATGGCAAGATTTGGCAACTTATTATACGTGGAGGGTGAGGCAAAAAATAAGAAGTCACATATACAAAAAGGATGCAAAACAGGGAGATCAAAGAGCTAGTAGGTACCCTCAACAGAAAAAAATAAGTGGAAGTTCTGAAGAGTGTGAATTTGAAGGGAACAGTAATTAGTTCTACTTAGAGAATGTTGCTTTTGAGATGTCTATAGGAGCATCCAATTTGAAATGTCCAATAAGCAGTTGATGCTGCAGGACTGAACCTCAGGAGGAGACTGGAGCTAAATATATAGATCTGGGAGTCATCAGCAGAGAGGAGGTGATTAAACCCATGAGAGATTATGAGATCACCAAATGAGAATGTGTAGAGAGAAAAGAAATATGTACCCCAAGACCAAAAAAAAACACCCCATAGATAGGTAGGTATAGATGTAGATATATGTAAAGACAGAGAGGAAAGAGTAAAATTCTATGTAGCTATAAAAGAAAAACTTCATATCTATAATGCTTGCTTCACAGAAATAAATATTCAAAAATTTCCATAAACAAATAATAAGATTTGAAAGTTATTTACCATAATGAATAAAATAACAGGAGAATTAGTGATTTTATCAGCTAAGGAATTCCTCTTTTGAGAACTCCTCCCACAAACGCAGATTGCAAGCTAACTGACTTCGTGGATAAGTTGAGTTACCTTGAAAATGCTGAAAATTTTTTCTTTTGAAAATTTATTTAGTATTTTATTTTCCACCAGTTACATGTAAAAACAATTTTTAAAGTTTGTTTTTAAATCTTTGAGTTCCAAATTCTCTCCCTTTCTCCCTCCCCCACCCCCCATTCCTTATTAGAAAGGCAGATTTGATTCAGGTTATAGATGTGTAGTCATGTAAAGCATTTCCATATTTGTCATGTTGTGAAAGAAAACAGACAAAAACTCAGAAAAAATAAAGTGGAAAAAAAAATATGCTTCATTCTGTATGCAGACACCCTCCAGGGATGGATAGCATTTTTGAACATGAGTCCTTCAGAGTTGTATTGGATCATTGTATTGCTGAGAATAGCTAAGTCATTCACTGATCATCTTATAATATTGTTGTTACTTTGTACATAGTACATTTCACTTTGTAGCTCACGTAAGTCTTTCCAGGTTTTTTTTTTGAAGTCCGCCTGCTCATCATTTCTTATAACACAATAGTGTTCCATCACAATCACATACCACAGTTTGTTCAGCCATTTCCCAAATGATAGGTATCCCCTCAATTTCCAATTCTTTACCACCAGAAAAGAGCTGCTATAAATATTTTTGTACATATCGGTCATTTTCCTTTTTGGTTTTTAATCTCTTTTTGGTTACAGCCTTAGATGTAGTATTGCTGGGAATGCAAGGTTTTATAACCCTTAGGGCATAGTTCCAAATTGCGCTACAGAATGGTTGAATCAGTTCACAACTCTACCAATAGTGCATTAGTGTCTCATTTTTCCCACGTCCCCTCCACCATTTGTCATTTTCCTTTTCTGCCTATTAACCATATAATAGGTGTGAGATAGTATTTCAGAATTGTTTTAATTTGCATTTCTCCAATCAATAGTGAGTTAGTGCATTTTTTTGTATGGCTATAGATAGCTTTGATTATTTCATCTGAAAACTGTTCATATCTTTTGATCATTTATCAATTGGGGAAAGGCTCTTATTTTTTATAAATCTGACTCAGTTCTCTGTATTTTTGAGAAATGAGTGCTTTATCAGAGAAACTTGCTTCAAAAACTTTTTCACAATTACTGTTGTTAATTGTGTTTCCCTCCATCTTATCCCCCCCATTTAGTCTATTCTCTTTTACCCTGTTCCTCTTCAAAGTGTTTTGTTTCTGCCTACCTCCTCCCCCGATCTTCCTTCTCTTTTCTTATCTTTTTGCCTTCCTATTTTCCTGTAGGGTAAATAGATTTCTGCACCCAACTGAGTGTGGACGTTATTCCCTCTTTGAGCCAGTTCTGATGAGAGTTAGATTCACTTATTTTCACTCATCTCCTCCATTGTTCCCTCCATTGTAAAAGCTTTTTCTTGCCTCTTTTGTATGAGATAATTTACCCTATTCTACCTCTCCTTTTCCCTTTCACATAGTGCCTTCCTTTCTCTTTTTAATTTTATTTTTTTAGATATCATCCCTTCACATTCAACACACACCTGTGGCCTCTGTCTGTCTTCTTCTAACTGCCCTAATATTGAGAAAGTTCTTACGAGTTACAAGTATCATTTTCCCATGTAGGAATGTAAATAGTTTAACCATATTAAATCCTTTATGATTTCCTTTTCCTGTTTACCTTTTTATGCTTCTCTTGAGTCTTGTATTTGAAAGTCATATTTTTCTGTTCAGCTCTGGTCTTTTCATCAAGATTTCTTAAAAGTCCTCTGTTTCATTACATGTTAATTTTTTCCTCCAAAGGATTATACTGAGTTTTTCTAGGTAGGTGATTCTTGGTTGTAATTCTTGCTACTTTGCCTTTCAGAATATTATTTTCCAAGCCCATGATCCTTTAATGGAGAAGCTGCTAAATCTTGTGTTATACCGACTGTGACTCTATGATATTTGAATTGATACTTTCTGACTGCTTGCAATATTTTCTCCCTGACCTGGGAATTCTGGAATTTGGCTATGATATTCCTGGAAATGTTAATTTTGGGAATCTCTTTCAGGAGGTGATCAGTGAATTCTTTCCATTTCTATTTTTCCCTCTGGTTCTAGACCAGTGGCTCTTAACCTGTGGGTCATGACCCCTTTTGGGGGTCAAACAACCCTTTCACAGGGGTCGTATAAGACCATCAGAAAACAAAATTACAGTTATGAAGTAGCAACAAAAATAATTTTGTGGTTGGGGGTCACCACAACATGAGGAACTGTATTAAAGGGTCATGGCATTAGGAAGGTTGAGAACCTAGCAGAGCAGTTTTCCTTGATAATTTCTTGAAAGATGATTTCTAGACTTTTTTTTTATCATGACTTTCAGGAAGTACAATAATTTCAAAATTATCTCTCCTGGATCTATTTTCCAAGTCATTTGTTTTTTCCAAAGAGATGCTTCACATTGTCTTCCATTTTGTCATTCTTTGGATTTTTGTTTTATTGTTTCTTGATTTCTCATAAAGTCATTAAACTTCCATTTGCTCAATTCTAATTTTTAAGGAATTATTTTCTTTAGGGGGCTTTTGTATTTCCTTTTCCATCTGGTCAATTCTACTTTATAAGTTTTTTTCCTTCAGTGAATTTTTGTGCCTCTTTTTCCATTTGGCCAATTCCATTTTTCAAGGCATTTTCCTCCTCATTGGATTTTTGTACTTCTTTTACATTTGGCTGTCATGATAATGGCAATTTGAAGATTTTCCCTGCCGCTTAATAAGCCTAAGAGAATTTGAAGATCTTCCCTGCTTTGAAAATAAACTCTGCCCCCTAATAGGCTGAATGTAATCACATGGAGCCTGTGGTGGGAGAAGTTTGATGAAGGGTGGAGCAGAGCCCACAGGAAGCGAGGATTCAGAGCCAGAGAGATGGTGGGAGAGAAAGGACGCTCAGGCAAGGAGTTCAGGCAGGCAGGCTCATAAGTAAAAGTTGGTCTTGTATTGTTTTGTGGGAAGACAGAAGGGTGCTGTGGCTCTCTGTACTGTTGTGGCTTATTAACTTCTTTGCTACTATGATGGAAGCAGCTTACTGGTTCTGGGATTTGGTTTTCTGGTGTCTGAATAAATGTTTTGCTTCTGTCTTCTATATGGAGTCTGTTATATTTTTGATGATATAGGTATATTTATAGTGATTGTGGGGGCTGCAAATATTGCATTGGCAATACATTGGCCTAGTCTGTTTTTTTAAGGTGCTATTTTCTTCACTATTTTTTTTGTGCTTCCTTTACCAAGCTGTTGATTTGCTTTTCATGATTTTCTTGCATCACCTTTATTTCTCTTCCTAATTTTTCCTCTACCTCTATTATGTGATTTTCAAAATACTTTTTGAGCCCTTCCATGATCTGAGATCAGTTCATATTTTTCTTGGAGTCTTTGGATATAGGAGTTTTGACTTTGTTATCTTCTTGTGAGTGTGTGTTTTGATCTTCCTTTTTATCATAGTAAGTTTCTGTGGTCAGAATTTTTCCTGTCATTTACTCATTTTGCCAGCCTGTTTCTTGACTTTTAAGTCTGTTAAAGTAAAGTTCTGCTTCCAGGGTGGAAAGTACATTGTCCCAATCCTCAAAGGTTTTGTGCAGGTGTTTTCAGAGATACTTCTAGGCACCTGCAAGTTTTCAATTCTTCCAAGATGGTGGGATCTAAGGAGAAATGTTTACTACTCTCCTGACCTGTTCTCTCATCTATGAGTGATCACAAACACTCTTTTCTGCCCTGGAACTGTGATGAGGGTCCCCATTCCACTGCAGTCACAAGCTGAGTGTGCTGCTGTTCCTCTGGGACCGCCAAGTAGGACTGCGACCCAGATCAGAGTATGGGCAAAGCAATACAGTCCTGCCTCAGTACCTACTGATCAGTTGTTTGACCCTCTTATCAGGGAGGACTGAGGACTGAGAGCTCCAGAAGCAGTTGCTGCCACTACAGATTCAGTGCTCCAAAAGCCTGCTCCTGATTTGCTGGGGCTGGGGCTGTGCTGGCACAGCCTGCACTGAACTGTGCTTCACTCTTACCCAGGTGTGACAGACCTTTTCTCCTGACCTTCCAAGTTGTTTTTGGCTGGAAAATTATTTCATACTGCCCTTTTGTGGGTTCTGCAGTCCTAGCAGTTGTTTTATGGCACTATTTAAAGGTTTTCAGAAGGGTTTTAGAGAGAGCTCAGGCAAGTCACTACTTTTTCTCTGCCATCTTAGCTCCACCTCCCCCTGAAAATGTTCTTACCACAAGTTTTTCTGATAAAAGCCTCATTTCTCAGATATATACTGAGTATAGAATTGAGTCAAATATAAAAAATAAAAGCCATTCTCCAGTTGAGAAATGGCCAAAGAATATAAACAGGTAGTTTTTAGAAGAAGAAATCAAAGCTATCTATAGTCATACAAAAAAAAATTCACTATTGTTTAGAGAAAGGAATATTAAAACATCTCCAAGGTATCACCTCACATCTATCAGAAATGACAAGGATAAGAGGGAAAAATAGGTTCACTAATGAACTGTTGGTGGAGTAGTTAGGTGGTCCAACCATTCTAGAGAACAATTTGAAACTAGGTCCAAAGGACTATAAAACTGTGCATACCTTTTGACCCAGCAAAACCACTACTAGGTCCCTACCTCAAAGAGATGAAAGAAAACAGAAAAGGACACATGCACAAAAATATTTATATCACCTCTTTTTGTGTTGGCAAAGAATTGGAAATCAAGGGAATACTCATCAATTGGGAAATGACTGAATAAGTTGTAGCATATAACTGTGAGAGAGTACTATTTTGCTGGGGGAAATAAAAAGGGGGGTGGTTTCAGAAAAATGTGACAAGGCCTATATGAACTAATACAGAGTAAAGTCAGAAGAATCAAGAGATCATTGCATAGCAACAATGATGTTGTAATAATGATCAACTGTGAAAGACTTAGAAACTCTGATCAATACAGTGATCCAAAACAATGCCAAAAGATTCATGATGAAAAAATTCTATGCACTTCCAGAGAGAGATAACTGATAGACTCTGAGTGAAAATTGAAGTATAATTTTCTCTTCTTATTTTTCTTGGGTTTTTTTTTTAATGTGGCAAATATGGGAATGTTTTGTATGATTTTACATGTATAACTGATATCATTTTGCTTTCTTCCTCAGTGGGTAGGGGAGCATGTGGGAAGGAAGGAGAGAATTTGGAACTCAAAATCTAAAAAGAGTACTAAAAATAAATAAGTAATAAAATTTTTAAATATCTCTGAAAAGAAAAAATCAAATATTTATATGATAGAAGTCATATGATAACTTATGAGTTATCAGATATGTAAGCAAGCAAAGAGTGTTCTTGAATTTAATAGTGAGTGTTATAAATCCTATTGGTGTACTAAAGGCTAAATTTAACTATTCAATATATATACTTGGATTTCAATTATAAGTTTGAAAATGAAATGCTGAAAATGTTGAAATGTTTTGTTACTCAGAACATTGAGGAAAGAGAACAAGATTCTTAAAATTTTAAAGAAAAACTTATGTTTTTGCAAATACTGCCAACTCTTTGCTGTCTGAAAATTGTATTTACTTAAACTTCATCCTCTGCTATTCAAAATAAATTGCTATTTTTACATTTGCCATAAAGTCTAAGTGTACTAGGTTTAGGAAAAGTAGCAATAGGCATGGTAACTAAAAAATTATACTAAGCAAAGACCTTTAAAAAAACACCTAACAATTAAATTGTTACTCTTTAGATTATGCATTACTGGATGCTGACCCTTTCATCAACATAAAAGCTGGCCTTCAGGATCTCTCTGGGATTCAAATCCCTCTTGAAGAGATTCATATCAAGGGAAGAATAATGGACTTTATAGCCCAGGTATGGTTTATATTGTTGTACTCTATTAAAGAACTGTACTCAAATCCAGCAGTAGGATTCTAGATTCTCTGAATTTTATTGCATTTTTGTGATCTTTTTATACTTTTCTAAAAGTAAATTAGTTTTTCTATAGTTATATACATCATTGGATCCTGATACTAATTGCCTGATTGCATTATACCTTTAAAAATCCGTTATGAAAATAAGAAATTTAGGATCACATAATCATAGTCACAAAATCTCAGAGTTAGAAGGGACCTCAAATGCAGTCTACTCTCTTCTATGCCATAATATGAAACCCCTCTATTCCATCAATGAAAAGTGCTTGTCCAGCTTTTCCTTCAAGATTACCAGTAAGAGGAAATTCATTACTTCCCAAGGCAGCAAATTTTACTCTTAGGCACTATTTCTTGGGAAATTTTTTTCTTAAATCAAGCCTAAATCTGTCTCTTTGCAACTTCCACCTGTCATCTCTGGCTTGGTTCACTGGGGCCAAGAAGAACAAATTTAAAGGTCTTGTGCCTGAAAGCCCTTCAGAGACCTGCAGAGTATTATCATTATCTTTATCATCATTATTGTTAGCTCCTAAGTCTCTTTTCTAGGCTGAACTTTCACATTTCCTTCAGCAAGTTTTTCTATGATGTGGTCTTTCCATTCCTATCACAGCCTTGTTTGCCCCCTGCTAGACTTATATTCCAGTTTGTCTACATACACCTGAAATTTGATGTCTATAACTAAACACAGTGTTCCAGATGGGGTCTGATCAAGGCAGAAGTACAATGGGATTATTGCCTAGTCTTACATATTCTGCCTCTCTTAAAATAACCTAAAATCACATTAACTTTTTTTTGCTGCCATATTAACCATTTGAATCATAGTGAATTTATAGTCTGTTTAAATTCCCTAATCCTTTTCATGGACTGATAGGTAGTACAGTAGGTAAAGTTCCTAGAGTCAGGAAGACTAATCTTCCAGGGTTCAAATCTGGCCTCAGGTACTTACTAGCTGTGTGACTGGCCAAGTCACTTAACCCTGTTTACCTCAGTTTCCTCATCTGTAAAATGAGCTGGAGAAGGAAATGGCAAACTGTTCTACTATTTTTGGCAGAAAATCCCAAAAGGGGTCACAAAGAATCTGACACAACTGAACAATAACAAATCCTTTTCACAAGAATGTTATCTAGTCCTACCTACATAATCCTGTAATTGTAAAGATTATTCTTTTAAATAAAGATGTAAGTTGGGATGGAGGCAAGATCAGACTAAAAGCAGAGACCTACCTTAACTCTTGCAAATTATCCTCCAAACAACATTAAAATAATGCCTCTAAATGAATTCTGAAGTGGTAGAACCAGCAAAAGAACAAAGTGAAACAATTTTCCAGCCCAAGACAATTTAGACAGTTGGCAGGAAAGTTGTGTCTCAGCAGGGTGAGAGTGGAATAAAATCCAAAACAGTCCACACCAGTGCAGACCACTTCTTCATACACCAGAAGCAGGCCTTGGAGATAACTGAATCGGTGCTCTCAGCCCAAAGACAGTAAGGGGATTGGACAATTGATCAGAAGGAGATTATAGGGGACTCTTTCCTGACACTTAGAGCAGGACTTGATTGCATTGTTCGTATGCAGTTCCAGGTCGCAGTGCCAGGGCAAAGAGGGGCACTAGTAGGAGTCAGGACACAGTTCCAGGGCAGAAAAGAATCCTTGTGGTGGCTCACATACCAGAGCATAGGCCAGAAGAGTATTGACCACATTTTTCCTTAGATCATACCACCTTGGAAAAACCAAAAACTTACAGACCCTCCAGAACTAGATCTGAAGACAGCAGTACATAAAATCTGAAGCTTGGGACATTGTTCCCTCCACCCTAAGATAAGGTCTCAATTTTAACATAAAGTTAAAAGTCAAGAAACAGGCTGGAAAAGTAAGCAAACCAAAAAGGACTTGACCTCAGAAAGTTACTATTATGGTAACACAGAAGATCAAAACACAAATTCAGAATGACAGCAATGTCAAAACAAGTCCCCACCACCACCACCCCCCAAAGGCAAATTGGTCTCAGGCCCAAAAATAATTCCTTGAAGGGCTCAAGAAGGATTTTAAAAATCAAATAAAAGAGATAGAAGAAAAATGGGAAAAGAAATGAGGGTGATGCAAGAAAATCATGGAAAAGAGTTAAAGGAGGTACAAAAAATGCTGAAAAAAATAACAGAATAGGTCAAATGGAAAAAGATGTACAAAAATTCACTAAAGAGAAGAACTACTTTAAAGTAGAATCAACCAAATGGAAAAGGAGATCCAAAAACTCACAGAAGAAATTAAGTCCTTCAAAATTAGAATTGGGGAAGTGGAAACTAATGACTCTATGAGACATCAACAAGCAATAAAACAAAATCAAAAGAATGAAAAAGAAGAGAGAAAAAAATGTGAAATATCTCATTGGAAAAACAAATTGCTTAGAGAAAAGATTGAAGAGAGATAATTTAAGAATTATTGGACCACCTGAAAGCCATGATTAGAAAAAGAGCCTAGATATCATCTTTCAAGAAATTATCAAGGAAAACTGCACTTATATTCTAGAACCAGAGGGTAAAATAGAAATTGAAAGAATCAACCTATCACCTCCGGAAAGATACCCTATTTTTAGAATCTCTTTTCATTTTCCTTCATTTCCAAGGAATGTTATAGCCAAATTCCAGAGCTTCCAGGTCAAGGGGAAAATATTTCAAGCAGCCAAAAAGAAACAATTCAAATATCATGGAGCTACAATCAGGATAGCACAAGATTTAGCAGCCTCTACATTAATGGAGCAGTGCACTTGGAATATGATATCCCAGAGGACAAAGAAGCCAGGATTATAACCAAAAATCACCCACCCAGCAAAACTGAGTAGAATCCTTTAGGGGGAAAATGGATATTTAATGAAATAGAGGACTTTAAAGCAATCCTGATGAAAAGATGAGAGCTTAATAGAAAATTTGACTTTCAAATACCAGATTCAAGAGAAACATAAGAAAGTAAACATGAAAGAGGATTCATAGGAGATTCAATAAGGTTAAACTGTTTACATCCCTACATATGAAGATGATACTTAAAACTCCCAAGAATTTTATGATTATTAGGACAGTTAGAAGGAATATGTGTGTGTGTGTATGTATATATATATATGCATGTGTGTATGTATGTATATATATATGTGTATATATATATATTATATATTATATATATATATATATATATACACATATACACACACATATATGGAAAGACAGAGGGCATGGTTGTGAGATGAATATGATGGGATGATATCCCTAAAAAATAAAATTAAGGGGTGAGAAAGAGGGATGTACTAGGAGAAGGGGGAAGGGAGAAGTTATAGAAAAGAGGTATGAAAGAGCTTTTACAGTGGCAGGGAAGATGGGGGTGAGTGGGCAATGCTTGAACCTGACTCTCATTGGAATTGACTAAAAGAGAGAACAACATACACATTCGTTTGGGTTTAGAAATCTATCTTATCTTACAGCAAAATAGAGGGCGAGGGGCTGATAGAAGGGAGGGCAGATTGGGTGAGGCAATGATCAGAAGCAGATCTCTACGATATGTGCGATCCTGCGAAGCTCAATATTTCTGTCAATGACTCAGATGAAGCAACAGAACATATATTTGTCATATTTTTAGGTGTCACAGAGCTCGTAGGGATAGCTAACATGGTGGATGACAAAATTCCAAAAGTTCCTTAGAGACTGGGATGACAGGCCAAAACATACAAATTTGAGAAGTATAAATGTGAAGAACTACATCTTTGTTTAAAGTTTTTTTTCCTAATTATATGTAAAAACATTTTTTACCTCCAGGTCAACATCAACCTGTTAATGACTAGTTCATTTTTAGTTCAATTACTGAGCCATTTCCTTGTCTGACAGTACTATCATTCAGCCCTCATTTTTCCATATTATCTGTAGTGTGAGATACTTTTTGAGTGCTTTACTGAAACCTAAGTATATTATATCTACTTAAATTACTGTTACATTCTAACACATGTTCAAAGTATGTGGCAGGAGGGTGGTGGGTGGGGTTTGTTTTATATATTGAAGATGCAACAAACTAACAAGTCATGACATTCACACCATTCAACATTATCTGGTTGATAACCAGTTATCCTGAAAGAGGTAATTATTTACATTTCATATTATGTTGCAATCTGATGAGACTTCTGCTGTGGGGAAATTCGCTCCTAAATTATACATATTTCAATATTTCAGGAAATTGTGTTTTTGTTATAGGTACTCATACTATTGATATAGATTACAGCCCCCCTTTAACCTAATAGGTGACCTTTTGAGAGTTGCCATGTTGAAAAATTCATCACCCAGTAACCAACCTGGTAATGAATCTTTCTAGACTTACCTAGACTTGACCTCAGATGTCAAACCTCTAGACCATTGCTAGACCCAAAGTTTTTCCAACATGGAAGGACCTGCCAGTATTTGTGCTCAGCTCTTATTGCCTTCAAGAGCCCAGGTTCACTTCAGTGTCATAATGAGGCATTGGAAAAGGGAGTTCAGTAGAGAAAATTACTCATACTTTAAAACAAAACAAAAAACCTTTTAGTTGAATTTATGGTTGGGCTTTCATCCAGTGGACTGCCCTTGACCTACAAACAGAAGCTCTACAGTAATGTGACTTTGTGTTTTACCTATGCATTTTTACTCTGAGCTAGAGATATTTCTTCTTGGATGAGATCAGTGTTTGTATCTTATTAATTTCATGGCTTCTTCCGAGGTTATAAGTCTTATTTTGAAATGAAAAGAACTGAGATGCCAAATTGCTTTTCAAGTAGCCTTGCTATATCATTGGATATTGGTAGAATTTCTGTCCTAGCAAAAGTTTTTCTGCTATTATAAAAAAAAAATCAAGTGGCAAATTAAGAGGAACACGCAGCTGAAGTTCTTGACCTTTTGAGTTTAAAATCAAGGGAACAGGAGAATGAATACATATGAATATGAAATATACAAAATAGGACAATTACATTAAACCCAGTTGTCCATGGTTGGTTGGCAAAGCAGATCCATCAAATATAGGTCAAAGGTAAGTACTTTTTTGTGTAAGTGCAGTAAATATCAGGAAAAGCAACCATGAGTAATTCACATGTAAAGTTACTACAAGTAGGGCTAACTGTGGCTATTCTCAATAGGGCTCACTGTGGACTGGATAGTGAAACAGTTTGTCTTTGTTTGGAGCCCTGAAGATTCTTTCTCTTTTTGAAAATCAGGGTCATATTTTCTTATCTCTACTGAGTTCTATGATGACTTTCATCATAAATTATAGCTGGAATGTTTTTTTTTTCCCATTTCCCCATGAGCCTTTCTTTTCGTAAAAAAGGCTTTTACCCTGATTGCCTCAAAAAAAAAAGCTTTTATTAATGTCCCTTTCTTTTTTTCAGCTATCCCTGTCATGCCCCAATGATTCCATTTGCTAAATGAACCCTTCCTTGTTACATATAAGTATGGTCAAGCCAAAAAAATCAACATATTGGCCGTCTTGAAATGTATATCCTCTCTCCAGACCATCACTTCTCTGCCAAAAGGCAGGAGACATATTTTACGATCAGTCCTCTGGACTACTGAAAGATCACTGCAGTGATCAAAGTTCTGAAGTTTTCAGTATTGTTTTACTTAACCTTATTGTGGTCATTGAGTAAATTGTTCTTCTAGTTCTGATTTTACTTCACTTTGTATCAATTCATACAAGTATTCCCAAGTTTCTCTAAATTGTTAATAGTCAACATAGCATATAGCACAATTATATTCTGTTACATTTGTATACCACAATTTGTTCATCCGTTTCCAAATCAATGGGCATATGCTTTCAGTCAGTCAGTCAATAAATATTTTTTAAGCACTTGCTGTATGTCAAGCTCTGTGCTAAGTGCTGGAGTGAGAAAGGGAGAACACAGTCCCTACATTTCTTCCACTTCTTTACCACTACAGAAAATTCTTCTATAAATATTTTTATGCATGTGGCTCTTTCACCCCATATTTAATTTCTTTGTTTTACATACGCATATTAGTGCTATCAGGGCAGCTATATGGCATAATGGATAAAATGCTGAGCCAAGAATCTGGAAGACCTGAGTTCAAATATAGCCTCAGACACTAACTTTGTCACCCTGGGCAAGTCACTTAATACTGTTTGCCTCAGTTTGATCTGTAACATGAGCTAGAGAAGGAATGGGCAAAACACTCCAGTATCTTTGCCAAGAAAAATCCAAAAGGGGCCATGAAGAGTCAGACGTGCCTGAAAATATCTATACAACAACAATTAGTGGTATCACTGAGTCAGAGGACACATACATTTTAGTGACTTTTTTAAAAATACAATTCCAAGTGCTTTTCCAGAATGCTTAGGTAAATCTCCTCCTGCAGTGCATTAGTGTGGCTTCCCCTAGCCTCTCCAGTATTTGCCATTCTTGTCTCTTGTAATCTTTGCCCATCAGATGTCTGTGAAGTAGAGAACTTTCAGAGTTGTTTTAATGTGCAGTTCTCTTATTGGTAGAGATTTGAAACACTTTTTAATATGGTTGTTGATAGTTTATATTTCTTCTTTTTGAAACTTCCTTTTATAAAAGAATATGAACAGGTAATTTTCAGATGAGGAAATCAGAATTATCCATACTCATATGAAAAAAATGCTCTAAATCACTATTGATTAGAGAAATGTAAATTAAAACAACTCTGAGGTACTACCTCACACCTATCAGATTGGCTAATATGACAGAAAAAGAAAATGATAAATGTTGGAGGGGATGTGGGAAAATTGGGACACTAATGCACTGTGGGTAGAATTGTATATTCTTTGACCCTCATAAATTTTCAAGGATCAAGGATGGGGAGCTCAGTCATGACATCTCCCTATTCTTTCAGTATTCTCAATGTAGTTTGTACAGACCCAGTAACTTAAACTCATTAATGATACCCAGATGAGCTCATATTGTCTCCATGGATCTTGGGATTTGATGCTTTAGGCCAGGGTTTTCCAAACTGTATTGATCCAGCCATTCTGGAGAGCAACTTGGAACTATGCCTGAAGAGCAATCAAACTGTATACCCTTTGATCTATCAATACCACTACTAGATATGTATCCCCAAAGAGATTTTTTTTTAAAGAGAGAAACGGACCTATTTTAACAAAAATATTTCTGGCAGCTCTTTTTGTGGTGGCAAAGAATTGGAAATTGAGAAAATACCCATCAGTTGGGGAATGGTTGAACAAGTTGTGGTATATGAATATAGTGGAATACTATTGTGGTATAAAAAATTGTCTAGCCGGATGCTTTCAGAAAAACCTGGAAAGACTTACAGGAATGATGCAAAATTAAGTGAGCAGAACCAGGAGGGCATTGTAAACAACAGCAATAACATTCAACTATGAATGACTTAACTATTCCTCTGAATACAGTGATCTAAGACAATTCCAAAGGTCTCATGAAGAAAATTGCTATTCACATCCAGAGAAAGAACCGATGGAGTCTGAATACAGATCATAACATACTGTCTTTATTTTTTGTGGATTTTTTTCCTTTAGGTCTATTTTTTTCTTTCACAACATGGCTAATATGGAAATATGTTTTACATGATTGTATATATATATAACCTATATCATGTTGCTTACTATCTTAGGGAAGAGGAAAGTGAGAGAGGAAGGGAGAAAATCTGGAACTCAGAATTTTTAAATCAATGTTAAAATTGCCCTTACATGTAATTAGAAAAAATAAAATACTATTTAAAAAGACAAAAGGGAGGGGGAAATTTTCCTTTTCATATTCTTTGTAAAGAATATGATAAATTTTCAAGGATCAAGGCTGGGGAGCTCAGTCATGACATCTCCTTATTCTATCAGTACTCTTAATGTAGTTTGTACAGACCTGGTAACTTGAACTCATTAATGATATCCAGATGAGTTCATATTGTCTCCATGGATCTTGGTATTTGATGCTTTAGGCCAGGGTTTTCTAAACTGTATTCTGAGGAACCCTATAATTCTACCTTCTAAAGTTCAATGGGGGATATTTTACTATACTACATAATAAAGTTAGGCTTAAGGTATTTTTATGAAATTACTGATTTTAAAAAATTTCAAGTTAGTATTATCAACTCATCTTTAAGGATCTTCACGTTAATATCCCCCACTGTCATGCTTTTTAAAAAATGAATTGTGGCCGGACAATGCAGTGCGCGGAGGCCTGGTCAGCATGGTGGCAAAGTTGATCCACCAACCACAAGGGCCATTCCCAGGCCTGTCATTACAAAGTGGAGATTGGACCCCGCTGGGTAAGAGACAAATGCAGCGCCTGTTAGCCTAGAAATTTAAAAAGCACCTATCTGAACTCTCAGAGAACAGGATGGCAGAGTGAACCCCAGCTGCTCCAATTCTGCCCTCCCATCCTGAAAACACAGTAATTATTGCCCCAGAGCAAAAGTTTAAACAGTAAGGTCTTGGGAGCCCTAGAAGAAGGGCGTGACTAAAGCCCTGCCTCAAAATGGGTAAAAAAACAGATAGCAAAGACAAAGACTCTAGAATCCTATTATTGTGAACTTGAGGAAACAAATTCAGAAGGAGACAGTATGGACTCCACACCCACAGATGAAGCCTCAACAGGGAATATGAACAGAAAGCATCCTTAGATGAGCTCAAAAAGAACTTTGAAAACAAAATTAGAGAGGTAGAAGATAAAATGAATAATTCTTTTAAAATCAAAATTGCAAAATTAGAAAGACAGTACGATGAAGAAAACAGCTCCTTAAAAAGAAATGTGTGTGAAGTGGAAAAATATGGAAAAGGAGCTTCAAAAACTGACGAGGAAAATAATTTGCTAAAAATTAGAATCAACCAAATTGAAGTTAATGACTCCATGAGGCACCAAGAATCAGTCAAACAAAACATCAAGAATGAAAAATTAGAAAAAGAGGTAAAATATCTCAAGGGAAAAATAACTGACCTGGAAAACAGATCCAGGAGAGATAATCTAAGAATTATTGGTCTACTAGAAAATCATGATGAAAAGAAGAGCCTGGAAAACATCTTCCAAGACTCATCAAGGAAAACTGCCTGAAGATCCTAGAACCAGAGGATAAAATAGAAATCGAGAGAATCCACCGGACACCTCCTGAAAGGAATCCCAAATTAAAAACCGTGTGAAATGTTGTAGCCAAATTCTAGAACTATCAGGTAAAGGAGAAAATACTGCAAGCAGCCAGAAAGAAACAATTCAAATATTGTGGAACTACAGTAAGGATCACACAGGATCTGGCAGCTTCTACACTTAAAGATCAGAGGGACTGATATTTTGCAAGGCAAGAGAGCTCATGTTACAACCAAGGATCAGCTATCCAGCAAAACTGAGCATAATCTTCCAGGCGAGGAGATGGTCATTCAATGATATAATGGACTTCCAGACCTTCCTGATGAAAAAGCCAGAGCTCAATGGAAAATTCAACCCCCAAGAGGTGGCTAGGTGGCACAGTGAATAGAGCACCGGCCCTGGAGTCAGGAGGACCTGAGTGCAAATCCGGACTCAGACACTTAACACAAAAACTAGCCATCTGACCTTGGGCAAGTCATTTAACCCCAAACTGCCCTCTGAAAAGCAAAAAAACCCAAAACAAGAAAATTCAACCCCCAATTACAAGACTTAAGAGAGACATAGAAAGGTAAATAGGGAAAAGACACACACACAAACACACACACACACACACACACACACAACTTGTTATGTAATAAGAGCAAACTGTTTACATCCCTATATGGGAAGCCGATACCTGTTAAAATTGAGAATTCTATTCTTATGGCAACATCTAAAAGGGATATAGATAAATAGAGAGTATGGGTATAAATTAAACAAAATTATGATAAAAAAAACTTATTAAGGGCTGCAAAGGTACTTCAGTGGAAGAAAAGGAAAGAATAAAGCAGAAAAGGGTAAATTATGCCACACAAAGAGGCATAAAAACATTATAGTAGAGGGAAAGAAGGGAGGGAGATGAACATTATATGAGCTTCACCTCATTGATTTTGGTATAAGGAGGGAATAACATAACCAGTTAAGTATAGGACTCTATCAAGAAGAGGCATAAAACCTATCATAATAGAGGGAAAGAGGGGAGAGAGAGGAGCATCGCATGAGATCTATTCTCATCAATCTTGATTCAAGGGAGAAATAACATACTACATTAAATATAAAAATCTATCATACCCTACAGGCAGTAGGAGGGGGGAAGGGCTACGAAAAGGGGAGGGTGGTTAGAAGGGAGGGAAGAAGTAGTAAGGAGGAAGGGTAGAAAAAGGGAGGGGGGCTGATAAGGAGGGAATACTGAGGGAGCCTGCAGTCAAAAGGAAAACTCTTAAGGAGGGGAAGAAAGAAGGGGCCCAATTGTATGGACATAAATTTGACAATCTTAGTGAAATGGATGAATATCTACAAAAATATAAATTGCCCAGATTAACTGAAGAGGGATTAGATTACTTAAATAACCCCATCTTAGAAAAAGAAATTGAACAAGCCATCAATGAACTCCCTAGGAAAAAATCTCCAGGGCCAGACTGATTTACTAGTGAATTCTACCAAACATTTAAAGAACAATTGACTCCAATATTTACAAACTATACTTCAAACTATGGAGAAGACGGAGTCCTACCAAATTCTTTTTATGACACAAATATGGTACTGATACCTAAATTGGGAAGAGACAAATCAGAAGAAGAAAATTAGAGACCATTTTCCCTTATGAATATAGATGCAGAAATTCTAAATAAAATATTAGTAAAAGACTACAGTAACTTATGATGAGAATAATACACTTTGATCAGGTAGGATTTATTCCAAGAATGCAAGAGTGGTTCAATATCAGGAAAACTATGAGTACAATTGATCACATCAACAAAACTAGCAGAAACCATATGATTATCTCAATAGATGCAGAAAAGGCTTTTGACAAAATACAACACCCATTCTTATTAAAAACACTAGAAACTATAGGAATAAATGGAGTCTTCCTTAAAATAATAAGTAGCATCTATCTAAAACCATCAGCAAGTATTATATG
>CM053582.1:201146909-201235852 GCA_028627135.1 Pseudochirops cupreus
AAGGGTGATGAGAGGTGGGGTGATGGAGGAGAGGGCAGGGTGGGGAGAAGGGCTGATGAATGTTCACATTTCTGTAGAGGGAGAGGGACAGGGTGGAGAGTGGATGGGAGGGGCAGGATAGGAAGAAGGGACATGTAATCAGACTCTCACAGTGTGCTCACTATGGAGAGGTTCTGTGTAATTTCACATGTTCAGCCTGTATTTGATTGCTTGTCAGTCCAGTGGGGGTGGGTGACGAGGGAGGAAGAGAAAGAATCTAGAATCTAAAGTTCTATAATCAAATGTTAAAAATATATATCTATATATATGCAATTATTATTATTATTATTATTATTATTATTAACTACATCCAACTGGAACTTGAGATACACCGGCACTATAATTCGGAGATCCATCCCACCCTACTGAAAAGTCAGAGGGGTGAGGGGGAAAGACACAGGAGAGAATAGAATGGGGGAGGGGAGATACACTGGGATGGCTGTTTTGGGGCGGTGGGTAGGGGAAAGATGGGGAGAAAATATGTAACTCAAAATCTTGTGGAAATGAATGATGCAAACTAAAATAAAATTTAAAAAAATATATTAATGATACCCCATCATAAAGCAATCCACTAACTGGAAAAGGTCTCTTTTGGAACAGAAATTGGTCAGTTATAATTTAGATTAAATTGGACAATAACTCAGTATTTTCCCATCCATACAATTTTACAGCTGAAGAAACTAAGGCCCATGATGGTTATGTGACCTCCCTCCAAGAGTCATGCAGGTTATAAGTATCAGGGACAGAATTAAATTTCAAGTTTTGTACTGGGTATGTAACGGAATTTTAGGCAGTTTAATACTTGTAATTTGGGGGGGAAAGGCTAAAATTTGGGACTAAAGGGATGCACAAAGGTCTTGTATGTGGGAAATTCTGCCAGAGGAGACTAGAAAAGGAAAATAAAGGGGTCACCAAACTACAACCTCCCATCAAGCAGTAAAGTGCCTGAAAGTGTCATGTTATTAAATATTATTATACTTGGGCATGAAATACAGGACAACCACATTAAAATATACTTGAGAGTAACATGAAGATTCTAAACGCAGTATCACCACTGTGGAAGGCCAGATTAATGAAATTAGCTAGTTGAAATGAATGTAATAAATAGAACTCAAAACAGCTCATTTTCATTCAACAAACCCAAACACTCAAATGGATCTGAAATAGTATGGATTTGGTAGTTTCTCTAAAAAATGCAGACTGCAACCACTCATGCTTGCCTGTGATTTGTAACTCTTGCTATTTCTCCTACAGAAGTTCGCCATGGTGGGAGCACTGAATGTGCTAAAAGAATTCTTCCTTTTCTAGTCTGCAGGCACAAAAATATTTACAGCAGCTTGTTTTATAGTGGCAAAGAACTGGAAATTGAAAGGATACCCATCAACCGAGGAATGGCTCGTGGAATATGATTGTGACTGAATACTATTGTGCTTTGAGAAATGACAAGAAGGATGCTTTCAGAAAAAACTGTAAAGACTTACATGAACTGATGTAGAGTGAAGTGAACACAACCAGGAGAATATTGTACGCAGTAATAGCAATACTGGATGACGATTAACTGTGAAAGACCTAGCTTTCTCAGTAAGAGAATCCAAGACGATTCCAAAAAAGCTAATGATAAAAATGCTATTATTCACCTCTAAAGAAAGAACTAATAAAGACTCCAAATGCAAATTTTAACACTTAAAAAAAAATTCCTATTTGGCTGATTTTATTTTAACCCAAGTAATATGGAAATGTCTGATTGCACATGTATAATAATATTATGTATAAATATTGATATGATATATATTACATATCATTGGCTGCCTTCTCAAGAGTGGAAGGGGAAAGGAAAGAATTTGGAACCAAAAAAAAATTTTAAAACCCGAATTAAAATTCTTCTTTATATGTAACTGAAAAAAAAAATGAAAGATAGATTATTTTTCTTACAACATTCAATCATTTGTCCACCCTTCACCCCCTACCCTTCTAGACTGTTACCTGTACATTTTCTGTCATATGATTCTCTGATATCCTTGACTTTACCTCTTCACATTTCCTTAGTGGCTAGAGTTCCAAGCTTGGAATCAGAAAGACTCCAGCTAAAATCTTGACTCAGACACTTACTAGCTGTATGACTTTGGGCAAATTACTCGATCTTTTTTCCTCAATTTCCCCATCTGTAAAATGAGCTGAAGAAGGAAATTGCAAACCACTCCAGTATCTTTGCCAAAAAAAAAGAAGGGGTCAGGCCTGAAAAAATGCTCCAGAATAAGACATACAAAGAGGAAACGGAAACAATATGGCTCTCAAAAAACCAATATTCCTCTAAGAGAAGTGGCAAAGAGAACATATACACCCAAAGAGAACAAAGAAGTGGGAGGAAGACCCATATGTACAAAAATATTTATTGCAGCTCTTTTTGTGGTGGCAAAAAACTGAAAATTAATGGGGTGCCCATCAATTGGGGAATGGCTAAACAAGTTGTGGTATATGAATGTAATGGAATACCATTGTGCTATAAGAAATAAGGAACAGACGGACTTATACAAACTGATGCTAAGTAAGAGCAGAATCAGGAAAAATTGGTACACAATTACAGACACATTGTATGTGTGACAACCAACTTTGAGAAACTGGACTCTTCTAAGCAATGCAGTTATAAGACAACTCTACAAGTCTCAGGATGGAATTTGACCCCAAGTTAGTACTCTGTACATTGTGGCACACAACTGCCTCCCATTTATGAAGCACGTATTATGTATATACCTGGCATTGTGCTGAGTGCTGAGAATACAGATATGAGCAAAAAGCTACTGCCTACCCTCAAGGTGCATCTTACAGTCTAATGTGGGATATAAAAGGCAAACGTGTACAAAACAAAGCATATGCAATTTCATTCAGAAATAGCACAAAGAGTAGAAACTATGGGGGAATGGAAAAGGCTTCTTGCATAAGGTAAGATTTTAGTTGAGAATTAAAGAAGTCAGGTAAGCAAGAAAGCAGAAATGAAGAAGAGCATTCCAGGCATGAGGGGTCAGCCAGTAAAAATGCTATGAATCTGGAGTGTTTTGCATGAGGAAAAAATATGGAAGATAATGTCATCATTGGATAGCAGCCTATAAGAGGAGGTAAAAGTAGACAGAAATGGTAGGATATTTTTTAAGGGTTTATATTTTTACTTTTATCTATGATACAAGAAATTACTAAAACAATCTGGTTCTAATCAAGAAGCAGAAATATCAATCAGTGGAATATATCAGGTATACAATGTAAAGAAGAGAAACCCCAGATGACCCAAGGCAAGAACAGATAGCTAATGACTCCACCCCAGGGAACACACACAGACACACACAGACACACACAGACACAGACACACAGACACAGACACAGACACACACACAGACACAGACACACACACACACACACACACACACACACACACACACACACACCCCGAATTTAGGAACTAAGTATTCTCCTTCCAGAATACATATTTTATTAAATTGAGCACTCACTATCTCACAAAAAACTATTGGGAAAACTGAGTTAACAGTGGAAGTTCAGACCTAAAATAGCATACCTTATACAAATAAGCTGTAAAGAGATTTAAAAAGATCACATCATAAACAAATTAAATAAATATGGAAAAAATTACCTATGAAATCTACAAATACAAGAAAAGTTTATAAACAAAATAGAAATGGAAAAGATAACAGGAGAAACTGACTAATGTTAATTATAGAAAGTTAAAGAATTTTGCACAAATCTAATACAGCTATAAAATTAAAAGGCAAAATATTAAGTTGGAAAAAGTATCTTTTACAGCAAGTTTCTCTGATTATAGTCTCATTGTGGAGACATAAGGATCCTGTTTTTGTTTTTTTTTTTAAAGATCCATCCCCAAACTGATAGTCTAAGGGTATCAACAGATAAGATCTCAAGGGAAGAAAATTCAGGTTATAGCCATACTGTAAAATACTCCAAATAATGAGAGAAATGCAAATTAAAGCAATTTTAAGATTCTTCTTCATACTCATGATAACACTGCAAAAAAGAACACTACATAGGCTGGCTAAGCTGTGGAAAAACAGTCACATTGTTGCAATGTTGATGGACTTGTAAATGTGTACAACCATTCTGGAAAACAATTTGGCATTATGTAAAAAAAGGTACTAGACAATGCATGCATGCCCTTTAACCCAATTATAATACTCAAGCCCAAAAGAGATCAAAAAGGGAGAAATAGTTTACATAAAAATGTTTATAGGTGGGTGGCAAAAAAACCAAACAACTGGAAACTAGACTATAGGCAAATCCCCATGTTATCTAGGCCAGTGTAAAACCTCAGGTGACCTACGCCAAGAACAGAGAGCTAATCACTCAACCACAGGGAACATTCACACAAACCCCTCAATCTAGGAACAAAGTGTGGAGATATGAATAAACTGAAGAAAACTTTAAAAACAGATTTTCTAAGTTAAAACAAAATCAAGAGCGTACATCCATTTTAAATGATCTTTGTACTATAGCTGAAGGTATATGACATATTTTTTCTCTACCGATACAAATTTGATTTGGTAGAACCTACTAAATACATACAACACAGTCTGGTGGGGGATGGGGGGAGGGGCTGTTTTACCAGCAACTCCTAACTAAGGATTAAACATCTTCTTAGGAAGTACTGCAAGAGATTAACTCAAGAAGTAATCTAAAGTTGTAAGGATCTCTGTAAGGAAAAAAAAGGAATCCTCAATTTTTTTAAAAGGTGTAATGGCATGATATTTACAAATATGCCATTAATTATTTTAACCTAGAGGGTTGCAAGTCAACCTGTGAACTTCCTTTGCAAAGACTAGTTGTTAATACTGAAGACTAGAAGATCATCATAAACCTATACATGGAAATGGCCTCAGAAGAATTCAATCACCTAATTTTCACATATGAGAACATTGAAGCCCAGGAGGTGAAATTTTACTTGGTCAACATAGAAACGTTTTAAGCAGTCATGTCAGATTCTTATAATCTGGAAGTCCTGTGACAGGATTGTATGTGCAGAATTCTTTAACAAGTAGCAACACAACTTGCTATCAAAATAGGCCAGCTTGTTCTATTTGAATTAAAATTAAGTCAAACAAGGTAAGAAGATCCCACCAGAGTCTTAGAAGAGAACAGGGCCAGATATATCTTTGGATAACATATTCAGAAATAAGTCATGCAAGAAGTGAACTTGCCTTGGAGATTCTAGCATCATGGATTTAGACCTAAAAGGAACCAGAGAGGTCAGATACTCCAGCCCTCTCATTTTCACACAAGGAAACTGAGAACTTTGTATAAGTGAAGCAATTTATAAAAAAGTTCAAAGTATTAAAGCTGTAGTTCAAATCCAAGCTTTCTGATTTCAAATCCACAACTTTTTCCATTACATGACAAAGATCTTTCACAGACTTTTCAGTATATGTTCCATTTCTGTCCTTACAGTGGTGCGACAGGGCCTGATAGAGTAGTCATGTAGTACTAACATATTCTAAGGTGCTACAAAGAGAAATGAGTGTGAGATGTCATCAGGATAGGAAAAATTACTTTTTCATTTGAACTCTGCCAAGCAATTGCTCTAGAATCCTCTCGTCTGTAGAAGTAAAGTTAGCAGGTGCTCAATTTTCAAGGCTACTTCAGCTTCCTTTGATGAGTGTAAACTCTAGAGGTAAAGAGCCATTTTAGTATTTATTTTTACTACCAGTACTTAGGGTAATACCTGACATATATTAAACACATAATAAAATGCTTGTTGACTTAACTGAAGTCCACAAAAGGTATCTGTTTTCCATGCCACCACCTAGATGAAAGTTGGCAAAGAGCACAAATTATGCATCTAGTACGGAATTGTCAAAAACAGAAATGATACTAAGCAAACTTAATTACATCTCAATGTTACATGTGGAAAAATTCCAAAATAATTTTGAAGCTTTATGATTAACCTCGTTATCCTATTTTTTTTGTTGTCTTTTTTGGAAAGGGCAAGGTAGGGCAATTGGGGTTAAGTGACTTGCTCAAGGTCACACAGCTAGTAAATGTTAAGTGTCTAAGGCTAGATCTGAACTCAGGTCTTCCTGACTCTAGGGTTAGTGCCACCTAATTGCCCCAAGTTATCCTATTTTCAAAACAGTTCAGAATGATGTGCAACTTTTTCATTATGTAGCCACATCCCTCTTTGGCTTTAGGCTTAAACTGGTCATAATATGCTCAAAGGGTCAAATGAGTGAAAAGCATATAATAAACAATACATTTCCAAGATTGGCTTAAATTGATACCTTTGATTTATCTTCATTTTTGTACACATCCTAAAATCTATTTTTACCAGTATTTATCTACTTCCATCAATCCAATTAACTTAATTATGTATTTTTTTCCTTCTACACTGGAAGTTCTGTTACTGAAACACTTAAATTTATTCTAGAATTTTTCACATTGGCTCTAATAAGGAATAATGTGCCATGCTTTTTTCAAGATGCAACTGTCAAGTTATCACTCCGCCCATTGTCTATTAAGTAATGTTACATAAACTTTCTAGTCTAAGACTACAAATATGCGGTCTTTTCCTAGTTCTATGGTTATAATGTTATCTTACTTTTTAAAAATGCTCATTTTGGTGCTTTTAAATGAAGATTCAAAACTGGCATACTGAGTACACTTTTTTTTAAGTAGGAAGAAGGGAGTTAACTTGAATTTTGGATTAGCTTAGTCATCTGGAAGAGCCTTAAAGAAAAAACCCTAATCAAGTACAGAAATGAACCGATTCTTGAAAAAAAGGATTTCTTAAAATATATTGATCCATTAATTACTCACTATAATTCATTCCATGAAAGGAAATACACATTTTACAGCACTTTTTGTTGCTTAAAAGAACTATAAAATCAGTGCATATCAAGTAGGGAAAGGCTAAACTAGTTATAGTCTTTGAATATAATGGCTCATTATTGCACCCTAATACGCTATGAGAAAAGACAAATTCAGAGTAATGTGGAAAGAATGGGATGAACTGAGTGAAACGGGAAGAACCATACAGGGACCAGAATAATTGAAAGTAAAACTTTAAAGCACTATAAAATATTAATCAATGCAGTGACCAATCAGGAAGTGAGAAAACCAAAGTTGAATCATACCATTCCAACTCTTGGCAGAGCTAATGGGCTAGAGGTATAGAATGAGCTAAACATTTTCAGACACAGACAATATGTTTATTTGTTTTGGTTTATTATATATTTATTGTTACAAGAGATGGGACGGACCTAAATAATTTATAATGATAGTTACACAAAAGGAGGAGGGAAGGGTAATTGAGAAAGCAAGAAAATAAAAACACATGAAATAAGAGTGCAAAAAGGACAAGATGACAACACTATTACTATCACATAAAATTTAATATACCTTTCAAATAATATCTTGTACATAACGAATATATAGTTTAAAGAAAACAGAAGCAGACTAGCACTCAGGAGGTCACATTTTATGGACCATATTGTCACTGGGTGGTTATAAATGTGACAATCAAGAAATCACTCTCTCTGGGACTCATTTGACGTATTTAAAAAGGCACTGTGAGGTCCTTCTCCAACTATAGCAACTAAAGCATATTTCTGAACATTTTCAGAACAGAATAAATCCCAGAAGTAGATAGAAACAAATTAATCACTTAGCCCAAACCTTACCAGAAGCTTGAATTTACTCTTCATGTCTCAGTGACTTGTTGAAGGTGTTCTGCATGTATACTTCAAATTTAGAAGCTTCACAAAGCAGACTTTTAATAAAAAATCTTCCTTATACTGAATTTGCCCTTATGAAAAATCTTATACTGAAATCTGCACACTTAACCTCCGGTCCCCAGAAGCAAAGCAAATAAATGTAATGCCCCATTATTAGAGGCATCCTCATATACTAGACAGAGCACTGGATTTTGAGTAAGAAGAAACCAAGTTCAAACCCTACATTGTATTTTCACTTGTGTGATCACAGTTAAGTCCCTTCATCTGAAGCTTTTCATTTATCTAAGTGGGGATAAGATCTCCAATACTCGTCATACACGGTATTTTTCAAATGGGAATATCAAGTATTATGACAAGCGCTTTAGCATTTAACATCCCCACTTGAAGTTATATACTCACTTTCTTTAATGAATGCTCATAATTGTATTGTCACATTGCCTCACCATTTGAGTAAGCAGCTACTCTAGACTAAGGCATTATGTTAGGTGCTGGAGACAAACTTCCCCACTCTATCTCACTCCCCTGCCCTGCTCCCATTTTCATTCTTCTAAATCCTTTGCAAGCTAGCTTCTAATCACTTCAGTCTCTGATTTCCTAAACTGTCAAATCTAATAACTTATTCTCAATTCTCATCCTTCTTGACCTCTCCCCAGGATTTACCACTGGTGACCACAAGCCCCTATTAGGGGCCTCACATATCTGGGATTTCCTAACACTGCTCCTTCTTCCTTATTCTCCATGTTTGTCCCTTCCTCAGTTTCTTTTATTCCATCTTCATCCATGATATTTATGCCTACTAATTATGGACATTCTCCAAGACCCTGTCCTGTTTTAGTCTTTACACTCTCAAGCGGTAAGTTTCACTAGCTCTCATTATTCCTAAGCAAAGTGCCCCCAAGACCTGCTCAGTCTTCTGATTTCAAAAATCACCAACTATTTCTAATTTGACATCCCAATGTCAGTTCAAAAGAAGCGCACAAAACAGAATTCATTTCCTTACTTCAGAAACTCACCCTTTTTCTAAACTTCATACTGCTCACTCTCACTCAACTTACACATGCAATCATTTGCCTTATCTTGTCATTTCTACCTTTACTAATCCTTTTCCAAACACATCTTTCTCTCCACTCAGATGACTTGTAGCTTATACCACATTAACATAGTTCCTCTTCCTGCCTGAAAAAAATCTCCCCATTCTAACTAAATCCAATCCCAATACACTTACTAAAGTAATTTTCCAAAGGTTAATATAACTATATTGCTACTTAAAATTGCAGGGGGGCTCCCTATTACTTGGGTTAACAAAAATTTTGCTGGGCATTTTAAGAGTTCCGTAATCTCTCCCTATTGAGCGCACTGTACCATCTACTCATATTGGCTTACTTGATCTTCACACAGAAATCCTGACCCCCAATTTAAGCCAAAATACTAGTTGCTCCCTATGCCTGGAACAGTCTTTTTTGAATTCAACTTCTTAGAATCCTTGGCTTCCTTCAAGACTCAATACAAGAATCTGCAGACCTTTCTGGTCCCTCCTGTCACTGCTTTCTCCTCTAGGAAAAAAACATCTACTTTCTTGTCTCATGCACATCTGCTTTATGTACTTTGCATATATTTTAATATCCTATTAAAAAGTTGTTTTTTCCTTTTCAATTCCTAGTACTTAAAGCAGTGCCTAGTATTTGTTAAATGACTGGTTCAATGAAGAGAAAATTATTTTAAAAATTACAGATATATAAAGTAATTAGGGGTTTGGGGAAGGGAAATGAGTAATGGGACTAATGTGTTATGAATCTGAAAAGATAGGATGAAGTAGTATTATGAATGGCTATAAATGCCAAACAGTGAAGTTCATAGCTGTTATTCTAGAGCACAGGTACCTAAGCAGAGGATCTATAAATGCGTGGGAAAAATGCAATCTTTATGTCCACAAATCTCTAAAATTTAGCATTTCCTTCAATTATGAATTGTGAAAAATTGCTAAGAAACTAATTGTCCATAGCTTTTAGACTGCCAAACGGATCTGTGAAATTAAAAAAATTAACAATCTCCGTCCTAGAGTCACTAAAAATACATTTCAGGTTCTGCACTTGTCTTTGAATTAGAAACATCAAATTTGGCAGCAGTATGGAGATAAGGGAGCTAATGCTATTGCTTAAATCTAGGAGGTAATGTGTGATGACTGTGTGAATACAGAAAAGGGGCAGATGAGAGAGGGGGAGGGTCATAAAGAATTGAACACTATTATGAGGGAAAGGGAAGAATGAACAGTGACTCCTAGATACTAAACCTGGGTACCTGGAAATCTACAGATTTTCAATGTTCCTTTCAAAATGTAGCCCCCACTGCAGATAGACAAAGGTACAAAATACACGTCCTTTCCCATAAATTAACTGAAAGTTAAAATTTTTTATCTTACCCCTTTATTTTGTAGTTCTTCTAAACCTTAAGCTAATTGTTAACAATACCTATGCCATATTTCTCTTCTTAAATATCATAATACTGTATTTCAGTTATTCTGGTACTTCTTAAATTTTAACAGATGGTAGCTAAATAGCTCCAAAATTTGGAGTCAATTACTTCATAGGCTTTTTAAGGTGTTTTTTCTTTCACAGATTGGTTTGTGGCTATTTTAATTTTCATTTTCCCCTTCTATTACTAAACAGTACTTTAAGGTTTCTGAAACAATATCCCAAAATTTCAACCAAAAAAAAATTTCTATATATCCACTTGAAACGGATAAACATGTCCAAATATATTCTTCACAAGATAATTAAAATGCCTATGAATATTCCTACCAGGATGAGTCTTATTTAGACTTACTGGCTCAAAGCAAAAAGAATATACCTTACAAAATCTAACTCTGCTGTTAATGCTTTATTTCCTATTAAATCTAAATACAGTCCCGATGGATCTTTTGACATTCACTTGAAAAGGACTTACTCAACATTTGTTATACGCACCATGGGCTTGAGTTTTACATTAATTTATAAAGAAATAATTTAGACTGTACTCTTTCATTTTAATGTGATAACTCCCTCATTATAGGAATTTTATTATAAGCCCAGTGTGTAACTGAAGAGAAACCTGCTATAAGAAAACCAGACGAACTAAAGTGAAGAAACACCAGATTTTTAAGTCAGGACAACTGACTTTGAATTCCTGCTCTGGTCCTTGATAGCTATAGTTTTACCATGTAAAAATACCTATGCCTTAAGTTTCTCCTAAAAAATGGGGTAAAATGATACCTATATTGCCCACTAAACCTGTGAGCTCAATTCAAATCCTTTTGAGTCAACAAAATTCCCTCCTATATACCATTATGAATTCTCATTAAATGCTTGTTTATATCTTTTTAATGATAACATTTTCCAACATTCTTAGAGCAAAATCATCTTCATTTTCAAGAATGACCATTTCTAGGGTCAGCTAGAAGGTGCAGAGGATAGAGCACTGGTTGTGGAGTACAGAGGACTTGAATACAAATATGACCACAGACACGTACTAGCAGTGTGATCCTAGATACATCACTTAAGCCCAACTGCCCCAAAAGAATGGCCTTTCCAGCTAACAGCATGGCCTTGTTCTATTCAATCCTATGGCCCAAGTATAATTTTCCCTTTCAGGCAGCCTAACTATAAGGTTCAGAAAAAGACTGTTCTTTAAGAATCACTTAACAGTGCCAGTTCAACTTCTCAGAAAATTTTCACTGGAGTTTTTCTGGTTATGATCATATTTCCAATAAGAACAAATGAAAATGATAGATGCAAATTTAACATGAAAACATTAAAATGGTATTTTAATCTAGTAAAGAATAAACTTAAAAACTTTGTGCCTTAAGTTCATGTTTAATTCATATATTTTAATAGCCTTGCTCTAATTAAACTGAAAAAGGACAAAAATCTCGAAAAGTTACAAACTTAAAAATTCATCTATTTTGACACAACCTTCAGAAATGCATGAATTAAATTTGGATTTCTAAACACTGAAGATTCAAAAGTAATTCAAAACTTGTAAAATAATTTTATTTTCAAATTTGAGGAAAACTGAATCCTTGAAAAAATCCCAATTGAGTTAAAACAACCTAATACCTCTGAACCTACCCCCTGGTTCAGTATCCAAAGCCTTACTTTTCCTCATACCCTACAACCAGCTAAACAATATAAGTGAATACTTTTTATTGTATATAACTACTAAATTGCTGAAACTAAGAGTTATGACACAGGAAATAGTGTCAATGCTAAACCTGTTTTAAATAGAATTGTTTCTCAGAGGGAGCAAAAAGAAAGCTCATGTTTGATTATATGGCCCAGAAAACATTGCACAGATGATTCTTAATTGGTATTACTAACATATGGAAGCAGGCAGGGTACTGCTCTGAAAAAATGTTACACCATCAGTTGGAAAGGATATTAAGAGGCCATCTATACTACTCCATGCCTATATAAAATTCCCATCTACAACTTATTCAACAAAAAGACATCCAGTCTTCTTTGAAAACTATTAATGAGGGAGAACTCAATGTTACTACTCCATTATCCCTATGTAGAGTGATACCATGATGTCATACAGTGATTTTGGTTGTTGCCCACAAATTTATCGGTCTCATTAAAGGAAGTGGGGAATCCTGTCCCAATTCTGACTTTTGCCTAATTATAAATATACCCCAGAACAAGTAATGTATCTCAGAAATTCTCGAGTTATGACTTTCAATAGAGCCTGCAATTTCAATCTTTTGTGGTGTTCTAAGAGGCCATCGTAATGATCAGCAGAACATTTCCTAAGAGAACTTCTAATATCTTCAGGCTCTAAATGATCAAGCAGGGAGTGGCTTATGATAAATATATTGCAACTGATGCTGTACCCAGTTTTTTTTTTCCTATTTGTGTGCAGTAATGCCGTTGGAATGATACTGCTTCTCAAGCAGTTTAGAACAGGAAATATAAACATTTTCAAGTGGTAAAAGTACACATGAAATTTTTGTAACTCAAGTAAGAAATATGTTACATGTTAAGACACTCAAATTATTAAAGGGATTGAAATAACTAAAAAGATTTTAAATTTTAGAAAGCTATGTGGAGGGCATACCCAAAGGAACCGAAGAGAATATTTTAGAGTGCAGTATCTGGATGGATGCCCAGTTTATATAAAGTCACTATCAGGAGTTTTTGATAAAGACTATAGCAAAATGTCTTTAAAGAATTCCATAAATTCCTGACATTTATATGTTACCACATGGTTGGATTTTTTCTAGGGTGCTGTATTTTTATACTAACAACAACCCTGTGAGGTAGGCTCTCCAACTGATATCCACATTTTAGAGGAAAATGAAGCTAAGACTAGACTTATCAGGTATGTCAGAGGCAATAATTGAAGTCTGACATTTCTCAATTCCAAAAGTAATGTTCTCAGTACAATATATTAAGACATAATTTTTGCACTGTCTAAATTTTTGTGACAGATATTCTCAGCAATTTCCTATGCACAGGTAATGTAAAAGATAGGAAATGCAAGAGAAAAAAATAGTAATCGGAAAAGGCAGGGTTTAAGGCAGGGATACCAAATTTACATAAAGGCCACATAAGGTTATGCTATACAACTTTGAAAACCACAAACTAGCATTACCTATGGTCTGTGGCATTTTTTAAAAAATGTTTCTCAATTAAATTTTAATCTGGCTCAAGGACCCACTGGAGAGTGTCTTGGGTAAATACTGAGAGATTATGAGTACTTATGTTAGGACATGGACAGGAACTAGAGAGGGTCAAAAGGCATTAAGATTCTGCACTGTTTTCGGGTACTGACACTGATGAGATTATATATTCATTGTAGTAGCTACCTCGAATATTCTTCTAGAATTTAAGTCACATCTTATTTCCCCTTAATAATCCCATACATTCTTGCTTCTTTCTCACTTATCTCCAAAGTATCTGATCACAGATAATGCCTAGCTAGTGGCAGCTATTTAATGTTTCTTAAGGTTTTAGCTTGAAAGCTTCCTGCTGTAAATACAATGGCCTTTTCCCAATTCATTTAATCGGTCATATTTGACAGTTGACTGTGCTTATTGAAAACCCTATTTTTAGTTTTCATTACAAGATTCTTCTTTTTCTGTCTTCCAAGCCTAAAAACTTGTTACTCTTTGAAGCCTAGTTTGGATCTCCTAATTTTCAGGATGGGCTTATTTTCTTTTATTAAGTCTCATTTCCCTCCAGACCATAACTCCTTATGCTCTTAATTGCCTTTGGAGAATACAACAATCAACTCAAAACTGCTTCACAATATAGCCCTCAAGCCAGCATATGCCTCCCCAACACAACTGTTTTGACAAGTGGTTGAACATTTTATTTAAATTTCTCAATAAATATTTATCACCCACCCAAACTAAAAGATTTAAGGCTTTAAGGCTTGCAAAGTGCTCACATGTTAGTTATCTCATGGATCCTCAAAATTAACTCCTGATGAATTGGTCTTTATACTACATTTTCATTTTTTATTCATACTACTGACTTCGCTGTATCTCCCCAGCTCTACTTTAACTTACTTCTTATACAAATCCTACTATTTCTTTTAAGTGTAGATAACATCTGTAACTCCTCCACAAGGCAATTTCACACTGCTTTTCTTCATCTAAGTAGCAAACAGCATGTATATATGTATATAGATTAATATTACATTAAGTGACAGGTAGAAATTTTGACATCTCTCACTTAATTTGATATTTATCTATTTATTAATTGATCATGTGATTCCACTGTTTCCCTAAGTAGGAAAAATTACTTTGTGATACACATCAAAATCTGGTACTAGTGAATAACCTAGATATAGCCAAATAGACTGATACAAAGTAAAATTCCAAGTTAAATACAGGATAGGATTCTTATACCAATGATGATCTTGGATTAGAGATCAAGATTTCAATCCAGTTCTTCAATTCCAATTAATTTGTCCTGAAAAATATGTAGGTTTTTCTTGGTGAATGTCTCTCTTCAATTTGATTCCAAGCTTTCTCTTGTGATTTCTTATTTCTATCATAGAGGCTTATAGCTTTTTTTCTGTGTTATTTTATTTTTCTTACCTGTGAAATAATCTTCTATATATAATGAATTCCTCAAAACTTAACTCAAAGACCTTTCATTCAAAATGATGTTGAAAGAACAATTCCTTGAATAGCTTTTAAAGCAAATACTGAATTTTTCTGTAATTAAAAACTTGTTTCTGAAAGTTAAACGAACTAAAAAAAAACAACAAAACAAAACACGTTGCTTTTGTATTCCAGAATACTACTTCTTATACTGATAACATGCAACAATAATTTGACTGCATATTTGGCTGAAGTTCATAAGACGTTCAACAGTACAATATGTAGTATATGAGGATTGACATGAAAAAATGCAGTAAGGGTCAAATTGAAGCAATCATGAATAAATTATAATGCCAATAATTAGCTACCACAGATCACAAATTTGGTTCCATGAGGAAAAATAGCTTTAAAAATATTTCCTAGAAATTTTTATTCAACTAACACAAATGTATTAATACTAATCATTTTAGATTAAAAAAAAAACTTCTTTTAAAAAAACCAGGATACAAATTATTTAGCATTTTAAAATTTAAATTTTATGAAGAGCAAAACCTGGGTACAAAGTACCACATGATACTAATAAATTGCAGAAGAGTTGCCAATTTTCACTGGTAAAGAAGGTTCTCAGCAGGAGTGCCCTACAATGGTGAAATCAGAAACTACTACCCCCAAAGGTGAACTACATATGAAATACAATATACCATTGTTTTGAAAATGTCTAAAAATAATCAAATGTATAAGACACTAACATTCTAAGTTGAGATTCTCTAAAAAACATAATACATATTTCCCAAAGATAATAAAGTATGACTAAGATTCGGAAAGTCACTAAAACTGAACAATTTGGAAATGCATAAAAATGTTTTAAATCAAATACAGTAATATATGGCATGCAAATTATAAATAGTTCTCCTAAAAGAGAACAATAACCATACTTCAATTACCATAACCTTGGAAGGGTAAACAACGGATGGAATTATCATTCTAAAACTATACTATTTAATTAAAAGTGACTCTGAATGCCCTAAAAAAAGTATTCCACTATTTTTGTTAATCTGTAAAATATAAAAATACCTGTTACAAAAAAGGTGGCATTCTTGCTAACAGAAAGTCCAAACGTAAAGAATTATTTTTGTTTATCCTTTCAAAAAATTGAATGTTCCCTTCTACTCATTTTTAAACTCAGAGACATAGAGGGGAAAAAGCCTGTACCAACATGACTATAGGTTATATAACCCATTACTAATGAAATCATAGTTTCTTAAAGATCAAGGTTGATTTTTTAAAAAAATGAATCCACAAATCTACCAGTATTTCTACATTATTTTTCATAATACATACCAACAATCCCACAATATAAATAAAAGTGGGTTTTTTGGTTAGTGTTTTTTAAAAGAGTATTACAATTCTGAAATAGCAATGTTTATATGAACCAGGTTAGAATGTGCAAATTGTAAGTCAGCTTTGAATGAGAAGGTTCCATGGAAAGTTATCCCTGAACTTAGAGAACCACCAGATCATGAGGATCCTATGGGTCCATATATGTAGTAGTAAGGGAATGGGCATGTATGTCAACTAGTTTGACCAAGATTTGATTTGCTATACTAAAAAAATGTAAATTTTTATTCAGTGAGATATTAAAAATATTACCATTTCTTTAATTAAATGCCTCAGACTATCAACTGTTAAAAGCATATTCTATGAGTATAAAGAATTTAAAAGAAGCCCACAGATAAGCAACAAATAATGGCCCAAAGTTCTATAATTCTCGTACAACAGTAGAAAACTTCTGATAAGTTGAAATTTATTTCCTCATTCTCCAAAACATACTATAATTTTATTTCGGTATGTAGGGAACTAATTGACTATGTATAATGAAAAATATTCAAAAACTTTCATTTTTTGTTGTTGCTCTGCATCTTTTTAAAGTAATTACAAAGTTGGTGGGAGGATGAAATTATTTTAGCTGTAACTCATGATTTTATCAGTAATGGGAAAAATCTTTAAGAAATTCTGTCAACCAATGGAGACTGACAACAACTTTAAAACACAGTGAAGTCTTTCCAAAGATGCTTTAAGAAGGTGACTTGCCAAAGGTCACATAGGTAGTATCTATCAAGAGACAGGATCTGAATCCAGGACTTCCAAATTCTGAAGGCTGCTTATCTCCTTTAAAAAGTCTCAAATAATGTAGAAACTATAACATGAGCTGCTTCTTTATTGCTATCATTGCAATCGACATTTAGAAAGACCCATTAGATTTATTTTTGAGCTTCCTCATTTTGAAAGTTTTGTTTTGTGCCTATCCTAAATCCTTCTAATATAAAAATCATTAAGCAAAGCGGAGAAATTAGCTTCCTGTATGACTGCCTTACCTCAATGGAACTCAACACATCCTACACTTCAAGGTTTCATTATGGCATAGAGATGAACTAAAATAAGAGGTGGTTCTACTCAAAACCTGTTTCAAGTAAGGTTAATGTAGATAATCACATGTATAATTTCTCCACTAAATAAAATCAGTGATGAGGCAATTTATGATAATAGTATAAGATTAACCGATCAACTGAAGAATTGGGTTAAAAAGAATGGAAGAACTGCCATCTGTTTTACTTGAGGTTGTTAGAATGCCTGTTTTCCCCAGGTTTTAGCACTGTTCCCAAATTATTCACATTTTATCCAAACCTTTACTTGTATACCTCTCCCAACAGAAATTCTTTTAAGATTGCAGGCATATTTTGTTTTTGTTTTTGCATCCCACTGACCTAGTCAAAAGTCTTGCAAAAGTAGATGCTAAATATTTGGAATAAATAAATCATGGATGTTAAAAATAAACCAGTGGCAAAAAAAATGTACTCCAAGTATTCTTACCTCTTCAAGGTCTATTTCCTGACTCCTAAAATGGGAAGCAATGGGTGGTGGCATGAACTAAAGTGCCTGTCATGATTCCTTCCAAATCTAAAATTCTGTGATAAATACTGGAATCTACCACAGAGGCAATAAAGCATATACTATCTTTTTTTTTTTTTTGGAAAGGGGGAAGGAAGGGCAATTGAGGTTAATTGACTTGCCCAAGATCACACGGCTAGTGTTAAGTGTCTAAAGCTGGATTTGAACATGGGTCCTCCTGACTCCATGGCTGGTGCTCTATTCATGCACCACCTAGCCGTACCACATATACTATCTATTGAGAGGATATGAAAGCAAAACTTCAAATTTGCCTCACATACAAAAATTCCTTATAAAAAACATTTTTAAAGCAGTATTTGTGACTTTTATATGTCAGCACTAAAAGGCTACCTCAAATATCGCTTTAAGATAAGCAGGTAAGAAAATGGAAAATCAATCCAACATCTCTACCAAGAAAACCCCAAATGGGGTCACAAAGAGTCAGACACAACTGAAGGAACCCAACAACACACAAACACACACAAAATAGCTATGTAGGGAAGATGTTAAGGATGGGTGGTTGGAACACAGTAGCAATGAATTTCAAGTAAAATAACTAAAGTATTCTAAATAGAGAGGACCAATGGACACGTAGGATCTAGATAGGAGGCCATATATTACTGCAAAGCTGGCTTTTAATTAACTTTTATTAAATGTTTAAAGAGGGGCAGCTAGGTGGCACAGTGAATAGAGCACCGACTCTGGAGACAGCAGGACCTGAATTCAAATCCGAATTAAGACACTTCACAATTACTATCCGTGTGACCTTGGGAAAGTCGCTTAACCTCAATTGCCCTTCCAAAAGCAAAAAAAAAACCCACTATATACATACATACATACATACATACATATATATATATATATATACACACACACACACATACACACACACGTTTAAAGAAATTCTAGATTCATCTTTTTTTTTTTAAATCCTCTGAAAATAACTGGAACATAACTGAAACTTACCTCATTTAGGTATCAAAATGCCTTTCCAATTTACTTAGTATAGCTTGGCTCAAATTACTTCACAATAATAATACAAAGGTGGTTCCAGAGTCTATAATAATGAGGCTATATAGGTCTTAATACGTATTGCCTTTCAATCTGACAGCTTGCCTTTATACTCACTCAGTAATGACTCCTCTAGACCCGTGACCCCCAACCTCCACTCTTTCTAAGCTGCTAAGCAATGTAACCTAAAGTATAGTTAAGGTTACCAGAATAAAAGAGATAACCAAGGAAATTAATATCATTAATCTGATTTTACACATAATTTAAGGACAATGACCTATAGATTATTTTCAATCTACCTCCCAAGCTAAAAAGAGAACAGGACTATTTAAAGCTTATTTAGGGCTTTAATTTTATTTGATGGTTGTCAAGCATAAAGGATATCTGATCACTAGGGTCTGCTTTTGTGTTTCATAAACTGCCCTATGCTACTTTAGCAAATCTATTTAAAAAGGAAAAATATAAATTTCTTGTGGTCTGGTCAATTTTGTTTAGTAAAGTCACATTATTATAACACTTAAACTATTAAAAATGTCTAACTCAAACTTTTTAAAAGACCGTAACTAACAAAAAAGCATTTACATACGCTTTTTAAAGTCAGAATATATAATTCCCACTGCTGTTGGTACGAGTAAAAAATCACACAACTCAAATAGACAAAATTGAAAGACTAACATATATCAGTTGAACTAATTTAATACAACTTATCCTCAAGAATTGAAAGGACTGCACAATGTAAAGTCTTTCATACATTCATACATGATCAAACAATTTATCATGGTCAGTAGAGGGAAAATTAAGTAAATATTTCACAAATGCATAATTCCTATAAACACAAATTAAAAAAACTTTTATTAGGAATGTTTTCTATAAATTACAGAATATAAGTAAAAGTTATTACTCCTAAAGTCTAGTGACACTAGTTTATAAAGAAAGAATATCACAAATTGCCATGTAAATGGTCAAATGCCTAACTTCCAAATAGAAAAAATCAAATAGAGCATGCAAAGAAATAGGGGGAATTGTTTCAGGTTATTTTAAAGGAAAAAGTAAGATTTCAGTGTTAATTCTTACTTTCTAGAATATCAACTCATGTTAAAAAAATACATAATGAAGCCTCTGAAGCAGGGGTTCTTAAAATTTTTATGCCATTGATCCATAACAGATGGATCAATTCTGTGAATACTTTCAAAATGTTTTTTTAATTAACAAAATATATAGCATTAATGTATTGAAATGCAGTTATGAAAAGATATTTAATCCCATTTTAAGAACCAACTGCTTACTCTAGGAAAGGCATATGCAATTCTATAATTATCACACAATCTATAAATATTTCACAACTTGAAAAGATTTCCACAAACTTGTAATGCAAATAAATTTTCATTAGTGGTGTGTTTGATATCCTTAGCCCAATCTTACCTCTAACCCTTGTAGTACGTGCAGCAGGATGAAGATGGATTTTGCCAATCCAAAAAAAGAGGGACAATCACATTGTTTTACAAAACAATTTTTAAAAAAAACCATTACTTTGTTGTTATTTCCATCTACTTTATATGCCTCTAAATCTGGAAACTAACTTTCTGGACCTTTGTGAAATACAATGAATATCAAGAAATAAAGTATTTCTTTAAAAAAAAAAAGTTTTCACAAATGAAAACTACAAAAATGGCACAATGGATTAGGATCAGTACTTTTTATTTCTTTCTTGGTTATCACGTACAGGTAATTTTACCATCTTAGAGACCCTATTTTTAAATATAAATTTTCATTAAAATTCTTAAGAAAATGCAATATTTCTGAATAAGAAATGTAATATTTCTAAATAATAATAAAATTTATTAAGTTCACATCACATCAACATTATTTTCAATTATTTTAAAAATCTTCAGGGTTCAACTTCTTAAAGGATTAAAATTGTATGACCACATAGTAATCATTTTAAGACATCATGTTACTCCCCAGATAGGATAGCAATACATTTCAGTAAAAAGTCAAATACTATGGAGAGACATCGTAATCATATTTTAAAATATATCTTCTTGGATTCCAATTGTCTAAACCATATTTTGAGAGGGATTCCTTCAGAACCAAAGTAAATTAAAGTTATCCTGATGGAGGGGAAGGGAAATAAGAATATATAATATCTACTATGTGCTGGCCAGGTATTGTGCTTTGAGCTTTTACAAACATTAACAAGTACTATCTCATCTGCTACCAAAAAAAAAAAGGCTTTAATGCTCTTAACATGATTTGCACGAAGTCTCAAGAAGACATAATAGTCTACAAGAACTATAAGAATAAATTTACTTTTTGAGCTGTTTTTCCCAATGAGGCTTAAGTGCAAGAATATTTTATCTTAAGGCTCCTACAGATTCCTTCCAGGAAAGAAATGATAAATGATTCCTCCTGTACACTACAATAAATATAAGTTAAGCTCTTGACAAAACTATTATTGTTGAAAAAAAGACCCTATTCTTAACAAAGAGTCAATAAGTTTTATTTTGGAGTACCTACAATGGTACTGAAGCTCTTACATATAGGAAAATTGCCTCAATACTATCATGTAAATGAGCTCTCCAAATCTGACTATGAAGAAATAAGATAAACTTTGTAAATATTTGTAAAAGATTAATGTTTGTTAACACAATCACGTTCTATTTTATACATATTCAAGTTCCTAATATGTAGGCAGAAAATTATAACGTCTGGAATACTACCTAAAGTTATAATACATTGTTTTTTTGTTTGATAATTCTTTGTTGAAATCACATTTTTAAATGATTCTTATCCAAGACTCATGTAATTGAAACCACCATCTAGACATAAAGATCATATGGAGCCTCTATCTAGATGAGTGTTCACTTTATAATGAGCAGGTTAAATCAAAATTTATACCCTAATTCTAGGGAAGTTAAAAATCAAATAAGGATTCACAGATTAGGGAATTCACTATGGAATGCATAAAAGGAAGTATTATAATCACTAAGGAATGGAAAAGAAAACTGAGAAGAATCCTACTAGGGTAGAACGGGCAATTTGACTCACCTTCAAAGAAAAACTGAAAACACAGATAATAACCTAGTCCTATTTGCCTAGCAATAACAAAATTCATTTCGTTAATAATTTTAAATATTCTGTCTAACTAAAATTTTACAAGAGCGAAAGAGAAAGCGCGCTTGAGTGTTCAATTCATGCACAGGGAAGATGAAAATTTTTTTTATTTCTTTCTCACTTAAAAAGATTGATAATGTCAATAAGGAATCCAGATTCAAAATACAATTGGAAATACGATAACTTAAGCTAATATTTACTAATTTTAATCTAAAGTGAATTATTACTACCTTTGGCACAGGGATATTTTTAAGTTTAACTAGTCATTTAAATGGAATCCATTAATTTTCATTTTTTAATACTTTAGTTGTTAATTCTACCTCACTTGTAATTAAATCTAATTTTAACAAATACATGTAGAAAACCATCTTGGTATATATTTCATTCACTAAAAAATATCAAGTGTCAAAAATTCTTGACACATCATTTACAACAGATTAATGCTTAAATAAGTTATTACTGCTTGAAAAAAAGAAAACAAAAAAGAATTACTGAGGGGTAAAGTGGGGGCAGGGGAAGAGAAAAAAGACAATGGTGCTTGACAGGAGGAAAATAAAATACCACAAATAAAAAAATCAGCTGAATCTTTTCCTATTAAAAATGTATCTCAAAATTTGAAGTGAATCAGTTTATCTAATTAGCATAGTTTAAAATGATACAAATTATCTCGTTAATTCCCTTAGATAATTTTTAAGAAAAATATTAGTGTTCTCCTGCATGATTTGCAATAACATGGATTGCTGGCGGATGAAGACTTGTGATATTCTTTTGAAGTATTTGATTTTTAATCAAGTAATGTACATCAGTCATTAGAACATGAACTCAGACAGAAATATGAAACCTACATATGTAACCACTATATTTTAGTGCAAATATTTGTCTTTAAAACTGAAATGGTTTTTATAGATACTATCTCATTTGGATTCAAGGCATTTTTGATATAGAGGACAGATATGACTAAAGCTAAAAAAATCGGTCATTCTGGTAACTTACGCTGCTACTGAGCTGGCCACTAAAAGTTCTTCTGATGCCAATCCCTGTAAATGAGATTCTGCATTCTCCAAGGGAATGCCAACAAAAAGAAGAGAGCTCAAGGAAGTGTTAACAAACAGAAAGGGATGGGCAATACAACAAAAATCAATTATTCTACAGATAATTCTGCCAAAATTGCAAGAGACTCCTCACTTATAAAAGTGGGCTTAAAAAGGCTGGATTTGGTTACAAAAGGTAGGAAGATACTTAGAAATGTGTCGATAGAAACAATATTAGACACGGGGTAATTCATGAAAATTCACGGACAAAACTGACATATTGGTGTTTTTCCCTCCTCACTGTCACAGAGATATAAAATGTTTTGTTTTGTTGCCTTTTTAAACTAAGTTTTAGTTGTTTTAAAGGACCTAATACTTTAGGAAATGTAATAAACAATTGGAAGTAACTTTAAACTCATACAACATTTTATCTCTTAAAGAAAAACTACCTTTTTTGTGTGAAATTACATGAAAAAGATATTACTCTCTTATGTGACCCTCAGACAAGGTACCTAACGCCTCTGGCTGTTCCCTCATCTATGAAATACAGATAATATTCCCCACTTTTATTTTATAAGACTGTTGCAAAACATCTAATTAGCTCTATAAAACTGAAAATAATCTATAACCACAATCTGTTATCACCACATACAAAGTGGCTAAGCAAATAAAATCACGCAAGTTTAGGTGAGAGCATAGCTCAGATTTAGAGATAATCACAGAGAAAAAGATAATGCAACTGAGGTGTGTATATTTAGTGACCTGTCCAATGATATATAACGAATTAGTAGCAGAGGCTAGACACAGGGAGCTGAATATATAATCTTAATACAAACTCCTTAAGGTCATACATGTTTTCAGCAATACTGAAAGAAATGAAAACCAAATTAACTAATAAATTATATAAAATAAAATGTATATTTCATATTATATTTTTTTATATTATTCAAAACAAACAAAAAAACAAGAAATCATGACAGGTAATAGAAGGCTTAAATCTAAACCTAAAAATTAGCTTGATGAATTAAGAATGATATGTATCAGATTATAAAATGAAAACAAAACGAATCTTGCAGTAGCATTTGAATGTTTCCTCATTTCTTATGCAGGGATAAAAACATAAACCATAATGTGCAGATATTAACATTTTAAACATATGTCTTGATATAAATTCATATAAATAAAATTGCTCTTTTAACTGTACTAGGACCTACAAACCTAGAACAGGGACTGCTTCATCTTTAATGGAAATCTATACTGTAATATTCTATTTCCTATACTACTCTATAAACATTTTATGAAGAAAATGAATTTTACTATTTTGGGCTATTTCAAGGATAAATGATTACATTTCAGAAAATTTTAAGACACATCCCTAAGACACAACATCACAACCACCCCATGGCTCTATAAATTGTTACACTTAAAAATTACTTGTACTTTGTCTGTCTGACCACTCAAATTCAGGCATTTTTAATTTCCACACGAACACTGCAGCACTCTCACACATCAACTCCATACTTTCCAATTTATGTGTCCTTTAGCCACAATGAAATAGACACAAGGTCAACCCAGACCTTCCTAGTTTAACTGGCCACTGTTAATCATAATAAGTACATTTTAGGCTCTTCATATAGATATACTAGCTAAACTTTATACCTTCATTACAGATAAGATCTTGAACTAAATGTCAAAAGAAACTTTAAAGGACAGTTTAAGAGAAAATATACTGTACAAAGAGCAGAGCCCAGAGTATTAAAGTAGCCATTTGATGTTAATTACTATTTGTGGGGAAATCATCTAAGAAAAATCTTACTTATTTAGCAACATTTTGATGCTGTTGGCAAGCAGTTAATGTGAACTGAATCTGCAAAGTTTTTGTTCCCAGTATCGACACATTCCCCTCTTCTGATTTCAAAGAAATTAAATTATTAAAGGCTAAAAAACTGGTGATCCTTTATTTTTTTAAAAAATTGTATTTACACACACAAAAATGATTTTAATGTCAAAAGTAACAAACAACACGGGAAACATTTTTCCACCTAAAATAAAATAGTGAGAAGAATGGATGCATGTTTATTTTGACCATGTTATCACAAAAAGTAAAAAAAAAAAAGCCGTATATTTCAAACTTTAGAACACAACTATTACAAACTATACAAAGAAAAGAACTGCAAAACTATGCCAAAATTTGATTTATATCTACTTTAGTAAGTAGGAAGGAATGTTGGCAGCAAATATCAAATTGAAGTGACACTTTAAGTGAGTTAACATTGCTAAATTTTCTATTTCTATACTATCACTTCTTGCAACTAAAAGACAAAAGCAGACAAAATAAGTCCTTAATTCCACACATTTTACTAATTCAGGAAGAAGGTAAAAATTTAACAATAAAGATTATACAAGGAGGTGGGTAATGATCCTAAAAATGCATAAACTAAAAGTTCATGGGTGCTCCACTGGACTGGCACTCAGTAGCAGATTGTCCCCAGGATAAACTTGGTAAGTACTGAAGAAGGACTTTCTTCGTGAAGGGCCACAACTGTGAAGAACTCTACTCCGGAAGCCATACTTGAGCCCAGACATTATGATGGTCAGGAGATGTTAACACCCACTTTTTGCATTGGCTTTCAAGTGTTCTTGATCAAATAATACAGAATCTCAAAAAATGACACCCAGGCGGACCTGGTACTTAATAGCCAAGAACAGAATTTCACCCCACCATATATTTCAGGTTTGTAATAAAATAAGACACTCACAAAATCACCTATTATATAACAAATGCATGCAAACAATAAGGTATGTTTAAATGCAAGAGTACTGATAATTAAGACAAAGTTTTTTTAAAAAGACTTCTAAAATAAATAACTGTCCTTTCTTCAACACCTAGAGAAAATAAACCAAGTGGTAGTAAAAGATATTTGGCTAGTATCACTTATATTTCTTAACCATCTAATGTGTTCGAACAATTGCCTAAGACAAGTGTTTGCAGACAATCCTAGTAAATGCTTCCAAAAAAAAGTTTCAACTATCCAACAGTGCCTGAACATTAAAATTAAGAAAAAGAACATGACATTTTATAATCACCAAGAAAAGTTTAGAGCACAGGAGCAGTGGATCTCAAATGTATCATTTTTTAACTAACTACATTAAAAAATAAAGTTGATAAACCTCTTCTCAAAAGTCTGCTTAAAGTTTAAATCATGTAAAGAATCAAATGGAAGAATCATTCCATTTCTATAACTGCTATAAAGAGGATGGCTCAAAAGGCTTAAGTTTTGACAGATCAAATTTACATTAAGATATTTGGGCCACCCCATACACTAATAAGATACTACAAATACCATGAAATAAAAGCCAATAGGGAAGGGATTAGAATTTCTTGGTATATGATTTGTTATTCCCAAAACTTAATTTTTTTCCAAAAGTAAAAAGAATAATTTTGAAACACATTAAAAAGTTGTTTTATAAGCAACTATAAATCTAGTATTTTAAAGTAAATATTTAAATTTAAAATGATAGCAATATTTTTCTAGTAGGATAGGCTCTTATAAATTTGATTACAAATCTAAATGGCAAGATGACATAAGAACTGACCATTTCCCAGGTAGGTTAGAAGTCATTCAGTAGATGGTAAGATCACTTATCATGACAGTACACAATTAAAGTACTGGATACCATTCTTTAAGACCCTGATAGCCTTGAAAACAAAATGCTCAAAATCAAATGTTTTCCATACCCAATAGTATAAGACTTGACATAAATCCAATTATGATCTATCAAGAAAAAGTTTGCTCTAATCAAAGAACTGAAGTTTTTCATAGCAAACCCTGAAACTACCTCCCATCTTAACGTCTCCCAATCCTAGACAAAGCCAGACCTTTTTTTTTTGGGTGGGGGGTGTAGGTGGTGGTAAAATTGCTACATTTGCTATGTACACAATTTAAGTGTTGATATTGATATAACGAAGTTAATTACTACAAGTTCAAATAGATTTTCTAGATAAAAATTAAATTTATCTATATAAGCAAAGGAGATTGGCCTTCAAACAGCTTTTAGCCAAGAATCAAAATATTTATTTGGAAAATTGAACACAGGACAGATTTTCTTGATATTTCTGGTCTAGTCTAACTTTAAAACCATATACAGTATAACCTTGATTTTACAGAACACATTAATGGATTGTACAAATGTGTACTTCTTCAGATGTTTCACTATCCTTCAACCCCTTAATACATCAGGTATTAACCATATGTCTTGCAAAGTCCAGTGCTACTTGCTAGTTTACAACTAAAAAGCATGGAGTCTTCTTGCTTTTTGAACATCAGCTGGCATTATTAAGTTAAAGCAACCAAAATATTATTACAGCAAAGTTTGGTAATACTTTTAAAGGAGCATACTACTAATAATATTTCAAATTATTCAAAGTGATTTCTTTATTGAGATCAAGTATCTGCACAAGTGTTACAGTACGATCGCATGTTTATATTTAGCTAAAGTCACAAACACATTTGACTTTCACAATGATGAGCATCATCATTTCCACTCTAGACTACAAAGCTTATGTACGACTAAAGAAAAAAAATACAAAAACTTCAGGTTTTACAAAAGAAACTTTGAAAAGACTACATTAACAATAAAACCATTTCTTTCAGAAAACAGGTAAAATTATAAAGGCATACCACTAAATTTTCTTCTCTCTAAATCGCAAGGACTGAAAGATTCTTTAGTATCTGCGACGTTTGTTAGGTCCTTCAAAGTTTCCCCCTTGGCTTCCTCTACCAAAGCCACCAGGACCACCACTTACAGGACCTACACCACTCATTGGTGTCTGAGGGGTTTCAGTACCTGTTCTGCTTCCCATAGGTGAACCCATCTGAGATGGTGGTCCTTGGGAAAATCTATCATTATGCTATTATACCACATAATAAACATTACGTCCATTTAGAATACAATAAATATTAAGGTATGAGAAAATAATCAAAATCCCAAGTGGTGGTGTCATGAAGTTCAGCAGAAAGTCCAGCAGAATCAGGATCACACATAGAAGGAAGAAAGGAGCATTTTAATTAGTCTCTATGCAAAAGGCATCTGAAGAATTACACATTGCTAATGCTTTGCCCCAATTTCATTAAACAGAAGAAAATTGATTTTTATGATGTGTGGTATATACTAACTTCATATTTAAAACTATTTCCTTCAAAAAGGGCTTACAAGGCATTCTCTTGATCTAAGAGAAATCTGTTATTTTTGAAAATCAACAGAGCTAAAAGGAAGTTAAATATTTTCTAATGGTCAAAAATACTTTATTATATATTCTATTTAAGTAAAAATTATTTCAAACACCCTATGTAACATAATATATAGTAAAGTCAAAAGCATATGACATTTCTCAAAGATTACTGAAAAATTTATTGTACAAAAAAACCTAGTAATAATATCTACACTAAAATCTGTATCACATGCTACTATATTTCTATGTAAAAATAAACAAACAAAAACCTCAGCATACAACACATTAAAAATATTAATGCTAAAAATTATAGTCTTAAATACTACCTTGGCCTGGATGGGAAAAAAAAAAAGATTTAAGACCAAGCCAATGTAAGATTGAGGATTAAAAGTGTCCACGAATGAAAAAAAAAAAAACAAATTTTAAAACAGCTCATAGGCTACTGAATACAACGCTTGGTTCCTATAGTTCTAGGCATATTAAAAGTTCACTTAACATACCAATTATGTTTCATTATACAGAGGCATCATAGTACAATGGAAAGACTGGACTAGGAGCCCTGTCTCAGATACTTAAAAATTATCTGAGCCAGCCAGATGGTACAGTGGATCGAGTGATAGATCTAGAAATCAGAAAGACCTGAGCTCAAATTCAGCCAGAGACACTTACTAGCTGCGTGACCCTCGGCAAATATTTAACCTTTATTTACTTCAGTTTCTTCAACTATAAAATGTTGAATAACAACAGCACCTACCTCAAAGAGTTGTTGTGAGGACAGAATAAGAAAATATCTGTAAAGTGCTTTAGCAAAGTGCTTCGCACTCAAGTATGTGCTTTGAAAAAAAATTATGTGACCTTAGGTAAGTCCTTAACCTCTCTCAGCCTCTGTTTGCTCAACTGTAAAACAGGAGTAATAAGAGCAGCTCTACCTCAAACAAGATGATGCCTGCAACATGCTTTGCAAACTTTAAAGCACCATTAAAATGCTAGCTATTATTACTGTAATCCATCACAACTTAAATGCATAAATTACAAAAAGAATCATAAAGGATCATAATATGCATTGCATCTGCATAAGGATATACAGAGCACTGTTAATACTACAAAAATGATGCTTTTGAATGGTTCCTATTTTGACACAGGATAATCTTTATTTTGTGTTAAGAACTGTACAATTTCAGAAAGTCTACGAGCACACCCTAACCCTAACCACTCCTGTTCATGCAAATTTCACTTATCAAATACATGTTTTATATCTGTAAGACTAAGCTAGAATAAACTAAAACCATCAACTTAATTAACCAGACTAATTTTTCAAAAAATATATGCACATTCAGGTTACTATTCTGAACATGTAATAAAAATGGCAACAAATGAAATAAAAATTTAAAATTTTTAGCCCACCTAAAGATATCTTCACACTCTAATGCTTGAAAACATTAAAATCATAATTCTTTAAATTTTACTCAAATATAAGAGTAAGAAATGCAACAACAGTAAGATACAAACATGTCCAAGTAAAAAACAAATATATAGTTAATTCATATTCAAATTTGAATATCAAAAATAGTTTCAAATTATTCTGAATATTTTCATTAAATTGAGTCTTTACAAGACTTAATTCAAACATATTAGACTTTTTTGGTCTCACAACAAAAGGAAAGGCTATTTGTTGACAAATTAATAAAATTAAGGCCAAGTAAAACTCTTAAAATAGTTGTCCATTATTGTTTGATATAATGGAAAATGTTTTAAATATGAGTAAAAGGCACCATTATATATGCACAGTGAAATGTGAAGGTAGTAAGTTGCTACACAAGACTTCTAATATGCAGATGCACAATACTATAGCACAGTAGTCAGTCTCATTTAAAGATCATCTATTTGAATTGCTACTTTCTAAACAATATTGAAGTATTTTAGCATTCCACAATTATTTTGCCAAATTTGGGTGTCCGTCCCCCCCCAAGATGCCAAATTACGTTAAGTGTGAAGTTATCTTCGGTGCAGAAGTGTATCATGATATAGTTGAACAGAGTTAAAATAAGGTTTATGATACATTACCACTGCTCCATTATCTGGCATCATTGGAGTTCCCATATTTGCAGCTCCTTCTGGTCCCAAGGCAGGACCAGGACCCAGAGGTGGGCCAGGTATAGTTCCTCTGTTGTTCATATTCATACCCATCATTGGAGGAGGACCTTGGTTACCAGCAGGTGCTGGGCTAAACGCATCTATGCAAAACAATCTATACTTAGAGCTGTCCTATCTTAGAGTTTACATGCATTTAAAATAAAGTATTCAAGAGATCTACAAATTAAATTTTTTTATTAGTCAAAACCGTTTTTCTTCAGGTTTGAAATTTAACTTATTTGCTCTGAAATGGATTTTTTCCCCTCAATTATTGCCTCCAATGTAAAGAAAGCAAATTAAGCATCAAATTCATTGAAAACTAAAATGCAGCGCAACAAGAATAAACTTCCTTATTTAAAAGACAGTAAACAGCCAATAGTATTACATGAGTTTCCCAATTTAATAAATTTCCTACAACTAGCACCAATATAGTTGTCTAATAGTAGTTAAGGAAGTTTAAAGTAATAGGAAAATACTATCAAGTATCTACTTTATACATCATATACCATAAAGGAAATATATATTTAAAGACATAACAATGGAGGCAAATTACTGGAAAAAAAATCCCGTTACCTTTCTAAGATATCTAACAGACAAGACAAACTTCTGACTAGAAAGTGCCAAAAATAATGCAGTTTTTATGTAATTACATAATATTATTAGAAAACAATCTTTAAGCACAGCAACACCAGAGTTCAAAACTAACAAGTGATTTTTGTGAATGATATGGGAGAAAAATGGTATATCCTACATAAAGCCTTTTAAAAATTTTGACAGAATTTCAGGCGAGTTTCTAAATTCAGTTAAATAAGCTACAAACAAATACAAACGAAATACTGATATAACCAGCTCATCAAAGATCCCATTTTTGTAAACTCTCTTCTTCTCATGGAATCCAAAGCAGTACAAATTACTAGAAATGTGTTAAAAGCTGAGGCTTGAAATTGTTCTGTTACATAGTTATTGTCATAAACCTTAATCTCTCAGTGGGGTATAATAAATGCCCCACAACTGTAAGTACAAGGACTACATGGAGATAGAACGTTCTGCTAATCGTCCTTGCTTTTAAACACTGACAATATAGGCAGCTCCCAACCTAAAGGCCAATCACATGACACTGACATACACTTTTCCTTTATGAACAGAGCAGCAGAGGTTTTTAGGCAAGCCCTCTAAAAGAACCTATTTCAGTCCCCATGTATAATTGACATAAATTACAACAATGTTAAGATTAATTGTGGGCACTATTTTTAGTATGAATTTTTCTCATTCCTAGACCTATTAAAACATTCCATGTTTCAAAATTACTTACCGTCCCCTTTTCCCCAGAGAGTTATAGTGATAGCAATCTGAACTAATTTACAAATTTATGATCTGAAGGACTGTAGTCACTGTCCTATTAACCCAACTAGAGGTATTTTCATTTTAAAAAAATAATGGTTAACCTAAATGAAGTAAGAGATATTTCAGGCAATGTAAAGCAAATGAAAAAATAAAAACTCAGAAAACATGATTTAAACCTGCCACAGGATCAGATAAACTGCACCTAATTATTACTAGTTTCCTCAACTTTTTCACTTAACTCCACTTGTGGGCACAAAGATTCTTTAAAACATCCAATTAGTTTCATTACAGGTCAAATGGCTCTAGCAGTAAGGTCTACCAAAGCATTACAAAGGATGAGGCCATACGTTCTGGTTAGGTTATTCTAACTTACAAGTAAGTTAGGAACTGCCTATATTTTAACTTTAAACAGAACACTGCTGAAAAATTTAAATGAGATTCTCCCTTCGGATAGCAAAGATTAGTTCCCTATGGTAGTATTTAAGAAATGGAAGAACTGATAAAGAATCTTATCTCCATCTCTACAGTATTTTACCCTGTGGTACTAAAAGCAAGATATTTTTACCAAAGGAAAAAAAGAAGCCTCTTTTGTAAGAGTGAGTCCAATATTTTATAATACCTAGTCAATGAATCAAATGCAATTTGATTCAAAGGTCCAACTGAAGTAGTAGAATGTTACTATATTAAAGAGGAAAGATTGATTAAAGAAGTCAGGAGTCACGGCTCTACCAGATCTCTACCAGATACAACCAGTCAGAAAGAAAGGTTCCTTAACAAGGAACTGACATGAAACATAACTAACAATTCTAAACTGGCCATCTAAATTGAATTCTAGAAACTCCTAAGTCAAATTTACTAGATATTTTCCTACTCTCCATTCATTAATCCTGTAAGCCTAGTGAGTGCTAATGGACTATAATATATGAACACTTCAAGAGAGAAACTCTCCTAGGCTTAAAAAAAAGAATAACTAGAAGTTCTAAGAGAGGTATTTACTTACAAAGATAGAAAATCTAAATTTAATACACAAGAATAAAGGTTTTCTGGAAAAGATTTTAGAATTTTTGTCCTCTTGCTTATCTAAATATTTAAAGCAAACAAAATCTTCACTATCTCAGGGGCCTCTGCATTTTTCAACATTATTTACTGTTAAAATCATGAATTTATAATGCAGTCATTTTAAGGTACTGTAATCCATAATGATCTCTCAATGAATTTTGAAATCACCCTCCATTCAAAAATTAACCTTACTGTATTATTTAACTGTAAAACACAATTTTTTGTTATTGTATATTCTTCTTTCTCTAAAGCTCTTGGAAAAACCCAAGGGAAGGGTTCAATAATAGGTTTTCAATTAACTCTAGATGACAATTTTTAATAAGCAACTACAACAGTGTTATGATACAAGGGTACTTATACTCAAAAAGAAGCAACACGGTAATTCTTAAATTACTATGAATTTAATTCAATTTGAAATTGAATGAATTTACAAATTCTCAGAAAGATCACAGTAGGACCTGCTGGTGCCAATAGAGAACATCAAATAAACAGGAGGCTGAATGAAAAGACGACTATCTGAAACACATACTTATTAAACACGGAAAGCTTAGCTTATGTTATCAAAAAATATTTATGTAGGCTTGTCATTTATAATTAATTTTTACTTTTTAGCAAAGTTATATACTCAACTTAAGTGTTTTCAGAAAGTTAGAGAAACTAAACTTTATAAAAATCAAAGCGTGTAAGAATTACTGAACCCCCTCAACCCCCCAAAAAATGGCTCACTGCTTTTAAATGTAAACAAAATGCATGGTTTCTTCTGGACATATTACCTTAAAACATTTATTTGCCATGAGTGTTTAAAAAATATACCTGATTTCACTATCAACACAAAAGTACTAATTCCATGACATTATTAAAAATAGTCTGTCATTGAAAAGTAAACACCATAAATAACATATACAGTCCCAAAGAATTTTAAGTAAGTTACAGAAGCCTTTTGCTTCAAATCCCTACCTCCCATGTTTATTGCTCCACGGGGACCCAAATCACCCATTCTCATTTCCTGTTCTCTCTGTAAGTAAACATAGTTGTCACAGTCAACCTATCGTTCTTATGATTTTATATTTCCCATCTAAAATAAAACAAAAGATTAAATTGGGATAGCATTTTCCAAGACAAAAGTACAAAAAATATTTGCAGTCAATTACTATTAGAATCACTAAGTGAACCTAAAAAAAAAAAATTCCAAGATTTTAGTATACATTATAAATGCCAATATGCTGTTCACACTACAGGAATAATTTCATAAAAATGTCAACATCCTTGATTATTTTTCCTACTGCTACAATGATCATTGCTTCTAACTACTCCAAAACTTATTTCCTTCTATCTTATACAATGCAAAACCACCTATTACTTAGTAGTAATTTCCATTCCAAATCACAGAAATGAAACTGGAAATCTCAGGTTCCATACATAAATTGAAAAAATTGACATACAATAAAAATATCCTCTAAACACTAATTTGAAAACAAAATCCCTTAAAAATTTTAAATGAAATAGGATTTATCCCTTAGCTTTACTCCAACTATCTTTTTCAGCTAAGGAGAATGATAATGTTTTTTCCCTCGAGTAAGAAATCAAATGAATAATATTTTAAAGGTAAATTAAGGTTTTCTCCTCCACTCAATCTAATGTTTTTATTTGAAGCACTAAAATAATGTAGCCAACCACAATAACGTGGGAATCTGTGGGTACTCAGCTGTTACAGAGCAAGTCATAGAAACAAGTGATTAATTTTAAAAGGTACAAGAGAGGTACCAGACAGAAGACCCTTCAAAAGAACACTAGATGAAGGAAGGAAGGAGCCAGCACACTTCCTGGATGTGCTTCAGCTTTTCTGGATCAGCCTAGACACATGATAGGAATAAATCTTGCACAGCAACCTTTCCTTCCTAAATATGCAGTTAACTGTCTAACAACACCATCCATGTATTGAGCTAAACTTTTAGTGAGCTGCAAAATGCAGGAAACATTTGCATTTCAAACAAGTGACACTAAATTTAAGTCATTTATCTATTTACAGAACAATTATCAAAGCCTTTTCATATTAGGCCATCAGATGGACATAATTTTGTAGCACCTGTAGCGATACAGGGGCCAAAATACTTGAAAACCAGCCTCCATAAAGCAATCCCCTTCAAAATTCCATTTCATATGAGAAATGCCTTAAAACAACAGTCATGCATGGATGCTTATACATTTCCAATGATGTACTTATATAGTTACTGCATTTAAGATGCTCTAATTTCCAGACATTTGATTCCCATGAAAATACAAAGGTAATATGTATCAAATAAATACTCAATAGGGCCTAGCAAAGACTCCAACCAGGGTCACAGTCTATTGGTGGAAGAGCATGGTTAATACATCACTTATTTAGCATCATGTTTTTATAGCCGCCATTTTTCAATAGTGCATAATAAAGCAATGAGCTTTTTAAGAAATATAACTTTCTTGAAGTATTTCCTTTCTAATTATTTCCTTGGGCACAATGAACAAAATTTAACATTTAAAGACATAGTCATCATTAATTGTTCAATATTGTAAGTTACAATGTGTGACTAAAAATGAGACATTTTGCATTCTGATTTAAAAATTATTAAAAAGATTAAAAATTATCTGTCTTATAATCAGTGTCCTACTTATATCATGTCTACATTAGCTACCCCTGTCACCCAGAAGAGAAATAAACTGGAGAATAAATGAATCAACTCCTTTGCACTACAAAAAAAAGTATATGGGCCTTATGAATATGAACTTCTTAAGAATAAAAAGCTTTTTCGCTTGCAGTTTCACAACAGTAAAAACATTTAGATATAGGGGTGGAAGTATATTTTTCGTTAATTGATTTATTATTAATCTATTTTAAAATTGTACTAAATTTTTTGAAAAATATATTTCATATATATATTTCCTAGGACCTAATACTGTCTTTGGTCAGTCTTAAACCTATTATCAATAAGACTCCTAATGACGGGTATTTAATTTTGTAAAAAATCTTGTTACCACCTTCAAGATGCTTTAAGATGCTTCACATCTTAAAAAACTCATTTTCTCTTTAGACTTTTTAAACTTAAAAATTAACATCTTTACTTTCTATCTATATAGGAAAGATATAGAAATGTGTTATATTCAAGTTTTCCAGATAATATACACTTTTCTTATGGTAAAGGAACCAGGAGTGACTGCAATAATCTCAAAGTAGATTTATCATGTAAGTCTTTAAACTGGTTTGTTTACAAAAGCATTCCCTTAAGAAATTCAAATTTTGTTTCCAATGAAAATAGAAATGGTTAACTGAGTCATTAAGCCCCATTACATCTAAAGATGTCCAAAACTAAGTCTTCAAAGTAAATAAGCCTAATTCCTGGCAAAAACTTACTGAGTAGCAAAAGTTTGAAAGACAGCTATTTTACAGAGAATCACCCTAAGCAAAGTCAATACTATATAATAATTATAATTCTAACTCATTTTATACTTGCTTAATATACACTAAACCAAGAAAAAGTCAACACTCCTTCTGCTAACATCATTTAATTAGTCTTCTTCAAGGCTAATGGCCACTTCTCTAAGTGGAATGCTGCAGGATACTTTTTGGTAACCTGGAAAGGGGACAGAGTACATGTATTGAGTTGAAGTGCTTTTCATCCAGGATGAATACCTATCCAGCTATAAAAGAGGAAATTTCATCAAGCAGGAGTTCAAAATGTTTTTCATTACACATAGGAATTTAAAGTCTAAACTCTTCCTAAAATGCATTATACAAAAGCTAAGAAACAATTCTACTTTTAGTAGTGGACCTGTACACACAATATATAAGTTCTCAGACGCCTTTATCATCATTTTTTTCTTTAGTACTTACGCTTTTCAAAGTTCATTAAAGAATGAGGTAATCTACAACACTTTGACAAACTGTTACATGTTTTTATCATTGCTTCCAATTCTCAACAGTGAGAATTAGATCAAAAAGGCTGCCCTTTTACAATTAAGAAAGATGTAATTAAAGTAAAATGCTTCCAAGGGGCACACAAAATCCACGCTGAAAGAGCGAGCTGAGAAGAAAATTCAAGATTACAGGTTATTTACCAGAAAACAATAGCTGAAAATAACTGGGCAGGGGAAGGGGGAGAAACCTCAAAAATAATTTTAAAGGACAGTTAACACTGCTACATTGTTGGAATTTATAATAAAGGGGCTGCAAATGGTATGAATGTATCAGAAATTTCAGAATCACTAAAGATCTTTTTTCACCTTAACTCAAATTACTGAAGACAGAAAGTATTCCCTTCAGACTGTTCTCCAATGTCAGTGGCAAAATAAAGTCAAAACTTCTATGAAATGATGGGCAAATTGCATGAATTCCTAGGTAATAAGAGACATTTGATGACAGAAGAAAAATATCAGAGCTTGATTCTAGGAAAACTCAAGCTGTCCAATTTTTATGCTAGTGACTTAAAAAAACCTTTATTAATAAATGTATCAATATTTCAGAATACATTTGTCTGCAATTACTAGTCTTCACTTATGTAAAATATATGGTAAGTTTAAGGTACTTAATCTCTTCTTTTCTTCTCTAAGGAACTAAAATTTAAGAGGAGGAAAACAAGATCAAGACTACATTAGGAATTTAAGGAATAGAAACGGTAATCTTTAATACTAAACAAGATCCTGCAGACCATATACCAGACTATAAAGAATATATTCTCCCACCCACTTAAAAGAACAATCAAAATGTGCATCAATAAAAAGCAAAGTTACTACTCTGTAATATACTATACATCTATGTGAAGGAAAAACTATTATTATTCTACATTAAAAAAAACATGTGGATCATCAATACAACTCACCTTTCTCATTAAAAGTTATCAGAAAGGACAGACAGAAAATTGAGAAATAATGAATAGTAAACTGTGGGCAATGTTTTATAAGCTAAAAATATCTAAGTAAAATTGCTGTATGTGCACAAGTCATAACACATGTATTTCTAGCCAAATCAAAATTGTACATAGAAATTTCTTTACTTATCAAAATATTGTAAGGCCAAGCTTTCTAAAAAACAAAACTTTCCACCAACTTTGACATTACACGTCACCCCATTCAAAAAAAATAAATTAAAAAGACTACATGTTAAAGTCTTATTTCCATACTAATATAAGCAATTCTATCTAATAAGAAAGAACCACTAGAAAATTACCCCATACAATATGCATGAACCCTATAAAATAATACTCTAGACAAACAAAGCCCATGATTTGATTTGAAAATAATCATATTTAAGTAGCATTTTAAAATCCATACCTGTCAAAACGGAAGAGTAGAGATGGACAATTCTGCCAAGCAGAACTGCATCTTGTCCCACCCCCACCCCCTACAAAAATAATTACTTACCCATCTACAATTTTTGACACTTGCTTCCTTTGTTACACCCTGAAGGAGAAATAGAGCCACCCAACAGAAAACAGATGAGGACTAAGGAGCTCAAAGTCAGCTATTCTGCTTGATTTTATAGTATAAGAATCTAGTGTATTAATAAATAGGGAAATTAAGGTTTTCACTCAGTGGTAAACCAAAAAGAGAAGGCTTAAGCATAATTAAGTTTGTATGCTATTTGGACTGAAAATATACTTTTTCTTTCAGGAAAATACTCTCACATATTTATAATTCTGACAGTTGAATTTCTTCATTAATTGATTTATCAAAATCATTACAAAGAATACAATATTAAGGCTATTTTGCAGTGGTTTTTCTTCCAATCTTTTGATTATATCAACTGAGTCTAGTAAATAAATCATCCACTTCGTGACACAGCTCAATTAATACCACTATCAAAATGAGTCTTTAAAACAGATAGCATATATCTTCTAAATATGATTATATACACTGATATATAATCATATTGATATATAAATATGATTATATATCAATATGCATTCTGAAGGCAATGCTTAAAGTACCAAAATAAGCTTAGAATAGGAAAAAAAACTTGTTTTAATAAAATTATGAATTAGAATCAACCTTGATATAAACAACTGATTTTATATCATTAAGGAAAATAAGGACTTAAAGCAATTTAAAAAATGAATTCTTAATGTTTAAAATAATTCTAGTGAATAATATTAATGGCTTGTTTCAAAGATAAAGATACCATTGTGTTCCCTATGCCACTGATGCAGAAGTGGTGACTGTTTGCATTTTATCATAAATGTCTGGCAAAGATTAAGTTTCAAGTCTACAGTAATGTAAATGAATAAGATTATTTTACTCTAGTTAATTAGGATGTAGGTTGTAAATAAAAGGTGTGATGGTAGCTTATTCTGGACCACTTTCAAAAGAAATGAGAGTAACAACGTTATAAAAAAATATACAATTTAATGTACCTGGAATTTAATGATAAATGTTTATTTTAATAAGTAACAATATGAAATAAAGCAAATAAATGATGATTTTTAGCAAAATTACAATTCCATTAGTTTCAATGACTTAAGAAAAAAACAACCCAGTATTTTTTTTTTAAATTCATATGAAAGGGGCAGCTAGGTTGCACAGTGAATACAGCACTGGCCCTGGAGTCACGAGGACCTGAGTTCCAATCCAGCCTCAGACACTTAACACTCACTAGCCATGTGACCTTGGGCAAGTCACTTACCCCCAATTGCCCTGCCTCCCCCCTACCACCAAAATCAGATAAAACAAAATCCACACCCTAATTATAAAACTTATTTTCTCACAAAAGGATTTTCCATACAAGTAAGCTAATATATAGGGAAGGAGGGAGAAAGGAGTAGACATAGCAGTAAAAACAATTTTTTTAAAAAATGAATCTTGTCCACATACCTTAAGAAATAACAAAAGCTATAAAGTGGGAAAAAAAGCCATTTTTACCCACTATTATTTTAAAATAATATTCATTTAGCTCTTCCTAGAAATATTTGATCACTGTTACCCTCCCCAAATTTACTAGCCATCTTTCCACTATTATTAGACTATTCTCTACTCTCTTCAAGTCAGGTAATAGCTAGAAAGCTTTCAAATTACCTTTGCTTGTATAAGAAATGACACTTGACAGGATAACTCCATTTCCAATTTAGTTTATAGGAAAACCTTTCAACCTATGTAAATTAGGTTTTATAGATACATACGTATGTGTGTGTGTGTAGATATTTCAGGGAAGGAGGACGTATGTCTAGATCTGAGATTTCACTGGCACAGGGAAACTCCTTGCACCAAAGCAGATTGTCACTAGTCTTAAAACTTAATAGTTTTAAGAGAGCAATTTGGAGCTTAAATGACTTACCCAGGTTCACACAGCCAGTATGAGGAAAAAGGCATGACTTGAAATCCAAGTATTTTTGATTCCTAAACTGGCTCAATAAATAACACTGCCTCTGAATTTGATAAATTACAATGCCCCCAAAAGCATAAAAATATAAAATATAAACTAGCCAAAGTAAATTAATAAATATTACTGCTGCTGCAATAGAGGTGTTTTTCCTCTGAAAGAAAAATCATTATATGTAACTTTATAAACTAAAGTAAATCTTAATTACTAAATATATTGTTACGTTTTACAAGCACAGGAGTATTACAAAATAACATCCACTAACTATATCTGACTGTAGTGAATTCTTTAAACAAGAATGTACGAAACTGATGAATGCTTATTCATAATCATGAGATATTTATGAAATCAATAGCTATTCAGTAAAATTAAAAAGCCTACCCCTACTCCCCCAGCTAAGATTTGACATTATTCACAATTTACAACATAATAATACAATACCATCAACAATGGATATCCACTATCTACAATCATCCAACACAGCTTCTTATTCCTCTTAAATCTCATTATTGACTCATTAGGAGTGACACTATACATCTTCGAGTTTTAAAAGCTGTAGGTAATGTTGAAAATGGAAGAAAAGATGTTATATTTGAAACAGCCTTAGAAGGAAAAAAAGTATTAATTATTTTAAAAGCAACAACATTTCCACAAAAAGCTAAGCAACTTCAAATCATAAAGCAACATTTACCATAAATCAAGTTAAGTGAAATATTAAAGAAATGAAACCTTACTATACTGTATTTGCATGTAAATATCTACATTTTACACAGGTGACCAAGGGATTTTTTAGTTTTCTTTAAAAAAAAGCCCAGTTTCAAAAAGGAGGTAGCAGGTCAGGTGTTCCCTTCAACTATTTAACTTTCAGAGTTATTATTTAAGCACTAAAAATATGTTTCCAACTCTTTGAAATAAACTAAGTCTACATAATGTTCTCTGAGTTGTCTTCAGTATTGGTAAGCAAATCACCCAAATCACAGCCAAAATCCATTCAGAGGCATACATTCTTAAGTATGTATTAAATATAAATCATGATATTATTAAAATAAAAAATTAAAGTAATTACTGGGTTTTTTTGTGTAGAATGTACAGGGGCTCTGAAGGCAATCTGAATGAGGAACTACCAAAATGTTTTGAGCAACAACTCTCTATGTTCAAACAACAGAAAATATATTTCACATACATGGGAACTGTTAGGTCTTTTCTGGTTCTTCATCCACATCATGCCCATTAATCTTGGATTTCCCAAAGGATATGTTGTGGATCCCCATTTCTTTAGTGATTCTATTTTATCTAACTATGCAGATGATTCATAGGTAAGATAAACATCCAGCCCTAGTCCCTCTCCTGAATTATAGTTATGCATCATCAACTTCTTTTTCAACATTTTGACCTGACTGTCCTATAGTAATACCAAATTGGCCTTTTCAAAACAGAATTCATTATCTTTCCCCCAAAATCAGCCTTACTGCAAACACACCTAATTTTTGTCAAGGACACCAACCACCTTTCCTCCAAGTCATCAAGGTATGCAAACTTTTATGTCATCACTACACAGCCACTAAAGTTAAGGCCCTTATCACCCTTCACCCTGAGTTACAACAATCATCTTTTTAACCGACCTCCTCTTCCGACCAAATCCATCTTTCACTGGCTTTTCAATGAGATTTCCCTTAAGTGTATATCTCACAGATTGATTTTTAACTAGGCAAAAGAGACCATTTTCTGCCTCATTTCTAACATAGGCTTAATCACTGATTGGGTATTGCTTCAGTCAAACTGAGACCTGTTAAAGACCTTAGCTTCAAAAGGTCAAGGTCTCCCACTTCGTCAACAGCCTGATCTATATCTCCCTACCAGACCCAGATGGCTCCAGAGGAGAAGGTTAGGGTGGTAACTTTGCACATCCCTCCCTGATCTAAATGCAATTCACTTGCATGTCATGGCAGCACCTTCTTAATACCATGGTCCTCTTCAAGAACCAAGAACAATGACCAGTGGAGAACAAACTTCCAACTGGGTAGGATGGATTTTCTTTGTTCCCTCTCCATTAAGGGTACCATACACCTTACCTGTGGGTGCTTTGCCAAAAGGGAATGTGAATTTCAATCTCTCAAACGGTTTTTTTGCCTGTTCTCTTCAAGATCAGCCTTAAACCCAAAATCACTCTGGCTCTCCTTGATTGGCCAACAATAGGTCCCAGATCAAGTCCTACTTGGTCACTGTGTCATCATATGGGCCCTGATTAGCTCAGAAAGAATGTAAATAACAGTTGTTTCTGTTTTGTCCAGCAACCCTGAGGATCTTCCCCTCATTTCTTATTAAGCCTTAATCACTGAATAGGTGCTGCCTCAGTTTAACTGAGACCTGCTAAAGCCCAAAGCTTAAAAAGGTCAAGGACTCCCACTGCATCCAAGGTAATTTCCATTGGTCCTGATCTATATCTGGCCACTGGGCACAGAGAGGAGGAGAAAGTGGGACTGGTTACTTTGCACAGCTCTCCCTCACTTAAATCCAATTCACTTGCATGTCATGGCATTACCTCCTTGACGTCATGGTCCTCTTTGAGAAGAAAAGACAAACAGCAGCAGCAGATCTCACCATGCACTGCCTGATACATGTAATGTATCCCTATGACCTCTAGGATCAAATATCAATTCTTCCTCATTTCGAGAGGTTTCTAACCTACCCCTATCACCACTTTTTCCAGTATTTTACACTTTACTCCCTTCCGTACACTCTACATTCCAAGTATCCTGGGTGACTTGCTGTTTTTCCTTACTTTCTTCAAGACCCAATTAAAATCTCATTCTGTCGGAAGCCTATCCCGGTTCCCAAATTGCTAGTACTTTTCAGAGTTCTTTCCATTTTTTTGTATGTATTTTATTTACATGTTGCCTAACCCCTATCCATCCAATCTGAACGTGAGTTCCTTAAGAATTGAAATTGTTTTTGCCTTTTTTGTATTCCCAGTGTTTAGAACAGAACCTGGTACTTTACTAAATGCTTGTTTACTAACTAGGAAATGAAATTTTCAAGTAGCTAACCTACAGAACTTGTTCCAAACTGCAGCAAAAGTAAGCTGAAAGTCCAGTATGGAACATTATGATTACCAGAAACTAAAATTGTATATTAACAAAGGAAAAAAATTGTCCAAAACACACACACACACACACACACACACACACACACACACACACACACACACACACAGACACCTTTATGCATTCCAGATAATGGCCCTTATTAACATATATTTTGACTGATTTGAAGTTTTAAGGTCTTCACACATTCAAGTCTCACAAGTCTTTATTCTTCATTAAAATGTAATTAACATCAGTATACCAAAATGGGGTTTGCAGGAAACATTTATATAAGTTATTATAGTGTTATTTCCCAGAAAAAGTCAATAGCCAGTCATTTTTAGTGATAAATAAAAGTAATTAAATACAAGTTTGGGGAGCATTTGCTTTTCTTCAATTTCAGTGGACATTAATCTGACATTAAAATTAATTTAAATTGAGAAAAATAAATGAAAATATATGAAGGAAGCAAGACACCATAAAAAGTTTTATCATTTTGACTTTTGGTTTAAGAGATAGGTAACATAAGCAACATAAGCCTTACCTTAAAGCAGGGAACTCACACAAAACAGACTCAAAAAATGTAGGTATCAGAAATTAAGTAAAGATAAAAGCTGCATCATTCATGTCTGCAATAAGAGCTTTCATTTGAGATATTTTGAAAATTAATTATAAAATCATAATATGGAAAATTTTCTTTGAAAATTTACTATTTTGGGAAAAACTGCACTACAGAGCCAAAAGTAGTCCCAGGTTACCCTTCTTCAACAACATACATATTACTTAACTGTTCAGCTACATCTATCCTAGCTATTACTGAATAAACTTCACAAAATCTAAATCAAATTCTTCCAAAGTTCCAACTCTTTCCTGGCTATATTACTGATACTGCACTCTCAGATAAATTAGTATTATATACAATTAAGTCCCTTCCAAGACAATGATACTGAACATCTTCCTTAAAAATATATTCACTATATCACAGAAATATCAGATTCATTCAACAGCTATAATCAGGTCTTAAAGTAGGGCAAAAAATAATAAATGTGCAAAAACTTTTTCTCAGTTGAGTCTAACCAAGTTCTTGTGAGTCAAGAGTTTAAAATCAGGAGAAAAGATGAAAGGGAGATCACTGGAAAAAAAAGAGAAATAAAAATGAACCAGAATATAATACAGTTCTAAAACCCTATTAAGAGTCCATACAGGAGATGTCCGTTCACAGAATTCAGCTGCTCAGCCAACTAATGAAATGCCCAGGTAGGACCAGAATCAAGGTTCTCTTAGGACTCTTAGTACACTATTTAACTAAAACCATATTGCATATCCATTCCATAAGCAGGCATACATTAAGTCAGATCTAGAGGACCTAATTCTAAAACACAAATTCATTTCCACAGTAACTGATTATCAAGGTCTATCTACACTGTTAAAATAGTTCTGGGCAGCCTTCTTTTATATTTTACTGTTAAATTCCTCACCGTAAATAAACTGCATCAAGTCCAAATTCCTCTGCCTACATTTCAAATCCTTTGATAATTCATCCCCCTACAAAACAGTCATTTGTACTACTTTCCAAGACAAAACACATATTCCAATAAAGCTAGACTCTTCAATTTCTTCAAACTATATTTTTTCCCTCTGTGCCATTGGAAAGACCACTGGTCTACTGCTATTCTTTCTTCCTCCCTGGGCTTCTGTAAAACATTCTTCATTCAATATTTAAGTTACTATCTTCATCACAAAACTTCTCCAACCACTATAACTCCCAGGATTTTAATTAGTACCTCAATTTAACAAACATACAAATGTTTATTAGTAATTCTATTTTATCAGGCTTCCCACTTAAGAGTTTTGAAATTCTAGACACCTTTTACTATAGCAGGTATTTCAATTAATTTTTGGCACATTTAAATGGACAACAAGGTCTTCTAAGTTATCTTAATTACTTGATAATAGAAAGTAAAAGTATAAAGCACTAATATAATCATACCATTTTGAATTTGATGAAAAACGTATTATCTGTGCTCCGGGTTCTATAGTCAAATTAAGTTGTAAATCAGGCACCTGCCTTGTTTCCAAGTAAAATGTCACAGATGTATTATTTATCCTTTATTCCTGCTGGTGGTACCTCAAATACAGTTCCAAGTGGTCTTCAATCCATTTTGTCATTCATAATTGTCACCAAAAGCTCCAGAAATATCATATTCACAGATTTTTAGCATCTGTTATATGACTTCAAGGTCTGCAAAGAGTTTTACATACTTTCTCAAACTCTTTAAGAAATAGGGATTATTTCACTCTTTGTGAATGCACACCAAATAGCTAACAAATCCTGGCACACAGAAAATGTTTAGCTTACTGAAAATCTATTCTAAGAACCAACCTGTGAGCTAAGTACTTGGCTGGTAGCATAATCTCATTTTGCAGATTCCACAATTGAGGAACAAGAAGTTACGTGATTATTTGATTTGTCCATGGTCACAAAGAAATTAAGAGCCAGGAGACAAAAATCACTCCTGCCTGAGTCCAACTATAGCACTTTGCACTACCATGCTGGCTTTCTGATCCTGTATAAAGTCTGTAAGAGATAATCTTCAATATAAACCATAATATAAAATAAAATAAAATAAACCCCAACTCAAAAGATGCAATGAATTTCATTTAAATTACTGAAGGAATAGCATTAGGATGATTTTTGTACTATGAATATTGTAAAGTGGAAAAATTCTCTCGGAGAGAATTCTGACCAAACGTGATATAAGGTTAGAAGCAGAATAAGAAAGGTAGAAGAGTATAATGATTATTCATGCGAGTTTTTCTTCCTGGGATTAAAAGTACAAAACATAAATAACTGCATACCCTTTGACCCAGTAATACCACTTCTGGGGTTGTATCCCAAAGAGATCATAGAAGCAGAAGTGGGAGGAAGACCCATGTGTACAAAAATATTTATTGCAGCTCTCTTTGTGGTAGCAAAAAACTGGAAATTAAGTGGATGCCCATCAATTGGGGAATGGCTAAACAAGTTGTGGTATATGAATGTAATGGAATATTATTGTGCTATAAGAAATGGGGAGATGGTCTTCATATTCACCTGGAAAGGCTTATATAAACTGATGCTAAATGAGAAGAGCAGAACCAGGAAAAATTGGTACACAATCACAGACACATCGTATGCGTGATGACCAACCTTGATAAACCGGACTCTTCTGAGCAACACAGTTATAAGACAACTCTACAAGTCTCAGGATGGAAGGAGATACCTACATTCAGAAAAAGATCTAGAAATAATAGTTTAAATGGAGACTGACGGAAACTACACACTCTCTTTCTTTTCTAAATGTGTGGTTTTCTTTCTTTTTTCCCACTGTTCACAATCCTTCTATACAACCAGATTAATGTCCAATGTGAAAGCATTTGCAGATCCTATACTTGATTGCATGTTGCCATGGGGGGCGGGGGGTGGGGGTTAGGAGAGGGAGGGGAGAAAATTTGAAACTCAAGGGACTGTGAAACTGAATCTTGTAAACTAAAAGTAAATAAACAAATCAATTTTAAAAATAAAAAAAAATAAAAGGTAAGAAAACAGGGTCAGATTGTAACCTGGGTCATTAAATAATTCATAAAATGCAATTTTAATTCTACCTCTCTATCTCTTTTAAAGATTTTAAATTCAATTCCAATGAAATAATCTAATTTAAAAAGCATTATATACTTTGTCAAATAACTAGAATATAAATCATGTAAATTGGCATAAAATAATTTCTGTGGAAATATTTTTAAAAAGTACAAAAGATAATATAATCCTATCTTGCAAGAGTTTTACCGCAGAGTCAAATGGATAATTAAAAATAGTACAAAAAATTAATCTTTTTCTTTTGCCTTGAGAAAATATGTTGAATTTAACTTTTTACAGCTCAATTTTCCCATCTCATCCAAGGTAGAAGGGTAAATAGGGACTACTGAGAAGAAAAGCTAATGGATAGCCCAGTCACGGAACCTTACCATAATGATGCTTAACTAATAAGGCTAAAAACTGTCTAGGCTTCTTATTCTGTCTCTTTCAGTATCCTCCCTAGCTCTTACAAGTTAGAGCACAGAACAAAGTCCAATCAAACGTATTTTTAATGTTGTTAACATCATTGTTGTCGTTATCATATAAAGCATCTAGCCTGGGTGGCACCCATAAGAATTTAGGAAACTTTATATTTAAATTTAAAAAGTTAGCACATGGCTATAAATTATTATTAATTCTTCTTCCGTGACCTACTAAGGTGCTCCAATGGTACTCTGTTCCTTATGTGCTACATGTACCTGCATATTACATCTACATGTACCTGCATATTATATCTATAGGAAGTATATCCCTTTAATTCTCTTGTCAAGGTGAGATCTGATGCTGTCCATTATTTAACAGGATCATAAAACTGAAAGCTGAAATGGAACTGAAATGACTTATTGCTACCGTTTCATTTTACAAAATGATGAAAAGAAAAAGAGGAGACTTTAAGTCACTAGCTCAAGTCAGGTAATTATTAAGTAGAAAGCCAGCAGACCAGAATGTCTAACTATACTTTCTTCTCCTACGTCATATGGAGATTTTCTGCTATCCATATCCAGAAAAAGAACTATGAAGTCAGAATACAGAACAAAGCATACTATTTGCTCTTTTTTTGTTTCTTCTTTCTTGTGGTTTCTCCCATTGGTTCTGGTCCTTCTTTACAGCATGACTAATGTGCAAATATATTCAATATGAAAGTATCTGTAAAGCCTGTATTACACTGCACATCATCTTGCAGAGGGAGGAGGGAGAAAATGTAGAGCTCAAAATCTTATGTAAATGAATGCTGGAAACTAAAAATTAAGTTAAAAAAAGGATGAGCATTTTCCATTGTTACTATTTGGTTTCTTTTCCCAAGTGTTCCCAAATTCATCAAAAAGCATTGAATCAAACTGAAGTCTCCTATTCTTCAACACATACATCCTCTTGTTTAACAAATTTGTTATAATTACCATTGCCAAAATTTAAACCTTCTTAATTCATAATTTCCAGAGACCATTCAATTTGTCTTCCTAAATCTCTAATATGTAGAATTTAGTATTAAGTTAGCACTAGTTAAATAAGTTATCAAAAGAATCAGAGGTAGGGAAAAAGACATTTTTGGTGTTCTGAAATTACTTCAAGCAAATGAAGTCACCAATGTACAGGTCTATGAAGCCTTCAACCATGTTGCCCAACCCAAATTAAAAGTGGTTAGGATCACTGCTGATCATAGGAACAAAGTACAGCTCTCTCACAAATTTGATGATTCATCTCTTGCCTGAAAGGAGGTAATTACTGTGTCAAGGAAGTCCTTTTCTCACAGCTCCTGTTAAGACTAAATAAAAATCTTGTTTATGTTAAAGTATATAATTAGACAGATGACATCATTAAGAATTTCAAAAATTAGCAACAGATATTCTACCAGTAAAACAACTTGGGAATAAAAGAAAAGATACATTTGTACTCCATTTTGGATTTAAATAAACTGAATTTTTTCTAAAGCAATAACATGTGAAAGGCATTTCATGAGAGATCAAAGAGAACTATATGAACTCTCTTACATATACACATACACATATATATAAATGTATGTATGTATATGTATTTAAACCTACAACAAGAACAAGAACACTTTTTAGGAGATAGAGGGGCCATAGGACCAAAACTGTACAAGGCAACAATTCTACTTTGTAATGTCACTGTCATTATTTTTCTACCCAACCACCCCCAAAATTCAACTTGTAGCCATACCACTTGACGAGCATCTTAAGATATCAATGATTATGATGACAGAAATATCGATACTAATTACAGTAACAATTAAAGCTCAAGGCTCAGCTTCTCATTTCCAAAAACTAGTTTGAAATTTTACACATTCAACTGAAGTTTATATGCCACAAATTACAAATTAAAGTTAGAAACCTACAACAAACTTTTCCTTAGTTAAGAACCTCTAAAAAGTTTGACACACTTCTACAAGATTCCTTTAATACGTGTCCTGAATGCTCAATGTTTCAAATTGTATAGAAAATAAAAGGTGAAGATGTTCTCAAAGACAATTTTTAGCAAGTTACAAAAACAAAAAACAATGAAATTGATAAAAATACTAAGCTTCAGTCATTAGTTCATATACAAGTAAACCATTAAAAAATTACTTACCCTTAACTAAACTTTTAAGGCAGGAGGTATGCATATTAAAATATTCCTGAGTAATAGGTAGCTCTCTCAAAATTTCTGAGAAAATGCATCTAAAAAGGTTGTACAGCATACCTAAGCATAACTCTAACTTAAATTCTATTCCAATGATTCACTATGACAAAAAAATTTAGCTCTCAAAGCCTACATGGAGAGCCTAAATTAGGACAACATAAACCTTAGAAAAATACAGGTCCGGATACAGATTACATTCTCTGTTGCTTCATAACCACCATCATTTGAGAGTTTCCATTAATCCATAAAAATTAACTAAAAAGGGATGGATTTTTGGAAGGGATGAGTGGTAAGGGAACAAGGAAATTTCTAAAGATAGGGTTGATGGGAAATTGTGCCAGAATTAATGAAATTAGATTATTGAAGAATTAACATCTAAAATACCAGTTATCTGACAAATAATTAATGCAGAAGAAAAAGCACTAATTGCCCTCATTCCCATATACAGTTAATTAATTATTGATAACCTTCAATGACATAATAGGGCATAAAAGATTATTATTCTGCCAGAAGCTTTTTTGAATTTTCAGCAAAGATGAGCACTACTATAGGTTCTAAGATCTATAAAAATAGCTATCAACTTAATTGTGACCTGTCCACATAAACAAATATGGTGATTTCTTCAAAATAATATATAATTTCAGAAGAAAAGATGTATAGGCGCTATAAAAGGACTGGATCTCTTGCCAATAATAGAGTTAGACACTCAAAGAGAAATTTATTTGACTTTTAAAACGGACACTTGTAAACGGAAAATGAGTTAATATTTTCTTCACTGCTGAAAAACAAATGATAGGAATATCTCCATCATAAGCTTTTATGCATGTTAAAAATAAACTATCCTTACTCTGTCTATCCCCTTTTAATTGAAGCATCACAGCTCCATCTATATAATTCTGACATTTCATGTCAAAATATTAACTTTAAAGTATATTACCTTTATTATAAATGTGGCTTTTGCTAACATTACTTTTGCCAATTAAAAAGGCACTACAAGAATGCTCATTTCCCAGGATCAAAATCCCCTTATAATATCCTCCCATACTTCCCTCCCACCCAACCTCCCCCCCCAGTTTCCACGTGTTCAACATTTCAAACACACTGGGTATAAACAAGTATGTAATATATTTAGTATAACACAAGATTAATGTAGCAGGAAGCCATTCTTTAAAAGACCTTACGATTACACAATGCCTATATTTCTGCAAAATCATATGAAACTAGTAAAATTTAATTAGAAATCTAATTCAAAATTCACTCATCATTGTGGGAAAAGTTGTCAGAGAACATGAAGTAAGGAAAAAAATTCTCAGCATTGAGCAAACACCATGAAACCTAGAATTACGTTTTTCTTGTCCAAGAGAAATTGAAACGTTTTACATATAATTCCTAAAGCTGTTTACATCCCTGGGTCATAAGAAAATTTAAAATATGAATTAGAATTTAGGAATATTTAATAATTATTAACTTAAAATTGGACAAAGCTTTTACTTATCTTTTGAGACATCACTGAAATCTTTGAAATATCTGTGACAACTTTCAAAACATAGTCACTGAGAAACATGAAAACAGTGGCTTTAAAAAACCAACGTTGGAGGCCATCAAAAAAAATATGAGGAGGGAGCACCAACGTTGGAGGCCATCAAAAAAAATATGAGGAGGGAGCAATTTGTGAGGATTTTTATTGTCCCTCATTACCTCAAAAGGAAAAAAACTAGGTAAGTTAGAGACAAATGGTGCCTGTAAGAAATTAGGTTTTCAGTTACTTTTATATTCTGTGAAAAAGCTTATAGCAAGGGAAAAAGTTTAATGCCACAATTAATACAATCTATAGATGTTTCTGCACCACAGAGTACAAGTCAAAGTACAAAGTACTACTTTACAACAGAAATAAGTTATAAATTTTTAAAAAGGGAAAGAGGCTTATTATACAAAAACAAAAACATAGCACCTAAGCCTGGTGATTTTAACTCAATCTGAGAACTTACCATTTGGTTCCTCTCTCCTTTTAAAACTGATCAATGAAGAAATAAGATAACACATGAGGGCCTATTTTCAAAGTTTTAAAAAATAAAAGCATTCAAAACACTTACCAATTCTTTTCAAATACAATTTTTCCATAACAAGTCAACAGTAGATTCTAAAATTGCAACCACACATCTTTTTCTTGATAAGAAATTTGGAAAATCTAGCAATTGTTAGCTATGGAAAATGCTCTCCATTCAAAAGATAATGGCACCAGGCACAGAAAATCACCCAAATCATACACATGAAGTTAAGACCATAATTTCCTACTTAATTCTAATGTCATAACATAGCATTACAATTAAATTATAATTATATACCACAGAAAATGCTATTTCATCAGAAAATTTATGGGAATGTATTTTAAACATCTCAATGACTAAATATGCATGACTGCATATTCATACATACTCAAAAATGAAGCTATTTGAGTCAAGAAAATCAATGAGGCTAAAGAAGTGAATATACTTCTGAAAGCCTGTTTTTATGAATGTATATACTATACAAAGGCCTATATACATGCAAAATTATACTAATATACAAAATAGTAAACTATGATCTCTAGAAGAAAACTGCTATTTAAATGTTTGCATAAAGAAATTCATTTTTTTAAAAAATAGAAGTGATAGGTAATGCCATGTTAGATTTTAAAATGTTTAAATTATTATGATTTAATACTTCAAATAATACAATTTGGTTTTTTTTAAATCAATGTAATTTTTTAAAATGTAAAATTATTTCCTCATTTAACAAGTGTTTTAGCAGAACATAGAAATGATACCCTCTCTGAAGTAAGGTACTATTTGCAAACACTGACATTAGCCAGAAATTTTAAGTATGCAATTATTTTTAAAATTCTAGATTTTATTAGCTTAAGGTCATTTGTACATTGAGCCACCTTAATGCTGAATAAATTAACATTACTCCAAAGCACAAGATATAAGGGCTATTTATACCATTGCTTTCTATTCTTAGACAACATTCAAATACTGCTTTGAAATCTTTTCCAAATGCTGAACAATATCCTCAAAACTATCACTTATTGTCAATAAAAACAAACCTAAGCGATGTTACCACTTCTGAAACACCTTAAAATAGAACTGAAGAAAAACAAATAAAAAGATAAAATTATACATTCCAAGTATCAATCACATTTTAAGTGGTTTATGGTTGATTATTTTAGCATTGACTCAAAAGACAGCATTCACTTTTTCAAAATATAATTTTAAAAAATTAACAAAAAAGTACTGCCTTCCTTGCTTGTATATTACCTTTACTTTGATTTAAAATTATTAAAAGTAACCACTTAACTATACAAGTTTGTGTTTTCTTCTTACATGAACCAAAAAGAAAAATCCTACTAAATTATTTATTTTAAAAGCTTCCTTTTTACAGATGCTAAGTATTTTTAAAAAACACAATAAATACACCTGTAAAAGTATCAAAATATTTCCTCAGTTAAATAATATGGACTTGAAAAGAGTTAAAATGGTAAGATATTAATTATACATTTTGCTACAAAGAGCCCCAATCTGCTTTTAAATTTTCACAGTCCATTAACAAAGTCTTAAAACAATGATATAGCCAATATTTTATTCACTTAAAATTTCTTAAATTTATTTCTATCAAATTAGCAACATATGGAGTTGAAGGTGTCAAAATACAAAACAATGTGTTTAATGCTTTTTAATTTGTATTCAATTCTGTCACAGAAAATCCTGCAGCAATTGTTGAATGTAGCAGCCAAAAATGGACTTTTCATCTGTGTTGTCTGTTAAAAAACAGACAAAGCAAGTAGAAAAGAATGCCTCTGCACAATTACATAAAGATTAAAACTAATTATAGTAGAAATCAGTAAAATGCCATAAATTCAATTTATAGTAGAAATAACTAAGTGATGTAGAGAAATGCATAATAAAGAAAATAGAACACCACCCTCGTAGAAGTATTTTCATTGAGATAAGCACACTGGAATGAAAATTTACTTCTAGCTATAAAGAAATACCTATTCATGGAATAAACCAGGTATTATATAGCTTATATCAATGTTTCCTCCTGTCAGTTGAAAATTACCACTTTAATTAACTAGTATTCTACTTACATTTTCCAAGTAGTTTGGTTTAAATCCTTCTTGCTGCCGTCTAAGTTCCTCTTGTTCTCTATGACGTATCATCTCTTCTTCACGACGGCGATGTTCTTCTTCATGTCTAAAGGGATTCACATATTAATTTCTTAATACTGTGAATTCTATCACATGATTTAACATTTCATCTGAATACTACATCTTGTAGCAATGCGATTCTATTACTTGGCATGTATGCCTTTTCTCTGGTGACTCAAAGGAACTCTAACACTCATTAAGCACAGAACTACTAAACAAACAGCCTCTCTATTTTTAAGGAAAAATTGCATGCCCACAAATGAATGTGGGGAAACACACATGCACACACTCTCTCTCTCTCTCTTTCTCTTCATTCTCAATTCTCCAAAAATCTCTACTTTGTTACCACTACAATTCCCCAACATTCCCACCAAATTTAACATTATCTTTAACTCTTCCCTCTCCCTTTTAACTAAAATACAACAGTGTCTGAGATTTATGCTACATTTTGACATCTCTGCAATCATTCCTCTTTCCCATTATTAACTAGCTGGGAATTCTAGTTCTAAGGGAAATAAAATCAAAGAAAGTTTTTCTTCATTACTTATTCGTCAATACAAAATAATTTAACTCTTGGTCTTAAGATATTTGATTTTGATGATTTTAAATAGGTCCTTTTCCAGGTCTTTGCTTTTGAGATTCTTAGCAAAAATGTAGCTATTCTTTTGTCACAACAACTACGGAAACTATCATGTGATTTTAAAAAAGTTACTGATATACCTATTTATGCTAGGTGACTCTGTAATGTTATATGGTTATCCCTATAAATGCCAAAACTATACCATTTAAAAAGAATATAGAAAGGTACCATACTATGGTCACTGCTGTAAATACTAAGAACTAGTCACATCAGGTAAAGAAAATCAGCCATATGATAATTTAAGGAGAACATTCCTTTGGAATAGATGACTAGAACACCACTTCAATCACATAAAGGAATAAAGCACGTCCTCTTCCATCCTAACAGCAATCAATTAAAAATTTCCCTCAAAAAATAAATAAATAAATAAAATAAAAAAGGGGTGGCTAGGTGGTACAGTGAATAGAGCACCAGCCCTGGAGTCAGGAGGACCCCAGTTCAAATCCTTCAGACACTTAACACAAAAAACTAGCCATGTGACCTCTGGCAAGTCACTTAACCACAATTGCCCTACCTTCCCCGCTCCAAAAAGCAAAAATAGATAAATAGATAGATAGGTAGATAGGTAGATAGATAGATAGATAGATAGATAGATAGACAAATGAAATTTCCCTCCATATACCTGGTAACTTGTTGTCTATTCAGCATGTAGAAAGTTGGATTTTATGTGTGATAAGTATATTACAGAAGCAGTCAACCAGTTATTAAAATAACGTTCTTTCAATTATTTCACAATACATGACATGAATGAAGGAGCAGATGGGAAAAGATTGAAGAGCCACAGACGGTAAAGTGAAAGAACTACCACATACCAACACAGGGACCTAAAGGAAACGTAGCAAACAAATGTAGCTTAAGATTAATTATAGACTTATCTTCCATCATGAGACTCTTAAGAACTTCACACTTGCCAAAATGAAGTAAACAGGAGCTGTGCTTTCCATGACTTTGTAACCCTTCTTTCTCCCCTGCCTAAAAGTTTCTCCACAAAACAAAGCCTTCTTCCCATCTTCCCCTAAGACTAATAATCTTTCCCTTACCTCCCAAAACATTTTTTGCCTGACCAATGGTACTTAATATAGTCAATCTTACATCACAACTGGCCATGCAAACTTAAGATACTACTATGATATCAGGGAACATTTATTATTTCTGTCATCACGGAAAACAAATGTGTATTAAATACAATGAAATGAAACCTTTGCCAATTGAAATGCCAAAGTACTCAAAGACATATAAAAATCCCTTTAAATCTTTCAAATAAATAACTTGATGATATAACAGCCAATGCTCCTATGGTATTTTAAAGTCTTAGAAAGTAGTTTCATACCCATTTCATATACATCATTTGTTGTAGCACAAAGAAAAAATATTTTAAACCTTTAATTCAAAGATCTTGGGAAGTTATTCAATTTATAAACGTGGACAGATGTTGAGAATCCCACGCTTACCATTTATTTTTCATTTCTTTCCGAGCCAGAAAATGAATTAAGAGCAGACCACACTATTATCTACACAATTCCTTTATTCATTAAAAAATTACTTTTATCTAAATTTTGCAAGCATATTTTACATAATATTTTTACTTTCTAAAAGTATTCAAGCATATTCCAGGGTTCGAACATTTATGCTGAATTCATTTGTTTAAAAAAAAAAACCACCATTTACCTCATCTGTATTTGTTTGCGTTTCTGAAGCTCTTGATTTCGAAGTTCTTCCAAACGTCTCAGTTCTTCCTGGCGCCTCATAAGATCTATAAAATAATCATTTTAAAATAATGTGTGATCAGGAAGTGATGGTAAATTCCATAAAATTTAATTGAATAATATCAGTTTTCACACTCAAAAGCACTAGAATAAGCAACTAGACTTAAAAATTGTTATACCAACTTCATTCTTGTCCACTTTTGTTAGTATGATGCTCCACTCAAGCAAAAGCTCAGTAAAAGCTTGGCACAAGTGTTTTAGTAAATTTCTCTACAATAGCTAAACTTGAATTATATCTCAACTCTAACCAGCCTTGAGGTTTAATCACATTCACCTCATACAAAATTTTTTGTCAAATTGTAATAACAGACAGGGCTGGATGACTTCCTAAAGTTCTTTCAAGTCCAATTCCCTTTATTTGCTTTACATTTATATTTAAGTGAGCCTAGAAACATTACTTTTAAATTTAATATTAAAGTGATTAATTTTGATAATTCTTTTTTGTGAGCTACTCATTAACTGAGTGTCCTAGACAAAGATATCAAGTCAGGAGAGTAAAAAGAAAATTCCACTACTCGTGAAGGCAATGTATGCGATATTTTAGAGCTGAATTCCAATACAAAGAGAAACCAAGAAAAATGACAACTACTAATTCCAAAATTATTAATTTAATAAAATTTATCTATGCCTTCTATAAAAGATAACAATAAGACACGTCATTAATTAGCAGTCTACTTTCTTTGTAAAATTCCTTTAGATTAGAAGTGGTGCTAATTATATGGGCCTCATTAGGTACAGAGAAAACATCAGTGTTCATCACTTCCAGAAAAGCTCATATACTTATCAAACCAAACTGAGCTTGTCACTGAAAACTACTCTCATAAATTAAAAAGAAAGTATTTTTTAAACATCTGTATTTCTGACTGGATCCCTTAAATTTACCCTACCAGCTAATAGTTTATATTTTTGCATTTTTTGCCATTTAAATCCCTATTTTCCAAGTAAAAAAAAAACCAAAAACCTGTTATCAACTATTATCTCTGAAAAGGACGTGATATAGAAGATTTATAGTCAACAGACATATCCAAAAGCCATTTCCCAATAACGAAATGATCAAAGAACATAAACACTTTTCAAAAGAAGTGCAAACTATTAACAACTATATAAAAATGCTCCAAATCACTAATAAGGTAATACAGAACAAAATAATTCTGAGGTTTCACCTCACATTTGGCAAACTGACAAAGAAGACAAAAGATAAAATAGTTAATGTTGGAAGAATTATGAAAAGACAGGTATACCAATATATTCTTGATAGAGTCGTGGATTAATGTAACCATCATGGAAAACAATTTTTGGAATTATGTAAATAATTAAGTGACTCTCGAGTTCAATGTTATGGATATACCCTCAAGTCAATGACAAAAAAGGTTCCATATACACCAAAATATTTATAGCAGCATTTTTCGTGGTAGAAAACTGGAAACAAAGTAGATGTCTATCAAATTAGGTACAGCAAAATAAACTATGGTACACAAATGTAAGTGAAAAACTTAAATGGAAAGAGTATCTACACAAAACAACTGAACACGAATGCTGTGAAATTATAAACAAGAAGTTTGGACCCAAAGAAGAGATGAATTCTTGTAGTTTCCTCTCTCCTCCATACCTTTATCACTGGCCTACTTGCATTTCCTCAAATTTATACCCCATTTCCAGTTTTTGTGCCTTGGCACTCATTGTGCCTCTTACCAAGAAAGCTCTTCCTTCTCACCTCTGACTGACTCTTAAACGTCCCTGACTTCCTTCAAGATAAAATCCCACCTACTTCAGGAGGTCTTTCCCATCACCTCAGCCAGTAATGCCTTTTCTTCTCTATCCATTCCCCCACACCATCTATCTATCATCTTCTATCCAATTCTGGATTTCTCCTTCCTCTCCCACCAGAAGCTAATTTTTTGACTTCTCAAGAATTTGTGTGTTGTGTATATGTGTAACTAGTTCTTTACATATTATCTCCATCATTAGAATGTAAACACCATGACAGCAGAGAATTGTTTTACTTTTTCATCTCTAGTGCTTGGTACACATTTAATAAATATTCGTTAACTGAAATCTGAGAAGCTATCTCCCTCAAACCCCCAACTTTTGGAAAGGTGGGGATACAAAAACATATAATATTACATAAAAGTCATATTTTCTGAATGTGTGAACTGGTTTGGATACTTTTCCCCCCCAAAATAAATAAATAAATAAGTGGATGAATGCTTTGTTATATACAATAACTACCTGGAAGAGGAGAGAACGGTTACAGGGTGAAATGCAAGAGATATAAAAACAAAAACAGTAAAAAAAAAATTAAATTCTTCTTACATATAAAATACCATATAAAAGGATAATTTTCTCTTCCTTTTCACATTAAATCAAGATTTTTCTCTATAAGTGGAAACAAAAAGTTACCCCAAAATAATCATCTCATGATAAGAATACAGAAGAAAGATTTGGCATACATAAACCTGATGCAAGACAGACTTATCTAACTTATTAGTTATTAAGTCACTTAATAACTAATCTACTATTTTTATACTTTCAATTAATAATACAAATTATCCATATGAATTCAAAATTTACTTAAATAGTACCTTGTTTTCAATTCTATTTTGGGAGTTTACTAAGTATATAGCAACATAAAGAGTTAATCATAAAGCTCTTTAAAATAACCTACACAATAGTTTCAAACACTCTAACAGAAAGGCTTGAAAAGGCCAAGTTTAATTTATTCATAATGCTTAAAAAGTATTATTATTCCATGACAGCAAAATTAACTTTTCCTCACAATTCACAATAATGAGGAACTTAATAGAATTAGAAATTTTATTGGGATAACATAAGGATTTTCCTCCACACTGATGACTAGAAACAGATAGTATTTACACAAAGTAACCTCTAACACATTTACTCATATTTATCATCGCTGTTGAGTCACTTCAGTTGTGTTCAATTCTTGTTGATCACATTTGGGGTCTTCTTGGCAAAGATACTCGAGTGGTATGCCATTTCTTTCTCAAACTGATTTTACAGATGAGAAAACTGAGGCAAACAGGATTAAGTGACTTGCTCAGGTTCACACAGGTAGTAGTGTCTGATGCTGGATCTGAATTCAGGTCTTCCTGACTCCAGACCTATCCACTAAACTACCTAGCTGCCTCACTTGACATATCAAATCAAATTCGAAATGTTGTGGACTCAAAGTCAGTCTCTCTCACCACTTATTTCTACTCACATAAGCACTAGACTGGTTTAAGGCCCTCATCACCTAAGGGATGGTGAGTCATCACATACTATTACAACAGTATACTACTCAGTTTCTCTATTTGGAGTCTCTCTCCTGTACAGTATGTCCTCCACACAGATGCCAAGGTAATTTTCCTAAAGCACAGATCCAATCATGTCATAGCATTCCATTACTCAATCCTCAGTTGCTTTGAAGTTCTTCTGATAGCTGAACCTCCAAGAATTCAAACCCTACTGCAGAGAATACAACTTGAATGGGCTGTTCTCACTATTCAAATGCCAAATATGTTTTCCTAAAAGACTACTTTGCAAACAAATCACCCAAGGCAGGCATTCACATGATGGTCAGAATGAGCAATACAAGAACACTCTCAAGATCTCTCTGAAGAATTGTGGTATTGATTGTGAGACATGGAAAATGCTGGTAGAGAATCATCCAGCATGGTGACACCACAAGAAAGAAGGTGCTCCATCAGCAAAGCAGAATTGCAATAGCTCCAAAGAAACATAAGATGCACAAATTCAGAGACAACTCCCTTCCAAACAGTCAAACACACTATTTTTACCAGGCTTACAGAAAAGCTTTTCAAACTCAAACTGGCATGACCATCCACAGCTGGGCACACTGTACATTGACCCTAACACTGTTCTATCAGTTTGATCCTCTTCAGTACAAAGGACAAATGACAACAACCACCCACCCACTCTCATCCCTAGATTGTATTCCCTACCAATGCCTCTTAAAATTCCTATTTTCCTTCAGAGTTCCACTATCAAGCTTGACCTCCTACTCAAAGTCTTTCCTGGTTCCCCAGGCTTTTGTGCCTTCTCCCAAGGTTCTCTGAGAGAATATAAGTACCCTGAAGGCAATAATTATTTCATTTTTGTATCTTCAGCATCTAGCACAGTCCCTGGCACACCGTAGATGATTAATAATGATTGCTGAATGATTACTAGCAACAACAACTATTATTCTTATTGAATTCTAAGGTTTAACAAGTGTTTTACAAACACCTCATTTAAAAAGCAAGAATTGCAAAATATTAGCATCTTTAAATAAGTCATATTGTTTAGTTCATTTTATGCTTCTATTTAATGTGATTACAAAACTAGTAAAAACAAAATATTTTAATATATATTAAGGAAAAAGATACCCAAGTATAAAAAAATAAGATAAGCGAGTATTTAAGCAAATCAATTTAGGAACAATTATGAAAAACAGCTTACAACTATAATAGTACTAAAAGGTTTGGAAATAATTTTCCTCAAAAACACTCAATAAATAAGGCAATGAAAGTATTACCCTCATTTTGAAGATAAGTAAACCCGAAGGATGAAAAGTTATGATCTGTTAATGACTATTCAACTACATAGCAGAGAGAGAATTCAAACCACTATTTTATGACTCCAAATCCACTTCTCTTAGCAAAATATGATGAGAATTGTAGAACTGAAGCATCTCTGCCAGTGACCAATAGAGAACTGTGTGGAGAGGCCCTCAGCTCCAATGTGATCAGCATTCTGAATAATGTTCTATGTACATGGATCAAAATTAGTACGACACCTATGGTAAGAAGACCAATTAGGAGACTATCACAGTAATCTTAGAAAAAGGTGATAAAGGTCTAAACTAGGGGAGTGATTGTGTAAATAGGGTATTCACAGAGTATGAGTAAGAAATACTGTGAGAGTTAAAACAAAGTTTGACAAATGACTGCACATGTGGGGTAAGGGAAAATGAGGAGTTAAGCATAAGTAGAAGGTTCAACCCTGGGTAACTTAAAAGGATGGTAGTGGCACCCTTCATAGTAATAGGGAGATTAAAAGGGATGGATTTTACAGTGGGATGGCTGTTTTGAGGTGTTGGGTAGGGGAAAGATGGGGAGAAAATTTGTAACTCAAAATCTCATGGAAATGAATGATGTAAACAAGAAAATAAATTTATTTATTTAAAAAATAAAAATAAAATAAAAAGGATGGATTTGAGGGAAGAGATGAGTACTGTATTAGATATGTCAAATCTGAAATACATGCAGGACAACCAATCGAAAAGGTCCAAAAGGCAGATGGTGATATGTGACTAGAGCTTAGGAAAAAGGCTAAGGATAAATATATTGATCAGAGAGTAATTACATAACTATACTATAAATATATTAATCAGAGATTAATTACATAACTATACTCATTTGGAATTCATGAGGTCACTAAGTGAAAGAGAACAGCAAGAAAGAGAAGAATCTAAGACATCATCTTGGGGCACACCCATAGCCAGGAGGCATGATATGGAAGATGAACCAGCAAAGACAGTGACAAACAGGAAGAAAACCAAGAGAGAGATATGTGACAAAACTCAGAGATAAATGGGTATCTGTAAGAGAACAATAGTAATTTTGGAAAGAGCTGTTTCAATTGAACAATGAAGTTATAAACCAATTTGTAATAGGATTAGAACAGATTCAGAAGTAGGGTAACAGAGACTAGAAAGGTATTTTAACCAGTTTGATTGTGAGAGGAAGGAGACAGAGAATAGCTTAAGGAGACTGTGGGATAGGGAAAGAAATCAAACAGATACAAGTTGTATCAGGATAGCTAGAGTACATAAAATTCCCTGGATTCACTATTCTAAGTTTAGTATTTCTTGATCTATCCTTATATGGACCACCAAAGGGCAACTAAGAACAAAATGGAAAAGCAAGAAATCTGGGGACTCAAAAGCTTTGACAATAAATGAAAACTGAAACAACACTAAGATTCTCCCTGCATGGTTATTAGGCTGGTAAAGAAGACAAAAAGTGAAACTGGTAAATGGTGGAAGGGGTATGAAATATCCACTGATAGAGAACACAATTTCCAGCTAAGGTGGTACAACCAAAGTGGAAAAAAAAAAGCCTAGATACCACATTTCAAGAAATCATAAAAGAAAAATGCCTACCACCTAATAAAATCAGAGAACAAAGTAAAAACAGACAATACCAGTCTCCTAAAATTACAAAATGAAAATTCCAAGAATGTCATAGCCAAAATCCAGAGATCCAGGTGAACACTGCAAACAACCAAAAAGGAAGAGCTCATGTACTAAGAAGTCAGGATTATGAGGTACCACATCATACCTAACATGGCTAAACAGGAAAATGATAGATGTTAGAGAAGATGTAAGAAAGTTGGAATACTAATTCATTGTTGGTGAAGCTGTGAACTGATCCAACCATTCCAAAGAAATTTGGAACTATGCCCAAAGGGCTATAAAATTGTGCACATCCTTTGACCCAGAAATACCACTTCTAGGGCTGTATCCAAAACAGACCATAAAAATGGGAAAATGACCCACATGTACAAAAATATTTATAGTAGCTCTTTTTGTGGTGGCCAAGAACTGGAAAACAAGGGGATGCCCATCAATGGGAATGGCTGAATAAGTGGTAAATGAATGTAACAGTAATACTACTGTGCTGTAAGAAATGATAAAGAGGAAGACTTCAGAGAAACCTGGAAAGACTTATATGAACTGATGCTGAGTGAGAGAAGCAGAAGCAGAACACTGTACACAGTAAGTCACAATGTGTGAGGACTGATTTTGATAGACTTAGCCCTTCTCAACAATGCAAGGACCTAAAACAACTCCAAATACCACACGACAGAAAATGCCAGCCAGAGACCTTTAGAACTGAAATGCAAAATGAAGCAGACTATTTTCTTTTTTGTTTTTTTTTTACTTTCTCATGGTTTTCCCCATTTGTTATAATTCTTCTATGCAGCATAACTAACGTGAAAATGTGTTTAACAGGAATGTATGTGTAGAGCCCATATCAGATTGCAAGTCATCTTAGGAATGGGAGGGGGGAGGGAGGGAGAGAAAATTTAAAGCAATGGGAGGGAATGTTGAAACTAAAAAGAAATAATTTTTTTTAAAAAGTCAGGATTATGCAAGAACTGGCAGCTAATCCTCAAAAAAAAAAAAAAAGACAACTGAAATGCAATATTCCTAAAGATAAAACCTTAAAACTACCACACAAAAAAGTACATAATCCTACAAGGGCGAAACAAAACTGAACCAAAAAACTTCCACCACCACCACCACCACCCCCCCCCGCCAAAAAAAGTCTAGATCTTTAATAGAGAGAACTTTTAAGCATTATCTGAAGTATTACAGTGTAGAAAGCACATGAGACTTAGCTTTAGGAAGACCTGAGTTTGAATCCAGCTTTGGACACTTAGAGGATGTGACCTTGAGTCACTTAACTTCTCTCAGGCTAAGTTTATTCACCTGCAAAACTAAGATAATAACAGGATCTAGCTCACAGGGTTGTGGTGAGAATCAAATAAGATAAATTATGCAAAGACCTAGGTTGACCTATATAAAGCTTATCTATAATTCCTGCTAGAAAAGAGTAGAGTTTAGTTTAAATCTGAAATGAAAACTAGAAAAACATATTTGACCATTCAAAGGGACTGTATATACACTGAAGACATGCTTATATTCTAATATGAGAAGAAATAAGTGTACCTTTAGAACCCTGATGTCATCAAGGATCAAAGAGGAGAGTTAAATAAGATGAGTGGAAGGTGGGCAAGACAGGTAGAGGTGTGATGATAATCTTTTTTGGGACTGCTGAAAATAAAAGGAATGAAAAAGAAATATACCAGGGAACAAAGGAAAAGGAAAGGGAAGGTATTCATTATCTCACAAAATGGAGTACCTAATTAGAATACTCTAATATGGAGAAAAGGATGAATCTTATTTCCATCTGAACTAAAGGAAAGTTGAACATAGTTTTAAGTAAAACTACAAAGTTGGAGGCATGAAGAGATGATTAATTTTTTTTAATTGAAAGAAGAGTAAAGGCACAGAAACACATGGCTTCAAATACAGTTCATGCTATCCTCCTTTGTAAAGAGGAAGGAGCAGAAGAAAAGGAAAAAGTACAAGAGGGAGAGATGTAATTACAATCAATACTGTGATATGGGACAGCTCTCTGGGAGGAAAATGAGGAAAAATTTTAAGTCATGTTAAAACAAAAATTATAAATTAAAAATGTCATCACTTCGAAGGTAAATGGGTTAAACTTAAACCTCTGTAGATGAAATAGAAGGCAGAATCCCATTAGAATGCTAGCATATTATCATAAAGCTCCTTCTAATCATTCATATAAATTTATCTTTCCAGAGTTCTTTTGACTATTGCTTGTATTTCAAAGATTCTACTCAGCTCTAGGCTTTTCCTCAGAAATCCTTGAAAAGTCCTCTAGTCCATTAAAAGTTTTCTTTTCTGTAGGATTATACTCCACTTTAAAGAGTAAATTATTCTTAGTTTTAAGCCCACCTCTTTTGCCTCATGAAATATTATATTCCGTAATGGAATACTATCGTTCTATAAGAAATGATAAGCAGATGGATTTCAGAAAAGCCTGGAAAGACTTATATGAACTGATGCTGAGGGAAGTGAGCATAACAAGGAGAACCATGTACACAGTAACAGCAACACTATGTGATGATCAAGTATGAGAGACTTGGCTCTTCTCAGCAATACAGTTAACCATGACAATTCCAAAAGACTTCAGATGATGGAAAATGCTATCCATATCCAGAGAAAGAACTATGAAGTCTGAATGCACACTATTTTCACCTTTTTTCTTTCTTGTGGTTTTTTCCTTTAGTTCTGATTCTTCTTTTACAACATGACTAATGTTGAAATACGTTTAACATTGATTGTACATCTATAACCTATATCAGATGGCTTACTGTCTTGAGGAGAGGGGAGGGAAGGAGACAAATTTGGAATTCAAAAATGAATGTTGAAAACTATCTTTATATGTAATAGAAAAAAAGATAATACTATTAAGCATAAAAAAATAAATAAAAAGAAGAAGAAGGAAAAAAAGACTATCATAGGGGAGTCTAGGTAGCACATTGAACAGAGCCCAGGCCTTGGAGTCAGGAGGACCTGGGTTCAAATCCAGCCTCAGACACTTAACACAAAACCTTGGGCAAGACACTTAACCCCAATTGCCCTAACTTCCCCCTCCAAAAAAAAAAAAGGACTATTATGTTCCAAGAATTTATAGTAGGAACTAATAGGCTATGATGCTGACTTGACAAGAGACTTGAACTATTTCTTCCTTCTAGAATGCTTGTAGAAATATTTTTTTGATGTAGGAGCTCTGATTTTTACCTAGGACTTCTCTTTTGATGAATTCTTTCAAGAAGTGATCAATGGATTCTATATTCACTTTGCCCTCTGATTCTAATAGATCTGGGCAGGTTTCATTTGTTATGGCTTAAAATAGTGTTGGTCAGGCTTTTTGTGGTTGTAATTTTCAGGGGGCTAAAGTTGCTGTCCAATGAGTTTAAACTCTTTTTTCTCCTTTCCAGGTCTGTTGTTTATGATACCAGGTATTTTACATTTTCACCTATTTTTTTTAAATCTTATGGTATTGTTCTCTTTCTCTACCCTAGACATTGACTTGTGAGGTCTTTTCTAGTATTCCAGAAATCTCTTACTTGGATAAGGTTTGCCACACTTTTTCAAATTTTTTCTCCACTGTTTTAATCTCATTTTTTTAATCTCTTGCTTCATGCTTCTAAACAGTCATGAGGTCCATGTTGAAAATCTATTTTCCTCTTTGAGTAGTTCATAACCATTATGAATTTACTCTCTTATTGGAGTATCTCTAGATTTACAATCATTTTTATGCTGCTTGTTGTTTTCTTTGACTTAATCAATTCTCCAGTTTTAGTTCCTGAAATAGGTCTTTGTGACAAACCCAAGTCCTCCTTTGGCCCAGGCTCTTGGGTTGGAGGGGTTGGCCCTGAGGTTCACCTGTATAACCAGAGTTTCTACAGTGATAACCACCTACTTCAATTATGTTCCCCTGTATTTTTGAAGTTCACAGTCCTGAATTTTTAGGGCCCTGTTATGTCATTTCAAAACAGAAAAATAAGGTCTTTGGAGCCTGGGCTACCCAGTCTAAGTACCACCGTAACTACTGCTGCTCCCTACTCTAAGGGGTTTCCAAGATCCCCATCCCAGTGTTGTCTTCCCTGATTCTTTTTTGGGCAGACTTCTGCTTTTGCTACCTCCAAACATAGGGTGGGCCTTGAAGATTATATTTAGTGTGGAATGAAACTGGTCAGGCTGGAAAGGTGAACTCTTAGAATTTTTCATCCAAAAAAAAAAGAAGTTTTAATCCCCACAGCCAAGAAAAATTGAGCATCACTAGAAATGAAGTCAATCAATACCCCTCCTTTCCCTGCTGGCAGTTACCTAACTGGCTGAATTAAAATGCAATTCCTTCTATTCAGTGGCAGTCTCCAGTATCCAAGCCATTAAGAACTGCTGGTATCAAACAAAGTCTTCTTTAAACACCATAGTAAAAAACAGGTAATCTGTTGGTACAGATAAAGGATTAGCTAGCCAGTAGCCATGTCCTTTCCAATATAAGCAACCCCTAAGAATGTTATTATTGAGGTCACTAAACATATTCTTGATTCAAGTCCACATGGAAAGGAATCATTACTGCTACAGAATGTGCTAATGGTGATGGCAGATCTAAAACAGAATCTAGCTATCACCCCCAGTCTGAATATTTCTAACATGCTGCAGATATGTTCATTGTAGAGCAATACTGAAATACATATTCTTTATCAAATCAGGAAACAAGCTCCCCTTTCCTGTTGATCATCTAATGCAAATTACTAAACAAAGTTAAAAGCAATCCATGCTAAATCGACCTATAAAAACTATTTTTATCCTCATGATTTATATGAATATCCTGAAAAATATGATCTTTAGAGCTACTTTGTATCTCTAAGTCTTGATATTTTACAGAAATACTAAAAAAATCAAAGATGGCTGCAACTATACATTTTTAAAGGAAACAGAATCGCCTAAGACTTACATGAACAAGAAATCAATCACATAAAAAATAAATCAGAAACGAAACTAGAGGAAGAGATAGCACTATCCTGTAAAATTAGTGACGCACAGTTGGGAAGAGTGGAATATCATAGAGATCATCTTTAACTACCAAAATGAACTTCTGAGTAAAGAATTGCATTACCAAAGTAGCTATGCCTTACATGACTGAAGAAAGAAAATAATTTGGGATATCAAAAATGAGGAAAAAAAATGAGGCAAAAAATAACTAAGGCAAACCACAGAATACACTGTGAAGGATATTTTTACAAAATGGGAATGACTATTTTGAGGGTATTTTCAAAAATATGTCCTCAACGACTTAAAGTAACAAAGACATGCAACTAGAACCACTGCAAGATAAAAAAGCATAGTATTCATTCTGTAAGGCCCTTTACAAGGGAAGCCAAATGAGAAAACTGAATTCCTTCTATACCACAAGGGTTCCAAAGATGAAGAATACAATAGTATTTATCCTCTCAGATCGCAAGTTTTGAGATTGCTTTATCACAGAAGTCTACCTGTGCTTGAATACCACCCATTTCACTAAAAAACAACAAAAAAAGCACTATTACAGGAATCTTCTAAAAAAAAATTCACTTTAGAAATGTTAGCAACTCAGTGAATAGAGCACAGGTCCTGGAGTCATGAGGACCTGAATTCAAAATTGGCCTCAGACACTTGACATTTAACCCCAATTGCCCTGCCTTCCCCCCTTAAAAAAAAAAAGTTAGCCACTGAGAAATTCCATAGGAAAAGTACTTATAAAAGCAGTTTCTATACCCAAACATTACCTAAAACAATAGTCAAAGTGTCAAAAGTATAAAATCATCATAATTTGACACCTGCAATGTGGGAACAACAATGATTTAGTTTTTAACTATCTTCCATCTACATATTTTTCTTCTTCCGGAATACCTTATTTTACCACTGTGACACAAGCATAAGACTGCTAAGAAAACCTATCACCACCTAGAATAGCCTATAAAGTAGCAAAAAATGTTAGTTCTTGTCAAGTAGAAGTACCCTTAACTGAAAAGCAAAAGGAAATTGTCCCAAATCACATTACATCACAATGACCAAAGAATAGAAATAAAAATAAAAGCATACACTACCTGGGAATCTGATCATGCAGTAAACTTGCCCTCAAAATTTTTTTCTTCCACTGAAGGTCACACTCAAAGATTTTAAAAGCAAGCTAATTTTTGGGGGGGGAAGAGGAGGTAGAGTTTTGGTTCTTATATGTGACTTCACTGCTGTAGGGGAACTCACTAGGGAAAAAACACTCCTATCAATGACTGAGAACAGCTACTCAGCACCTTCAGGAGTTTCCTGGGGTGCTGAGAGACTTAATGACTAGCCCAGGATCCCGTAGTCATACATGTCAGAGGCAGAAAAGGCAACTGAACACATCCTCTGACTCTAGGTTTGTCCTCTACCCATGCGATCACAATGTTGTGGAGCAAATATAAAATGTTTAACTGAAAATTTTCAACATTAAAATAATTTAAGAAAACAATTTATTAAGAATATATTTATTAGGGGTGGCTAGGTGGCACAGTAAATAAGAGCACCAGCCCTGGAGTTAAACCCCAAATTGCACTACCTTCCCCCTTCCAAAATGCAAAAAATAAAACAAAAACGTACCACTCTTTCACAGGCCATAAGAAAATCTTGTCTCCCACAAATTAAAATCTTATTAATCTATTATCTGCATAGCATCAGTTTTTCCAAATGAGAAGCAATGATTCTGCATCAATCCATTAAAATGTTCTTATCCATTAACACTGTCCTGTCAGTGCCAAAGAGCATAGAGTATAAAACAAGCTGTAGTAAGGGATACGTTTACGCTTATAGAGTATAGTGGTGGGCTAAAAACCTATAACCTAAGACATTATCAGCCTCATATTCTAAGCATCTGTACAAGTTAGGTATAAACTAAACATTACTAAGTAGCCCTTTTTTTGTCAGATAATATCATAAATCTGAACTTTGGTAAATAAACCTAGTTATACTGAAACTAGGAAAAAACTAATATTACCTTGCCTCATCAGCATTAACTGATGTTCATGTCTAGCGGCTTCCATTTCTGCCTCTAGTTTCTCTTTGGCTTCTCTGATGTTTCTGTCAACCTGCTCCCGCTGCTGTTTTTCCATTTCATCCAGCGCCTTCCATCGTGACGCATACTCAAATTCAAATGTCCCAGGTTGAGCAAACCGGGGAGGCTGTTCTCTTTCCCTAAAATAAAATTACATTTTAAAACATACAAACATAGGATTAAATAAAGAGCTGCACTATCAAAATGCTTTCCTCAAAGATGCTACTTTTGATGTTAATTTAAATCCATTTACATACAGGAGCTCTCAAATTAAGAATTGATTTTGGCTTTGTACAAATTGGATTTTTGAATTTGGAAAAGATTTTCTATAGAAACTAAGCCACAAATGGTAATTAGGATTTTAAACTGGCAGACACATACCAAATTAATCATAACATACCTGAAGCATAATATCTATTTTTCAACTAGTACTAAGAGTTTTGACCTATTTCTATGTGAAGATTTATTTCCTGTTTCAACTAAGTATGGCAGCAAGACCGACACTACTTCCCATCAACCGCCCTAAAAGCTAAATGAGTGACCCTATCACGTTTAAAAATCTCTTAAGCTCACTAAGACCTAAGCTAAACTAGAGCTTCTATTCATTAGATATGCATTACCCATTTAAATTACTAAACAGGGGCGGCTAGGTGGTGCAGTGAATAGAGTATAGGCCTTGGAGTCAGGTTTACCTGAGTTTAAATCCATCCTCAGACACTTAAATGCTTACTAGCCCTGTGACCTTGGGCAAGTCACTTAACCCCAATCACCCTCCAAAAAGAAAAAAAAAATACTAAACAAGAATACAAGAGTAATAAAAGTAAAATATTGATTCCCTTGGCATTTTGGAAGCCGGAAATTCCCACTAGCTGGCACAACTGCATATGCAAAAATGATATTCATAATGACCAAAGCACTCTATTATCCTGAAGTGACTAATTGAAAAAAGATTAAAATTAAAATTAAAAAATACAATACAGTTTGTGTTAAATGTACTTAATCCTACTCATGCTCTGAAAATCTGGCTGCCCAATGGGATATATAAATAACTCCATGTTAACCAAATTATTTGATTAAACAACTATGTATTTTGTCAAAAAGTACAATGAAATCATCAGTTGCTTTTTTCAAGTAGCTTACTTATGATACTGTTGTGTCTTTTGCATTAGTTTCTCTGGTAGTCCATCTTCATCATCAAACTGTTCCATAGGCTCCACGATGACTGGCCGAGGTGTTCTGAGGGTAGGAAACATTTTTTAAAATGTAACTGAAGGTACCTAAAATGAACTTTCCCTGAGAAGTTTACTTTGTTTCACAGAAATTTTCTTATGAACGATTTATTCTAGGGTCTCAGAAGAAATAGTGTTAAAAAAAAAAAAAGAAAAAATTTATTCAGATTTACATGTGCACTAAATTTTTCAAGTTGGATTAGAAAACATTTTTATAATAACTTTAACAAGTCTCTTTAAATTAGCATTAGTTATTTGTTTTTACAATAAGGATATATTATTCTTTACTCGTGGCTGTCCTAACCCACCACACCATATTTTGTTATTTCACAGTTCACTGATGAAATTCAGAATGAGTGGCTAAAAATAAATGAACTCCCGATTTCTAAACAAGACGCAAATACATATTTAAGAATAGTTGTTTGAGTAATACCTCCACATCCTTCCTAGTCTAATATCTACACAGCTCTCTTCGAAAACCAAACCTGTAGAACAAAAATCAGGGAATCTCCAACACAAACCAACCAACCTTGCGTAGAGCAGGAAAGCAAACAATAAGTATTTGAATAGCAGTAATTCTCTGGACACAAAACCCTCAGTTTCAGACCTAAACCCATGACACATATTTAGCAGGAGGCCCTGTACTATCATTTGATTTCTACCTTAACCCTGCAACAAGATAACAAAATCTTTTCCTCCTTCCTCGTAAAAAAACATTTTCTCCCCAGGTCCAAAACTTAAGCTGTAACTATTAGTTAACTCAACTACATTGAGCATTAAAAATGGCTTTTGGGAACCAACCTGGGAACCCTGTTATATACCACATGTAACAATAGTAAACATTTATTAGGCACCTACTATATGCACAACACCGCGCCGAGCACATTTAAACTGAAAAAAGGATTCATTTCCAAACTAAACTTTAAGTTGATTTCTTCAAAAAAGAATTTCAGCTTTCCACAACAGCATATCCAAGATATCTGTCAAATGCTTTTCCAAAACCTGTATCAACTATACTGACATCATTACCCCTTATCTACCACCAGACAGATTAATGCTTCTCCTTGAAACCTTAACTCAGCAACTGTAAATCTAGATTCTCCTATGAAATCCCCTTTCATTTAGCATTCGTTTATTTGCACAATACTTTGCATAATGATTTATTTGGAATAACATATCCTGTTTGTACTATTATTTATTTTTTTGAGTCATACCTTCTGGTTCCAAATATGATGAGGACTAGCAGCTAGGTGACATTACAAACAGCACCAAACTTGGGAATCAATTCCATTTATGAGCTATGTGACTCAGAGAAAGTCATTTAACATTTAAAAGACTGTTTCCTTATCTGTACAAATTGAGAAAAAATAATAGCAACTATTTCAGAGGATGGTTGTGAAGGAGAGCTTTACAAACACGTTATTATGACTATTAGAAAATACTTATGATCAAGAAAATAATACAGTGACTTTGAGCAAACAAGTACTATATTTGCATGTAGGTAAGAGTTAGAAAAATAAGATGACAAATTATCATAAACGGCAAAATTGGCCTAACTAGATAAAATTAACAAAGATATTCTACTAGAAAAGCCAACTGACAAAACATAAGATAAGAGAGAAAGAAGTTTAAGAGATCTGGTAAATCTTTAAACACAGAAAAAGGAAAAAAGGGAGGACAATTTGGCTAGATCAAGAACTGTCCAAAATTCTGAAAAACTAAGTACTAATGAATAATACAAATAAATATTGAGGAAATTTCATCCTCAACAACTCCACAGGAGAGTCAATTTACTTTTATTGTGGTGTAATTTTATTATGCAGGAGCAGCTAGATAGTACAGTGGATAGTGCGCTAGACCTGGAGTCAGAATGACCCAAGTTCAAATCCAGCTCAGATACTAACTGTATGACCCCAGGCAATTCACTCATTCACAATTGCCTCAGTTTCCTCATCTGTAAAATGAAATGGAGAAGGAAATGGCAAAACACTCCAGTATCTTTGCCAAGAAAACATAAAAAGGGATCATGAAGAGTTGGAAACCAAGGAAAAACCAACTAAACAAAAAACAACAATTTTATTGATCACATTAAGTTACATCAAAAACAAATTGTTCTGTTGTGTTCAAATATTTTAAAAGCTCAACACTAAAAATCTAATTTCCAGTCAGCAAAAATTATAAATGCATCAAATGACATTCAGTCGTTCCATTGCAAATTTTAAGTAAAAAGTTATACCTAAGACCCAGAAGGACAAAGTCAGGATTATAACATGCACCTCTTTACCTGCTTGTTTTGTCTTTGCCTACTAGGGAAACCAATAAATAAAAAAACTCTTTCCTCCTTCCTCATAAACTGTTCTTTCAGAACAATTCAGTTCCAAATAACCAATTTACATTTTTTAAACTAGTATTTTCAGAAAGGATTTCAACTTTGATCACCTTTTCAAGGTATCAAAATAATACAAGCACAGGATGGTATGTTTGAGATTAAAAAAATGAGGATAGGAAAATACAAGCTCAGTACTGATCTAAATACAAAGAAAGAGAGCAGAACACCACAATACATTAAGAAAACACAACTGAACCAAGTTGTATAATGGTTTTCCAAAATAATTCGGCCAGAACACTAAATTTTAAAAATCAATAGAGCACGTATATGTGTTGGTCTGGGGTATATGGACTATATTCAGAATGAGGGTACATATAAAGTGGGGAAAAAAAGATTTAACAGATACAGTGTACAATACGAATATGCATGAGATCTGTATTAAAGGAATCCACAGTAACAAGCAATAAAGAAAAATGATTAAGTGTGAATATTTGAACACAGGGTATTGAGATGAGTGAAAATGTTTACAAAAGGTAAAGAGGAACACAAAGGGGAAGGATAAAGAATAAGATATCTTAAGAGGAGCAGTTAAGTATTTGGTAGGAGTGAGAGAAAAGGGCTTAGTTTGAAATGGATAAAGCATTAGAAAAGTTAGGGGAACAAGACAGGGTATAGAATCCAGAGTGCACAGGAAGTATTCTAAGATTAGATTAGTTACCTACATGATGGGTTTGTTTTGAGTATCCTTCCCCTACATCACTGAGCTTTTTCTAGTAGAAGACAGAAAGGATTAAATGAAAGCAAAAAATGAAAATAGGTGATATTACCAAAGGTGCAAATGGGATAAAGGTTGTTTAACACAGAAAGAAAAGGCAACCCAGGGGTGGCTAGGTGGCACAGTGAATAGAGCACCCACTCTGAAGTCAGGAGAACCTGAGTTCATATCCAGCTTCAGACACTTTAACACCTACTAGCTGTGCGACCTTGGGCAAGTCACTTAACCCCAACTGCCCTGGCCTTGCCCCCTCCAAAAAGAAAAAAAAAAATAGAAAAGGCAACCCAGAAGACCAATGATGAACTCAGGATGCAGAAGGAAACGTACATGACCAACGTGAGAATCTGGTTTTACCTAACTATAATTACAACAGTTTTGCTATTCTTATTTTTTCCCAGTTAGGAAGGGAGAGTGGAAAAGGAGAAAATTAATTATAAAAATAATTAATTTTTTAAAAGGGCAAAACAAAAGACAATACCTACCTGATATTTAAAAAAAAAAAAAGTAAGATGAATTGTGCTTAAATCAAAGCCAAGAGTATAGTTAGATTGAAAAAATAAACTTCCAAACCATAATCAAGTTGGAATTACTGAGAGCACAATTTTCTTCGCTGGAGGTTGGAATAATTATAAAATTGAAAGCCCTAGATAGAAGAGCTAGAAGAGACCTCAAAGAACATAGTGCAACCCTTTCTTTTTTCCAAAGGAGGAAACTAAAGCCTAGGAAGATCAGATGACTTGCTCAATGTCACCAAAGTATGAAGTGGATCTGAATACAGGACAGCACTCTTTCTATTGTAAGTTTACTGATTTTTCCCAATTCCTGCCATCTGCCACTGTAAGTATAGAGCTAATGTAAATTACTTCTTGGATTTATCTTCTAGTTCTAGAATTCCTAAGTTTTAGAAACAAAGGAAAACCACCTACCTATAAATCTCACCAATCATTTGGTTATTCTAAAGGCTACAGAAAATAGCTTGCCATTCATCAGTTCTGGGCTGCAATGAATTCTGTACAATGAAAAATAAAGCAATTTCTCTATAGAATACAGTACTACTGTTAAAATAGTGCCAATCAAAATCTTTCATTCAAGTTGTTCAAAAAGATATACATATTCTTACACATCTGTGCAAATTCTCAATATATTTTGAATATAAGATTTTGGACTTTAGTGATGCTTTCTGTATTAATTTTTCATTTTTAAAATAAATTTACACTAGCATGGGCATTTCTATGTGTAAAACAAAGAGGATTATGTATGAAACAGTTAATTTCTATTCTATGCAGCCTGTGTCTGAAGTTAACACAATAATACCAACACTGCCCTGCTTGTGTATTCTCTGTATATTGCATCTGAACTTCCTTTTCCTATTTGGTAACTCAATTACTACTATCTACCCTACCCCCACCTTACTAAAGTTGATCATTTTTATCTATTTAACTGAAAAAATTTATTTATGAACTAGCTATGGGTCTGTTTGGCAGGGTTTTTTTTAAAAGAATAATAACTTTGCTTCCTCTCCACCAGGAAGAATCAAACTTGTGGTCTGAGGGTTCAACCCCACAAAAGCCCCACAAAGCAAATTAAAATGTAACTGGGAAATGTTTAACAAATATACAATGTAATATAAATAATGTTAATTTGTGGTATTCTAAGTCAATAGGCAGCTAGTGGGGATCCCCTTCTATTTAAGTTTGACCTCACTACTCTACACCAATGTTTATACTCTAGTTCTTGTTCCTATGATTGCTATAGCTAGAATTTCTAATGTCAAGTAATAATGGTAACAGAAGGCCTTTCTGCTTTATTCTTACTTAACATTACATAACAAGGAAAATTAGTGTTTCTCCATCAGATATAAAGTTAGGTGTAGGCTATCAATAAACACTTCTATTAAAGAAAAGTGTTATTAAGGACAAATCTTTTAATTACCCAAAGTTTTTCCCAGAAACTAAGAATCATCTTTTAATACCAGCATATTTCTGGCGATTATTTTTATCTGTAGGTTATGGAACACTAACCTTAACAGCAATGGAAAGGCACATGATAGACCTGAGTTAGCAGCTTCATATTACAAAAAAAGTAAAATTATACGGAAAAGATACAAAAGATATTAAAGTAGCGTTTGTACAAAAAAGTTGGGACAGTCAAACAGCAAGACTAAGGGAAAAATCACAGCAGTCAACTCTACTGTAAGTAAAGATGTTATCCTTGGTAGGTAGAAACTTATGAAAGACCTGGAAAAGGAGGAACAAGAATGGACAGTATGCCATCTGTATCAATGAAAGAAATAGCCACCATCAGTAAATTCTGTGATTTATTGCATTATTGGGTTACTGATAGAATCACAGGATTTTCATTGTCATTAGTATGTCAATCAATACTGATTAATTCTTTTGTTTCTTTCACAAAGCTGTATCATCCTAAAGAACTACAACCTTCAGTGAAAACTGCTCTGGAATCCCCCATCCCACTGCTTTCAATCATCTTCACATTCTTTCCTTAAATGCCTCCTCTTCCAATCTTCCTACAAAACATACTGAGTTTTCAGATAAGAAATGGGGATTAGGGATTGCACCTTTGATTTCAGCAACATAAGTAACTCCAAATTGTTTGTGCAAAATGTTTTAAAATTTATATAATCAAAACTATCTGTTTTATTTTTTGTAATATGTTCTATATCTTGTTTGGTCCTAACTCTTCCCTTATCCACGGATGTGAAAGGTGAACTATTCAATGGCTCTCCTAATTTGCTTATGGCATGTTATGTGCAATCATGTACCCATTTTGACAATATCTTGGTATGCAATGTAAGATGTTGGTTTGCGCTTAGTTTCTGCCATGCTGTTTTCTAGTTTTCCCAGCCGTTTTTGGTCGGGTAGTGAGTTTTTGTTCCAGGGACTTGGATCTTTGGGTTTATCTAGTTACTTATAATTGAAAAAAAAATTAAGATTGTGATGCCCCTTGAGCAGCAGGGCATCAATTTTAATTAGAGTGGGACAAGTAGGTTTTCTTCTAGGGTATGGATATTCAGAAGTCCCTGCTGGCCCTAGTATTCCTTCAGCCATAGGAAAATAGAAACAACAAAAAAACTATCTTAGCATTTAGTCAATAAGAATAAATATTTAAAACAATAAGCTAACTAATATGCAAACATTATTAATACCTATCTGTACACCACTATAATAATTAGTTCCCCATTCTACTTAACTAAATTTGCTAAATTACTTGTACAATTTTCACACCATGAATTACTAAATTGATTTGGGAGTCCATTTCCTACTACCTGCCCCAGGCGCCAACTTTACTAGTTATGGCTCTAGTGGGCATTTTTAGTTGCAGCAATCTCTTGGCTTCTAGGAAATTCTATGAAATTTCTAGTTCTAGGAAATAAGAAATTCTACTCAAATCAATAAAACTATGCCAAAGGGGGGGGAAAAAAGTAACTCCAAAATGAGTAAATTCCTCTACCAATGAATATATGGTATAAGTTTCCTAGAGTGGTGATATAAAACTCAACTGGAAATGCATCCCTGCTTATCACATACTGACTTAGAAAACTACAAATTAACATTATCTATGTTGTACTGAATTTTTACATGTCTCAATTATATTTTAATAAGTTTCTTTGCCCAGATGCCACATATCTGACATCTCTGGCTTACAGCAATGAGGTTAAGTAGCTTGCCCAGAGTCACGTCACTAGGATGATGGAGGCAACACCGGAACCCAGGTCTTCCTGGATCCCTCTATTCAGCACACCATACTGCATTTGCCAGATTTTAGTTAGCCCTCCCCCACAAAAAAGTTCCCATTACCTGTCTAATCTCACTTTTACTCCTGCCATTTTCTTACCAACCACATTCAACTCAACCCTTTTGCAATCTGGTTACTCCACCTTGGAAATCACAAAGAAGCTCTATTGACAAATTCAATGTCAATGGCCTTTCCTGATCTGACTCCAGTATTTGATGCTGTTGATTCCCTTTCATAGTTGTCTTATCTTTGAGACCTATGTTTCTCATACTACCTCCATGCCGACTGCTCAAATTATTCCCTATACTAGGAATGCTACCCTCTTCTCTTTATCTTTTAAATCCTAACACAAATGCCATTTCTCTCGGGAAAGTAAAATGACCAATAGGTCCTTTAGAGCTCAGTTTTTAAGCAGACCTATTGCTAACTTTCTAATGTACTTTGGTAATAATCTGTTATTTATGTTGATCATATTCAACTACTAAGCTATCAAATTCTCAAAAGGGAGTGCCTAAGCTTTCTGTCTTCCCCCAACTCAACACTTTTAACTATTAAATGTTTGCTGCAAGACTCTGCCAGGTCTTTTAAAGCCTTTTGAAACTTGGTTCCAAACATCTCTTCCCAAACTCATTATACAATATTTCCCTTCCTTTACTCTTCCACCCAGCTATAAATTGGTCTTCCCTGTTCCTCAAGCACACTGGCTATCCCTCGTGTCTAGAATGTACTTCCTTTCTCACCTCCACCTCATAGTAATGCACACCCTCTCAAATACCTTATCATCACACACACACACACACACACACACACACACACACACACGCACGCACGCACGCACGCACGCACGCACGCACGCACGCACGCACACACACACACACACACACACACACACACACCCCCTCTCCTGACAGAATATAAACTCTTGAGAGTAACAATTATGTTTTTAATTTGTATACCCAACACCTGGTGATACGTGGCTTATTGGCTGACTGCCCCTCTGAGTGTATGGTTCCTAATCTTTCCCCTGGCCCTTAAATGTGGTTTTTCCAAGGCTATCAAGAGACCTCTTTTTTTTTCCCCACTAATTCACTTCTGCAGCTTCTGTAATCACCAAAATGCTAATAAAGACTACATTTTTATTTCCATAGTCTATCTCTCTCCAAAGTTCCAGCAGAAAGGCACTATGTTTTATAATCAAGGGAACGATTTATCAATGAGTCATGTCACAAGGGGACAGCGGGGGAAAGCAATGTCCAGGAAGAGGAAAAGAATGTTTTGTTAACATTTTGAGTCAACTCTCTCCAAGAACAAGTAAGGTGGTAGAGTAAATCTCCCAGTTTTGGGAATGCTATTTTATTTTTGTCCTAGCTATACCTTTCCAGGAAATACGCCTTTGTAAAAGTTAAAAAAAAAAAAAAAAACTACTTGAACTTTCCTCTCATGCTCAGTATCCAATCAGTGATTAAATCCTTTCAATTCTATCTTTAAATCTCTCTCCAATCTGTGTTCTCTACATACGATCTATGTGATTCCAATTGTATGCCACCCCAGTTCAGGCCTCTAACACCTCCTCCCTGCCAAACTAATCTGGAGGGGTAGGGTGCTAGGAGATAGCTGTGTGTGATTCTGATCCTATCACTGCTGATTCAAAAATGCCTTTGATTTATATTCCAAGCTGCCAATAATCTGGTTCCAACTTACCCTCCTGATTTTTCCACTATTTTAGCTAAACTGGATTCTACTCCTCAGTGTGAACCACCCCACTTACATTTAACAAGATTTTGCTTTCATATACTATTATCCATGCCTAGAATGGGACCCTACTCCCAAAATCTCAAACTACATGTTAAAATGCCTTATCCCTTCCTTTAAGGACTAACTCTGGGGCCACCTTAAAGACTACATGAAAACTTAACCTAATCCTACAAGCTCAGTGCTCCTTAATTTTTTTTTTCTTTCACGTACACCTTCAGACAGGTTGGTAAAGGCTATGGACTCCTTCTCAAGATACTGTTTTTAAATGCGCAAAATAATAAGATCACAAATGAAACTAATTATGCTAAAAAAAATAAAGCATTAAAAAAATTAATAGAGACCCTCAGTTAAGAACTTTTACTCTAGCTGAAAATATCACAGAATCTCAGAACTGGAAGGACACTCAGAGGTCATTTAGTCCACCCTGTTTGTGCTGAGTTTCTTAGAGTACTTTGTCCTGAACATCTTTTCTGTACTCACCAAAATCAACCTTAAATCACAGATGTGGGTGTGTTTGTGTGTATCTTTTCCTCAATTTGATAAGCTTGAAGACACAGATTGCTTTTATATCCCTAGAAATGTCTTGCAAATAACAGGCTTTTAAAATAATTGAATGTTGAATTCGGTAGTGCAATTTATACACAGTTCCATCTTTTTCTGAAAATTGAAGAAAAAGGAATTTTTCCAGCATCAAAAATTAGCTAATTCTATTCAGTAGTAGTCCATGAAGGATGAACTAGAATTTGGGGATTATGGTAATGTACCAAATGATTACAAAGATCAAGGAAATTTTAATAATGAATATGGGAAAAGGGAATCTTGCAGGTTCAAGATAGAATGGCTGGGCCACTGCTCTGGATTACTGGATGAAATGTTTGGCTATTCAAGTAGCAAACTCTGCATCATCACAAATCAACTGAGTGCTAGACTTCAAAACTAAACCTCCAAAAAAATTGATTCCCTAGACAAAGATCTGATGATACAATACAATCCAAAAGTCCTTCCTGTTCACTGTGCTGACGAGAGAAGAAAATAAGGATAAAGTTGGAATCATAGGATGCTTGGTTTGCTACTCTCCTATTTGTAGTGGTTTTCCACTGTAATATTACCCAATATTAGGACTTCCTTGTTTGCAATACAGAACTGTACTATTTCAATAATCTGGGATGTGAGCTGCTAGATGTAATCAAAATTTCACTCACAAAAAAATAAAAATATGCTGAGTATCCACTGTTTAGTAGGTAGAAGGACATGATACAAAGATAAAGAACTGGTCACTGTCCACATGGAGTTTAAGTGATCTAAGATCACACTGTCTTAATCTGAAAGTAGATTCACTAATATAAAAGATAACAACTTACGTCGTTAGCAAGAATGCTCCATCACCACATCTTTCCAGGGCCTTTCGTGCTGGAGGTTTTGCAGCAAATTCTACAAAACCTTTTCCTGTTGCTCGTCCACGATCGTCCACTACTACAACAGCTTTCTCCACAGGACCAAATTGAGAAAATGCTTGCTCTAGAAGCTCATTAGAAACCACAGGTGAAAGGTTCTTGACAGTTAAGGCAGCTCCATGAGTAGCAAAACGAATTCGGAGTGGTCTGCTTTTCAAAATAGTGCCATCCAGCTCTGCTTTTGCAATTTCAGCCAGAGTTCTGGACTCCTTTTGAGGGGGAAAGAAGAGAGTTTACAAATGATTGTACACATTCCTAAACCCATTGTCATGCTATAAAGGCATTATTAAAAAATTATTTTGCATGCACACACATACCCTCCCCCCATTCAACACTTGTTTGATTAATATAAAGGACAGTTTTATAAAGAGTAGTTAATTGACATTCCTCTCTAGTTCTTTTTCTATTTTTCTGTCTAATGTTTCCATATCCTCTAGCCTAGTCTATAAAATGCACTATGTGGGGGGTAGAGTGTTTTGTGTTTGGAGTAGAATCTAACTATCTTATTATAAACAGATGAACTTAAGTCATTTAAGGTCTTCAAAATCATTAGAACAAAGTCTTTAAATGTACTAGACTTTAGAATAAAAAAAATCTTAAAGAGTTCAATTTGATTCCTATGTTTTACCAGTTGTATGACCTTAAGGCCAAGCTACAAATTGACTGAACCTTAAACAGAACAGTACTCTCAGAGCCTGAAACTAGAATTTTATAAGTATCTGCAATTATTATGGAATTCACATTGTTTTGATTATTCTGCTTAGTCTAAGCAAAAAATAACTAGGCATTTTTCAAAGTGTTTACTTTAAAATCTTTGGTTTTAAATGATTTTAATGATCATCTAGAACAGCGTTTCTCAACCTGTGGGTTATATTCAATTTAAATACATCCTGCGTATCAGATATTTACATTATAATTCATAACATTAGAATAATTACAGTTATGAAGTAGGAATGAAAATAATTTTATGGTTGGGGGGGTCACCAACAACATGAGGAACTGTATTAAAGGGTCTTGGCATTAGGTGGGTAGAGAACCACTGATTTAGAACAATTACCTTATTTTAAGAATTCTCAAGGGCAGAAGTTCAAAGGATGACAGAATCCAAGCACTTGAAAGAATCCCCCAATAACATGAGCTCATTTCATCAAAAGTAACAACATCAATTTTAATAACTTTCCTAATTCTGAAACAATATTTGAATAAATTCTACCCACTAGTCAAAGACCCATCTTCTGGCCAAGTAATGTAAGATTAATTTCTCTTCCATAAGAAAATTGTAAATTTTTCCTGTTTCACTAAGCTTTCTCTTATCTAGGATAACTGCCTTTCTTAATTGTTCTTCTTAGGGCCTCATATCCTCTTCTTATTACCAATCCACAAAGCCTGGGTACTGGAATTCTTATTATCTCCCAATGTGAAGCTCTTTCTAGTTTACCACATTCCCAAACCTCTACTGTTTTACATTAGTTGTTTAAATATACCTATAGAGTTAGAGTGAACAAAAACAAATCAATTGCTTTATTTGACAGATGTATAATAAAACAAAGGCAAAAACTGGCTTACTCTCAACAAAAAAATTTGGGTCAAATTAAAACATCTTGAATTAACACTACTGCCACTGTTTGGCAAGCTAATCTGGCCAAAACCAGTTTTTGAACTAGACAAGAGACTAATATTATCCAATCCTTTCCTAGTTTTGGCCTTGCATTCTTTGGTGAAATTTTTTCAAAATATCTGAACATTCCATCAAGAACATAACAAATATGTGGAATATTTCTCCTAAATTATTTCATTCCCAAAGAAATACAGCTACAAAAATTACTTCAATGCCTTTCCCAGTAAAAGAAATTTTCCAAGGTGGCCCTTATACATTTCCACAATTCTTTCTCCCTCTTTTTTCTTGCTTTTTGGAGGGGGGAAGGCAAGGCAATTCGGGTTAGGTGACTTGCCCAAGGTCACATGACTAATGTTAAGTGTCTGAGGTCTGATTTGAACTCAGGTCCTCCTGCCTCCAAGGCAGGTGCTCTTTTCACTGCACCACCTAGGTGCTCCACATTTCCACAATTCTCAAAGTCCCACCACAAAAATGACTGGCAAAGTCAAGGGAATAAGGGAACAAGATAATTTGGTCTAGCATTCTCATTTTACTGCCCTTATTAACATTTTTAAGATAAGGCATAAAGAACAAAAATTATGCTTTATACTTCAATAATACCATCATGACTTAAAAGCTAAAAAGTGCCTTAGGGGCCATCAAATCCAATCCTTTCATCTTACAGATGAGGAACTGAAGCCAAGAGAAGTTAAATGACTTGCCTAGTCACAGAAGTAGTGACTAAGTCCTATTTTGAACCCAAGGCTTCCTGATTCCAAATGCAGAACATTATTTCACTGCACCATGCTACCTCTCATCAAGCACATGGATTTTATCTTCATTTGTAAAATCAGTAGCATTTTTCCCCATACAATCATATTACTAAAATTGAGTTTTATGATATAGCTGGACACAATCTATGGTACAAAAAAAGCAAGATTTTTCTTAGTACATTAACAAAATACAAGATAGTTAATTGTTAACTCACACAGGCATTTTTCAATTATAAAGGTAAATGCGTTTCTAAACAAATTTTCTCAATGACTTTCATTATGAAAATGGGGCCACATTCCCAAAAGGAAAAAAAAAAATAATCATTTGTTAAAATAACATCTACCTCCACCAAAATTAACTACACTAGCCACTTCCCCCCAACCATCGGCAACTACCAGCAGAACCAAGAACTGTTCAACACTAGATATGCTATATCTGAATCCATTTATTTTTAAGACAAAATATTTGGAAGGACACTCTTTTTCTATGAGACCACTAAATAATGTGTCTTGGCCATTCCAATAGCAGTTCTGATGGTCACATAGAAAGGGGTTTTAAAAAAGGCTTTAATGAATAGATTTTTCAAGTGTAAAAATACAAAAGGGTAAAACAGTACTAACAGAAAGCTATGCTAAATTCATGATTGCCATAGTTGCTCTTTTATTTGCCCTCTCCCAATATCCAGAAGAAATGAAAGAATTAATAATAGTATCAATGGGTCTGATTCACTTGTAACTGGGGAACAGCCAATAATGGCAGGTTGGGAATCGAGAAAAAGCAGGAGTCTATCTCCATTCATCTAAATGAAATTTGTTTTTAAGGGGAAAAAATGTGATTTCTAGAGCACAGTAAGAAATACCATCGTTCTACTTTTCAAAAAAACTGCAACCTCAGAGTGATCACAGGGAAGGCATAAGGACAAAGGGAACATTAAATTTTTGCCATCCTGCCTTCAGATAGCTCATATGCCCAATTACGCCCAACTGTACAACAAATGAAGGGCTAAGGGAAAGTTTTAATTTTTTAATTCTACAAATATGTATTATTTTCCCGAAATTCTAACATTAGTATTATAAACTGACAAGGTTTGATTTGTTTACATTATATACAAACAACTTAATACGTTGTTTGGTGCTGAAATTAAGTTTTATAAACTACTTCTAACAAAATTCCAACTTTACATCAAATAACAAAAGTTATATTTTTAAAATTTCACTCCTAGCACGACTAGTTCAGTTAATAGCTGACTCCTATGTTGACAGACAATCGTTTGAAAGTGTAGATTTAAATATATTCAGGCATACGTTTCATCACATATTCACTATGTATCACCAATGCTCCATTTATTGCATGCCACTGCTTTTAGCAGCTATTAGAATTTTCTAACAACACAAGTTGGGGTAATAAAACTCACTTTTCTGACAATGAAAGCATATTTGAAGACTAATCTACGAAAATATTGGGACAATACAGTATAGTATTTTAAAACTTTGTTCACTAAGAAAACCAGGTTGTAGAAAAACAGATCATGTTCAACAAACCTTTAAACTATAAAATCATATGCTACAGATCTAACATTGATAGTCACCAAGCTTAAAAATATAAGCCCTCCTAACCAATTGAGCAATTTTTTATCTTCAAAGCATGCACAAAAACTAAGATTTACAAATGCTAATCAATACAAGGACTCCAGAAGACTTAAGATGAAACATACCTCTCACTGCTCTAAAAAGTAGTGAACTCTAGATGTATAAGAAAACATTCCTAATCACACCCGGATAATGCATAAATTTAACTGTACTTCTTGACTGTGTGTATTGAAGATGCAAGAGCGGGATGGGGTTTGGGGGATGAGAGTGAAAATGATAACCACATATAAAGCCTTTTTTGAATGGTGAACCCTATAAAGTCGTTTTTTTTCCAACTCTTCATAACACTACGTCATTCATCATGCCTGCACAGTACAACATAGTAACATCATGGCCTAAAGCTTTAGAAATTTAAGTCTTTATTTGTACCAGAAAAGGTTAAAACTATTGGAGATTTCGGTGAATAGTTCTGTTTGTTAAAATAGCATCCACCTTCCCCATAATTAACTACACCAGTCACTTCCCTTAACCATTGGCAGCTACCAGCGGAACCATGGACAGCTGTTCAACACTAGATAGGTTATATCTGGATCTATTTACTTTTAAAACAAAATATCTGTAAGACACATCCTTTTTAAACCTATGAGCCTAAGAAATAAATAACGCGCCTTGGCCATTCCAGTAACAGTTCTGACGGTCACACAAAAAAACGTTTCACACAAAAAAACGTTTTAAGTTGAAACATTTAAGAATCGTACTTTTCTCCTCATTAAGAAATTTCCTGGTAAAGATTGGGTCTGTAAGTGAACCTCACTCTAAGAATCGTTGCCTCCCCAGCCCCTCACCCCTCCACGAGCTTTCAACAGTGATTTATTTCTGTATCAATCCTCCCAAAGGGACCCTTTTTTCTCCCACTACAAAGAAAGTGCGGCCTGAGGCGCCTCCTACAGGACAACCAGGGCAAAGGCGCTCCCTCGGTGCCCGATGAAAAAGCGAAATCTAGGACAGAAAACGGGATTTTATATCAGGACAAAGCTGGTTGCAGCGAGCCGCCCGGACTCGAGCCCGAGGCTAACTGCCCAGCACGGGGGAGCCGGACGTGGGAAAGGCTGGCGGCACCCGGAAGAGGCCCGATGCGTGCAGGAGCCGCACGCGGCTGATAACGTAGGGGCGGCTAAGGCGCCGGCCCCTGGGGACCCTGGGGAGCTGGAGGAGGGGAGGGGCGTGCGCGTGTGACCGGAGAGGGCGCCAAGGCCCCGGGTCTATCACTCTCTCTCACCAGACGTATGAAGCCAAAGCCGCGGTCCCGATTAATGAAGACCTCGCTGGGCTCCCCGTAGCGCTCGAAGAGCCGCTTGAAATCCTCCTCCGTGATGTCCGTGGGAAGGTTCCCCACAAAGAGGCGGCAGCGCTGCGTGTAGGTTTTCTCTCCTGGCTTCAGGAAACTCTTGATGTCTATGGTGAAGGCCATCTCTTCCTCCTGGTGGTCCTCCTGTGGTGCCGAGGGAGGCGGCGCCTGCTCCCCGGCCAGAGCGAGCGCCATAGCAGCCGCAGCCGCCGTCTCGCTCTCCCCCGCCGCCGACTCCAAGGCCCGCAGGCGGGCTGGGTTTTTCTCGATCCGCACTTGCTTCAGATTTCCTCTCAACATGATCGCTACCCTAAATTCGCTGGAAGTCTGAGGGAAAAAAAAGATGTCCGCAGGATGGAAAAGAAGGCTGGGCAAGCCGCAAGACCGAACCAGGAGTTAAGCAAATGCTTCACACACCCGATCTGCGGCAACGGCGCTTTCAAAATGGCGCTGCCAAAAGCTGCAGCTAGTTGTAACGTCGCCGAGCCCAAGCCCCGCCCCCGCCGTGTGCTGCGACGCCGCACCCTCTGCGCCTGCGCACTTCAGTCCCCAGCTCGAACTTTTCGAGGTCTCTTTTTGACCGATACTAAGAATTAGCCTCTTCTTGCACATGCGCGGACAGCTGCGGTCTGACTGCCTTAACCATACAGAAAACCTGGTTGTGCAGGACACGTGAAGTTTTATGGTGGATTTGGGAGAAAAATTAAGTTTTGCCTTTGCAAGCAGCGTAAGAAAACAAATGAATGGGGGACGAACTTTATGGTTTGGTGAACGAAGGTTTTAGTCAAAGTGAAGAGTTTCCAATTTCCACACACACTGTGAGATTTGCTTATAATGGCTATGGATGGCTATGGAATATAGTTTAGTAATAATGATTCGTGTTTCTGTAGCACTCTAAGGCCCAGTAGTGCAGAGTAGCACTGAGCTAGCAATTATGCATTGATGTAAGTATTTTTAAAAGTGTTGTATGTAATATAAGTATTGAAAATATGTTGATATTAATAAGTATTGATAATAAAGTATTGATGCAAAGTATTTTGCAAAATCTCATTTGATTCTCACAGCAGCCCATTATTATCGTCACTTTACAGGTGAGGAAACCGAGGTATGGGTTTAATTGCGGTTAATTGCTGGGGGCCACATAGCTAGGAAGTACCTGAAGTTGGATATGAACTCAGATCTTCCTGACCCCAGGCCCACTTCAATACCTACCAATGAAAAAAACCTCTCATTTCTTCCAAGTAATGTGTAATAAAGACTGGAAAGGCAGGAGGGGACTAGGTTTTGAACACTGAGTGGAAGATTTCACATTTGATACTGGCAGTGATAGGGAGCCACTGGAGTTTATTGATTAGGGGGTGGCACGATCAGGGCTGTGCTTTAGTAAAATCACTCTGGTGGCTGAATGGAGGATGGAGTGAAGTGGGGAGAGTTTCGAGGCAGGCAGCCCCACCAGCAGGCTATGGCAGTGGTCCTATTGAGGTACAGGCTCTGGGACCCCCCTTGAGCTCTCCTTGAATCCAGGGAAGGTATTTGCCTAAGGTCATGGGCTTAAGTTGTGGCTCTGCCCAAGTCTCTGGCCCTCCTTTGCTTCAGCAACTTCCCACCCTTAGTGCTCCTATTCCCACCCTTGAACTGACCTGGCCCACCATTGTCTGTGGTCTCCAGGTAGCCTCCAGCAACTTCCCATCCTTAATCACTCATTACTGGAGTCTGACCTCATCTGGACTCCTGAAGACCCTCCCCAAACTCCTCCTCTAGATGACCTCTAGATTCCTCCCACAACCTTTCTGTATATAAGACCCCATCTTCTCTCCATGTAGTGTGAGAGCGCCACAGAATGATTTAGCACAGACTTACTCTGTAACAGACTTGCTCTGTGAGAGTGCCATAGAATGACCTAGCAGACTGGCTCCTTGAGAGCCTACCTTATATGGTGAACTATTAGTAAACTTTGTTTTTCTTTGGCTGAGAAGACTTGAGTCGAATTCTTTCAGCAGGACCTGGCACGTTGGTATTTTGGGGACTCAGGCAATCTTAACCCTGTTTGTGGGTAACCCTCTTCATTTTTATGGTTCCCCGATAATGGGAAGCACTGCTAATCTCAAACTCTTCTACAACTGGGACTGCAAGGTGCTTAAGCTTCTCTCTTTTCCTATTGCATTACCTTCTTGTTCTCCAAGTACCTTGGAGGTGTGTTTTTTTGTGTTTTGTTTTGTTTTTGTGGGCCTGACCTCTCAGCTCCCGTTAGGTCAGACAGCTAGGTACTCAGCCTGACCTCAGGTTCTCAGTCCTGTTTGGTTATTTTGGAGAAAATGGACACATGTGCAGCTTCTGAAGAATGGAGGACAAGGACAGATGCCTCATCTGGAAGCGCGTAAGCCAGATTCTTTCAGTTCTCTCAGCGCTAGGGAATTGGGAAAACTTCAGGTACTTTTTTGTGGGTTTTGTTTTGTTTGTTTTTCAAGGCTTAATCTCAAACCTTCCTTTATGGAGGAAGGGACTTCCAGGCCCTATGCCTGTAGCTCCCAAAAGTTTGCCTTTGAGTTGTCTTTTACAACATTGGGAAAAATTTAGTTTCTCTGGAGACCTTAAAAAGGAAAAGCTACTGTTTTTTTGCAAGACTGTTTGGCCTAGGTTATCACCTAAAAAACCATGAATTGTGGCCTGTTTGGGGGACTTTAAAAGATAACAAATACTCTCTTGCAGTTAGAATTATACTGTGACAGAGAAGAAAAATGGATCAAAGTTGCCTACTTAATGGCCATCATTGAACTTTCTCAGAACACAGTTCTCGATGATGAGGGAGAGGATGTTTGGGTTCTTTTTTTTTTTTGAGCTTATTATATGATTTTATTTTATTTTTTTTAAACTTTTTTTATTTTATTAAATTTTTTTTGAGTTACATATTTTCTCCCCGTCTTTCCCCCGCCCACCACCCCAAAATAGCCATCCCAGTGTTTCCCCCCTCCCCCAGTCTATTCTCTCCTATGTCACTTTTTGGTAGGGCAGAATGGATCTCCCAACTGCAGTGCCTGTGTATCTCAAGTTCCAGTTGGATGTAGTCAATAATAATAA
>CM053582.1:201236352-201253003 GCA_028627135.1 Pseudochirops cupreus
CATTCAATTTAGCTTAGGGAAGGAATGACATAAACTCTAAACTGGGTATCTTGCCACACAGGAGAGTAAGGGGTATGCGGATGAGAGGTGAGATGAGGGAGGAGAGGGTGGGGCTGGGAGGAGAGTTGCTGGAAGTACACACTTCTGTAAAGGGACAGGGGCAGGGTAGAGAATACAAAAGGGGGAGGGCGGGATAGGAAGGAGAGACATATAATCAGTGACTCACAATATGCCCACTGTGGAGATGTTTTGCGTAATTACACATGTACAGCCTGGATTTATTTGCTTGTCCTTCCAGTGGGGGTGGGTGACGAGGGAGGAAGGGAAAGAATCTAGAATGTAACATTCTATAATCAAATGTTAAAAGTATATATGTATATTATATATATTATTATTATTATTTACTACATCCAACTGGGAATTAAAATATACAGGCACTGTGGTAGGGAGATCCATCCTGCTCTACTGGAAAGTCAGAGGGATGAGGGGGAGGACATAGGGGAGAGCAGATTGGGGGGGGGGGTTATACAGTGGAATGGCTGTTTTGAGGTGTTGGGTAGATGAAAGATGAGGAGAAAATTTGTAACTCAAAATCTTGTGGAAATGAATGATGTAAACAAGAAAATAATTAATTTATTTTTAAAAAAAGAAGGGAAAAGGGGATGAGAGTGAGGGGGGTGATAGAAGGGAAGGCAGACTGGGGGAAGGGGTAATCAGAAAATCAGAATGCATACCATCTTGGGGTGGGGGATAATGGAGAAAATTTGGAACTCAAAATTATGTGGAAATGAATGCTGAAAATTAAAAAGAAATTCTGAAAAAAAAAAGAAATTCAGGATATAGACAAGAGCTGCTGAAAAGGATGATTCAGTAAAGAAGTCTGGTATTTTATTGACTACATTTTTATTATAAATCAATGAATACATCAGCTTTTCTAGACACAAAAGGACATAAGTTTGATATTTCAAATATTAACAAGATGAAATGGGGATGTTCACTGTTCTACGGCAGGCTAAAAAACGGCACAAGAGCTTTCAAATCAAGTGTAATCAATGCTGCCCAAGTGTGAATCAAAATTTCCTGTTGTCCTTGGGCAAGTCACTTAACCCCAATTGCCTTGCCTTCCCCCCTGCAAAATTTTTTTTTCTATTTTTCTTCCTTTGAAATAAAACTTTAAAGTTTCTGACATGGGAGTACATTTTTAAAATTTCATAGTACTGTCAATAAGCAACCAATTTCATGAAACTTACATAAACTAGGTATATTACAAGAGAAATGAAAATGCATGTAGAAACACAAGCACTTCACAATCCACATAGAAGAGAGACACAGAGAGAGAGAGAGAGAGAGACTGTGTGTGTGTGTGTGTGTGTGTGTGTTTGTGTGTGAGACACAAAAATCTCTACCTACAGGGGCATGGCATGGAAGAGGGAAAAGTGCAATAAAGGTGGGAAAAGGACAAAAGCCCTCCTGAAGCAAAGCGCATGGTGATGGCAAAAGCTGAATTCTTCTGCCTTGGGGAACTGCTAGTCTATGAAGAAAATGGTCTGCTTATCTACACAGGGTCCCAGCTGCAGAAGCAGTTTTTCAGTCCAGTGTAGACTAACTGGCACCTGTCTTGACTCCCAAGGACACACCAGGAGTCCAGCTTGGGATGCAAACAAGCACCTTCAACCTTGACACATTCAAGGCCTCCTGAAAGTTCTGGGTCCAGTTTTTCTGGATAATAGAGCAACTCAAACAGACAAGTTTAGGGGATCCCTTAACATTCCTTAACCCCTTTTCTATTTTTTCTTTTAAAAATTTGTATATAAACATTTTATATAGAGAAATGTTTTATAGACACACACAAATATGCATATTTCAATAAGCAAATAACCAACCTCTCTCTCTCCCATCTCCTCAATTGAGAATGAAAAAAGAAAACCTCTTTTACAAACTTATATATATATTTCCATTTTCTTATCAGGAGATGGGTGCAAAAATGTGTTTTATCATTAGTCCTCTGGAATCACAGTAGGTCACTGCATTAATTAAGCTTTCAAAGTTGTCTTTATAATACTATTGTCTATATAAATTGTTCTCCTGGATCTGTTCACTTCACTCTACTCCTACATGTCTTTCCAGGTTTCTCTAAATCCATCCTCCATCATTTCTTACATCACAATTACATCACATTCATATTCCATAACCTGTGCAGTCATTTCCCAATTCATAGGCAGCCCCTCAAATTCTCACTTTTTGTCACCTGAAAAAGAGATATAAACATTTGTGTACATCCTTAGTGTTTGTTTTGCTTGGTAGTAATCCTTCCCCTTAACCTACCCTGTTACTAATTCCACCTTTTCCTTTCCTTCCTATTCCACTACTGAGTGAAACCCAACTCTTTGTGTCTGCATCCTCCCTTCTTTTGACCAGCTCAAATGAGAGTGAGGTTCCCTTGTGAGCTACTCCCCCCCCCCCCATCCCTGATCTGCAAAGGTGTCTACTTGCATGCCCTGATTGTGTAAGATGATTTCCTCTAAACTTCCTCTCCCTTCCCCTCCAGCATATTCCTCTTCTCTTTCTATTCTTTGTTAAGACCCTCAAGAAATAACAGAATCACTCTCAGGTCTTGTCTAATTGGATTCCCTCTGTGAATCCTGGTGATAACAGGGTTCAAAGGAGACACATGTAATGTTGCTTCATATTTGAATGTAAGCAGTTTATCAGCATTGTTCATTCATGTTTACCTTTTCATGTTTCACTTTAATCCTATATTCAACCTTCAGAGTTTCTCCGCAACTCTGGCCTTTTCATCAGAAAATGGTTGGAAGTTCTCAATTTTATTCAAGTTCCATTTCCCCCCCTCAGTTGCATAATACTCAGTTTTGCTGGGTAAGTTATTCTTAGCTATAAGCCGATCCCCCGTTGCCTTCTTGGAATATCATATTGCAAGTTCTCTCCTTTACAGAGTGGGCTGCTAAATTGTGTGTGATCCTGATTGCATTCTTAGTACCTAAATTCTTTCTTTCAGGCAATTACTTGAAGTATTTTTTCCTTGACCTAGAAACACCAGATTTTGGCTATGATGTTACTGGGAGTTTTCACTTTGGAGTTGCTTTTAGGAAAGGACCAGTAGAGTCTATTTCTACTTTGCCCTCTTTTAAGATTTCTTGAAATAGGATATCTAGGTTCTCTTTTGGGCCATGGTGTTCAGGTAGTCCACTGACTCTTAATTTTTTCCACCTTGATCTGACTTTCAGGTTAACTGTTTTTGCTATGAGATAACCTTATGCTTTCTGCTATTATTTCAAGCTTTTGACTTTGTTTTATTAATTCTTGTTGCCTTGTGGAGTCACTGGCTTCTCTTTGGTCCATTCTAATTCTCAAGATTTTGTTGCTAGGGCCATATTTTACACCTCTTGTCCTAGGTTGTTAATTCCAATTCTTTCTTCCAAAGTTCTCATTTCTTTTCCATTTTTTCCCCTCTAGAAATCTCATTTCGTTTATAAAAAATATTTTAAACTCCTGCTTTTCCTCTTCCAGAAATTCCTGAATTTGTGCCCAAGCTATGTTTTTCTTCTCTTCTTCTATATTTGTTTCTTAAGCATCCTTTTAATAACTCATTATAGTGACGGGTTTTTTTGTTTGTTTGCCCATTCTTTCAGCCTATTCCTTGACTCTGGACATGACATTATGGCTGAGTCCTCTGGTACTTTTAGAGGATGGATCTGCACCTGTCCTGCTGCTGCATCCTTGGGGCACTGGATGTTATGTCAATTCCAGGATCTCAGGGACATGCTAGGGATGTGCAAGGTTTCAGTACTCTGATCCAAAGCATAGATTGATTGTTTTCCCCCAGACTGAGTTCTGCAAATTCCTGACCTGGTTTTGGATCTGAGCAAAAGTAGACTGGAATCTGCTCCCTATCAGCAGGCTGGGAAGGTGTACTAGTGGTTCAGAGTGACAGAACTGCAGGCTCTCCTTTTGATCTGGGATACCTGCCCTAGTCATTTATCTGCAGACTTCAGACTAGTCCAGAGGCTGGAACTGAGATCCTGCTCCACTTCTAAGGTGAATCATATTACCACTGCTTGCTCTTTCAATATCATGTGTACAGTGGGCAACTGCTCCTTACCCTGGAACATCCCTTATACCCACATCCCTTCCTCAGTCTACCTGGATCCAGGACCTGGAAATGCGTAGCTGGCAACAAAGCTGCCAGCTGGCCAACCTGTTCCCATCATGGTGCCCCATTGTGGGTCTGGTACCTCTCCTTATCCTGTTGTACAGACTTCTTCTTTGCAATGGAGTTTTTCACAGGTCTGCCCCTAGTCAGACCCCTTCTCCAGTCTCCACAGTCGCTTTTGTGCTGATGTGTACTGGAAAAATGACTCACTATGACTTTTTATTGGCTTTTCCCATCAGGATTTGGCCCAATGTGTTTTTTAGATATGTTTAAAGGAGTCTGGGGAAAAGTCTGCTTTACTTCTTTCCTACTGAGCCTAGCAGGAAACAACAAGCCTCCAGTTGCCTAAGAATGTGGCGGTTGTTCATGTAAATGGGCATTAGCCCAGACAATTCTTTGAGGCTAGGGGAAACCACCTGGCACACAAGGAAGCCAGAAGGGTGGGTGAAGGAGAATGTAGAAAGAAGAGAGACCAATTATTAGTCCTGATACCTGCTTTCCCTCCAAATATTGATATTCCACACCTAGAGTGAGAAACAGGCAGCCCAGGAGTTGGGTGCAACCCAGGATGAAAGAAGGTGGCTCCTGCCTGATGGGCAGGAAGTGATCAACAAAGCCAGTATGAGATAAGTTCTGCAGCATCTGCATCAGGGGAGTCATTGGGATATCCAAAATCTGTGTGATGCAGTCCTGACTTGGTTTGTATCCCCTGGTATCTATACTCTGGCTCGCCAGATGGTTAATGGGTGGTATCTATACTCTGGCTTGTCAGATGGCTGATGGGTGTATTATATGTCAAAGGACAAATAAATCCACCCAACACCAAGCACCAACATGGGGAAGACCCCCAGGGATCAGAGCATTCCAAAGCATCCAGGTGGACTTCACTGAGCTACCCCCTATAGGAAGACTTAAATATCTCCTGGTAATAGCTGATCATCTCAAATCACAAGCTGAGGCCTTTCCCTTAGCCCAGGCTACGGCCTTGGCAGTTTGCAAGATGTTATTAGAACAGATTATTCCCAGGTACGGTTTGGTGGAAAGGATAAATTCAGATCAGGGAACTCACTTTACCTCAAAGGTCCTCCAATCTCTGATGCAGGCTCTTGAAATATCTTGGGACTTCCATACTTCCTGGCACCCTCCCTCCTCAGGTAAAGTACAGCAAATGAACCAAGAGGTTAAGAGAGAGTTGACTAAATTGGCACTAGAAACCCAGCTGCCATGGACAAAATGCATTCCCCTAGCCTTGGCAAGGATTCAAACCAAACCCCATAGAGACACTGGATTGTCACCCTATGAATTGCTGTATGGATACCCCTATTCCACAACCCTGGGAAATATCCCTGCCTGGGATACCAAAGATAGATTTCTCAGGGGATATGTATACTCTCTGGCAAAATCCTTGATTTCACTGCAGAAAAAGGGGCTGATCATTCAAGTTCCTCCTCTGAGGTTCCCAGGACACAAATTCCAACCTGGTAGTTGGGTCCTGATCCAAGCCTGCAGGGAAGACAAGCTCACCCCATCCTGGGAAGGGCCATTCCAGATCCTGCTGAGTTCTGATACTGCAATCAGGACCAAAGAATGGGGCTGGACTCATCACACCCAAGTCAAAGGACCAACTACACCCTTGATCAAGTGGGCAGTGACATCCCAAGATCCTGAGGGCCTGAGAGTAACAGTCAGGAACACTCTAGCTGATGGGTGAAAACACTGTTGTGGTCATTCTATTCTTGCTCTTTGTTTTGCCACTACTCCTGTTTTACCTGCTTATTAGCCTGCCGTGTGTTTGTCCTCATGGCCTCAACCACATCACTTGTAATTCTAGCTTCATGCTTTTCCCCTAATCATGCTTATTACTATGCCCTTGACCCAATCCCTGTACACCAGATAGTGCTTTAATGGCACGTGTCCGTCCAGACTGCTCAGTTTGATATCTGCCAGGTAGCTGCTTGTAACACCCGTGTAGAGACACAAAGGAACAATAGGAATTATGATACATACATGTGCCTTGAACCACAATATAATCATGAAAAGGACAGAAAGAAGATCCCTTGCCTGTCCTGGTCAGATGTGTGGTTCATGACCTCTTGCTGGAGATCTTGGTATGCCCAGAACCGAGATTAAAAAGGTCTAACTTCAAAAATTATATTTACTAAAGGTCCAATCCAAGGAGATAAGTGCCGAGAGAATCAGTGTAGCCCTAACACCCTAACCTTTGTCAAGGCAGATGATCAGGTTGTGGGGATGTACAGATTTGGGATACGGGCCCAGGGAGGAGGGGTAGATCTTTAAGGAAGAATTAACTTTAACTTTAAAGTCTGGGTCCAACCTACCCCTTTGACAACTACTCCATCTAGTCAGTCACCAGCCCTAACAGCATCACCCAAGGAAACCAATTCCAAAATCAGAATGACAGAAGTTACTGATTTGAAATAAACATTAGAAATTGAGACAGGGTACGGTGACACTAATGCCTGGTATGAATGCATGAAATATACTGTTAAAAGCCTGAATAAGAGTAATGGGAACTGTAGTGCTTTCCATTTCTTATACCCACCCATGAAAGCCTGAAATAGCAAGGTTGTCCCAGCCACTGGCAAGATCACTGGAAATTACACTGCATGCCTCACCCAAACGAACATTCTAGAGAACCAGTCAGTTGGGGAGTTCAATAGCTGTAGCTTCTTGTGGAACATCAGCAGAGTGCCACTGCCTCTGACTATTCCCCAAGTGTACCTCTGGTGGCTGTGTGGAGGGAGGGTCTTTAGGCCCATTTTTCCTCTCCACTGGAAAGGAACCTGTGCCTTGGTCCAAATGGCTATCTCCTTTACTGTAGGAGAGGGTAAGGGGGCTTGGAGGAAGAGGGAGGTCAGCCTCCAGGGCCCCATGGATCATTCAATGAGAAAATTGATCTACTGGATAGCAGAGGTATGTTCTAGTAAATTTTACTTGGTGAATTATTTGCCATGTGTATAATTGCTGCATAATTTCTTAATTTGGAAGAAAACATTTTGTTTACAGTATCTATAATGTAGGTCAAAAACTGAGAAAATCTAATTGTATAGTGTTCTGATAGGTACAAAAAAAAAGGAAATAAAATTAACTAGAACGGAAATAAAAAACAAGTCAAAGTTCTGACAAGAAGGGGAAAGTTCAGTGAAAAGGTTGCATTAGGAAGAAATAATGCAGTCCTAGTATTGGGACTTGTAATAAAGAAGAAAAGAAAGCTTTTAGAAAGGCCATGAGACAAACAACATTTTTAAGGATATTGGTAAATGCTTCTGATATCACATGTTAACTTGCTTATTACATTACTACAGAAGCTATATTTCAATAAAATTTTCATAGGAATATTATACAATTACCTCTTGGTCCAAATTGTAGTCCTCATTTGAATTAAGTGCAATTTTCACTGTAACATAATCTCCATTTTTCACTGCATCTCTCAATAAGTCTAAAGAAAAAAAAAGTCAAGTTTATACTAATTCTCATTTCTGGATTTTTTTCAAAGTACTAACTAGATTTCTCAAATGGCATCAAACAATTTCAATAATACTTACTACTTGGTATAGCATCTGCTGTTGTAAAATTCTCATCTTCTCCATTAAGGTGTTTTTGAAAATCTTCTAATTTCATCCATTCCAACTGCAAATCCATTCCCAAACTCAAAACCTGCTGCCTGTCTGTTAGATATGAAGATTTATTAATTACCTTTTTAAAGATGACCATATCACAAATGTTGCTATTTTTCCATCTTCTTGCATCTTATGTGGGAACTAAGAACTAAGTCACAAAATGAAATATCTATACCTATACAGATCCTATTATATACACCATTCTTCTTTCTGTTAAGCATTGATTCATTTACTTAAAAATTTAAAAAGTGAGTTTTCCTTTGGACAGAATATTGGAAGCCCAGCTCTGTCACTTACTACTTTGGAGTCCTTGGGTGAGTCACTTAATACCCATGGGCTTCAATTTTCTCATCTGAAAAAGACGAGACTGGACTAGATGACTAAGGTCCCTTTCTAGCCCTGAATCTACAGCGCTATAATATTTAGATGTAACAGTTCCAGCAAACTACTGGCAGCCTGGACACCTGACTAAGCTGGGAAAATGAATAAAATCTAAGGTGGCCTCAAATAATTCAGTAATTACTGATGGTATATTTTAAAATTGTTTTACCTACTTATTAAAGTGTGAAAATGGCAGTTCTTGATACCATAAGACTTAATAAGCAAGGCAGTAGCATACAGGATAGAGCACTGGCCCTGGAGTCAGGAGGATACGAGTCCAAATTCAGCCTCAGATACTTGACACTTGGTAGCTGTGAGACCCTGGGCAAGTCACTTCACTGTGACTGTCTCATCCCCCACAAAAAAAGACTTAATAAGTTGACTTCCTCTCCAGTAACAACAACATGACATAACTGTTCAGTAGTTTTTTCTTGACACAAAAATTTAAGGTTTATAGAAATGTGCCCTTAAGACAATAAAGGAACTTTTCCCAATGAACTTTCCAATCAATGAAAACTCATGACTGTTAACCTTAAGGTTTTCTACTAATGAGAAGTTCCTTATTAATCATCCTTTCCTTTTACTGCACCCTAGTTCAGATTTTTTTTCTGAATAGCTAAGTAAACTGGCTGCCTAACCCTTGCACATGGCTTACTTACTTAAATCTTCTCTGCTTCTGCCTTTCTTATCATCTAGAACAGTGGTTCTCAACCTGTGGGTCGCGACCCCTGGGGGGGGTGAACAACCCTTTCAAAGGGGTCACAGGGGTTGCCTAAGACCATCAGAAAACACATATTTCTGAGGGTCTTAGGAACCTCCTCTATCCGTCTCCAGGCGGGTCTGCCCACACACAAGTATTAAAAGGTCGCAGCATTAAGAAGGTTGAGAACTACTGATCTAGAATGTCCTTACATCAACTGTGCACCAAGCCCTTTCTATCATTCTTACTTTAAAATATACAATTTCATATCTTCCATGTACTTTTTCCAGATTAACCGCACCTGGTTTTAATCCATTCTGGCAAACTTCTTACAGTTCTATAGCTGTGATTAGTTATGAATACATTTGTATATAACAGTATTCTACCCGTGTAGTCAAACTTTTATTCCTGCCTTCATCCTCCCAAAATTGTTTCTTCTGTTAGTTTCTAAACATAATGGACATTATATGTACTTATTTAACATCTGTCCATTAATTTAGAGAGCTCAGGGTGTCCTCCATCAACATAAATTATTGGTTCATATTTTAAGATAGGTCTTATTCTATTTTACTTTCTAAACTTCAGATGGAAGCTAAAGTAAAAGAGAAAACTAGAAAATGTGAGGAAAAAAAACAAAAAAACTTTTTGTCTTCTGTTTTTCAGGTACTCTATACAAATGGTACAATTTGCAAAAAATAAGAATAACATGGTTGGCTTTTGGTTGACTCATACATAATTTGTGACTAATTTTTCATCATACTCACCAGAATTTTCATCCATTTGACACACACTGTCTAGTACCTCTTGGTCACCTTCTGCAGCTATATAAGCCCATGTATCAGTCTCATCCCTTGTACTTCTTCTCTCCTTGTATAACTGCTTACTTTCCTTAGTTCTGTAGTCTTCAGAAAAAGTTTCTTCTCTTTTCCGATTATTCTCTGAATAGTCATTTTTTTCTTCTGGTGTTAATGTAAATAAATCAAACGCATTCCTCATTTCTTTAAATGCTAGTACATAATAAAGAGTTTTATGATAACATTACAATCACAAATTCTTGTTGGAAAACTAAAATAAAATCCCATCTTACAGATGCTTTAAGAAAAACAGTTGCTTTTACTTGCTAATATGACTGGCTGTGGATAAAGCAGTCCACCCAAATTCATTACCAGAATCACCAAGAAGTTTCAGTGTGTCATTTTTATTGGTTGTAAAATATCCAATAAAGTTCACAGTAGTGACTGATTAGGCTCCTCTCCCTCCCACAGCCTAGGTCTCATTCTAGGATCTTGACCTCCAAAGCTAAATCTCGTTTTGTTTTTTTTTCACTGCCCCGACCTGGATTAATTAAGATAAACTTCCAAAATAAAACTTGCCCACAACTAAGGTCTAGGATATCCCCAAATGTGGGCAGCAGTGTTCCCAGGTCCCACATAGGTACTTACAATACAATTACTGGGTATAGAATAGCCTTCATTTTACCCCAGAGAAAATGCATAGGATACTAAGGCCTCAAAGGAGCCTATGAATAAAATTATAAGCAAAAATAGAATGTGATTTCTCCACAATTTCTTAGAAAGTACAGATATCTAGTTCTACATTTAGCACTAATAGGAGTCAACTTGTCTTAAAAAGGTCTATTTATAAGAAACATATAAAAAAATAAACTATATGTGTTAAAAATTCTGTAAAACTCAATTTTTTATACTCACTCTTTATTCCTTTTTGTTCTTTTTTCCCCCTTTCTTCCTTGTCAGAATCATACCTTTTCTGATATTTTTCTTTTGCTTCATTTTTCCGTGTTTCTTTCTCCTGATAAAGCAAGATACAAATGGAATTGGAAAGTGACAATATATCCTAAATAGGGTCCTTTAAACAATGAAAAACATGGGATCAAGGCCATGGACTCTATTTTCCTATGACAAAATTACCAAATCTCAAAATTTTTTTCCTACAACTCTGGGCTACGCTTCCACTATTTGTTAACAGATAAAAATGACACACTTATCACACTGAATAACTTAATGTTTCATTACACATCCGGATATCAGGTTACAAAGATGGGAAAACATTACTGGGATTGCAGGAAGACAGTAATGTGCTAATAGCAGTTTAGTTTCATAATCAACCTACTTTTTCTCCCCTTTGTATATGAAAATGTTCATGTCTGTCAGTGTTTGTCAAGTTCAGAATAACAAAAATTAATTATTTTTTAAAATATAAGAATGCAAATTTCCTGCTGTTAGAGTAAACTGGCCCAGTTATTCTGAAAAATGCTTTGGATTTACTGAAGAAAGTTAGAATTTAATTCATACGTTGATATTTCACCATTGGGGCTTTATACTCTGAAAGTATTTATAGACAATAGGAAAAGATCCATATGTAGAAAAATATTCATAGCAGAATTACTTGTGATAAGAAAAAACTCGGAAAGATGCCCAATAACTGGAGAATGGACAAGTCAAATCATGATATATATATATATATATATATATGCATATATATGTACACACACACATATGTATGTATCTGAATGTATGAGAATATTATCATATCCTAAATTATAAACATGAAGAATTCAGAAAACTGTGTGAATATCTTAATATCAAAGTTGAAAGGCATATCCTTTTTCTCTTTGTTAATTAATAAAGTAACTGCTTTTAGTAAATGAACTTTGCAGATGCTGTGTCTGAATGTTTATTAATAGTAATAATAGCATTTATATATCACCTTAAAGTTTGTCAAATGCTTTACAACTATTTCTTCATTTGATCCTCACAATAACCCTGGGAGGTAAGTGCTATTATTATCCCCATTCTACTGGGGCAAACAATTCAGGGACTCGCCCAGGTCATAAAGCTAGTAAGTGTCTGCGACCAGATTCGAACTAAGGTCCTGACTCCAGGGTCAGCACTGTATCCACTGCACCACCTAGCTCTTGTAAGAAAGCATTTGAGAAGTATCTAATTTGTTAAAACAAAATTTATCAAGTAAATTTTTAGAAGATCTATGAAAATCAGTGAAGCTAGAATAAAAAAGAACACTTAAGAAAAATTTGCATCAAATATCTCTGATAAAAGTTCATATCAAAGATATACATAGAACTAACACAAATGTGTAAGGCTATCTGTCATTCTCCAATGGATAACCATTTTTAGTAAAACAGATAAAAAAAAAGGCTACGAACAAATAATTCTAGATTAAAAAAACTACAAACTATGAACAATATGAAAGAGCAGTCCAAATAATCACTAAGAAGAAAAATATCGACCACAAACATTTTGAGACTTCACCTCATCCCCAGTATAATGGGAAAGAAGACAGAAAACAGAAACAGTCAATGTTGGAGGATCAATGGGAAGACAACAGAAAGATACCTTTTGTATTCAAATGTACATATAAGCATTTGGGGGGTGAAGACGGCAAAGATTTGGAAGTAAAGTAAGTAGTTGCTGATAAACTAGGGAATGGTTAAATAAATTGTGCTATAGCAGTGTAAAAACATCAATCACTGAAAATGAAAATATGGAGAATTTACATAATTATGAAATTACATGCACTGACGCAATTAAGTAAGTAGAACCAGGATACACAAAATGTGTGTAATAATATAAATGCAAAGAACAAAAAAAAAATCCTAAAAAGAAAAGCTAATTGAATATTACCATGTTTGCATTTTAAAGCAAATTTTAGACTGTGATGACTAGTTCTGGAGGGTTGAACTTTATATAAACAAATTCAGGCCACAAATAAACTAAGACACCTTTGTCTTTTGTTTTGCCATGAGGCCTTTTCTAAGATAATGCCTACTGTGCAAGGGATAAATTCTTGGGATCTTGAAAAGTTTCTCGGAGTTCAGCAAAGACTGGGACCCTAAATCCATTAGAACATGCCCAAAGTTAGTCATAGAATGAATCTGGCCTTTTGCTCCTCATCTTGAAGGACAGCTCTAAGAGCATAGACGACATTTAATATCTTGCTTCTCTACTGTTACCCTAGAACGCTTGGGAGGCAAAAAAAACTAATACATATAAAATATAGAATTTTTCTGCACAGAAAGGGAAAGCAAGGAAACCATCTTTGGAGCTATTCAATTCTTCAGACTACCTATACCTCCTCTCCCATCCCAAACCCCTTTCATCTGTTGATCTAACATTTGGGGATTTGCAGCATCTTCTATCTAGCTCTCCTGAAGTCTCACTTGTAGATAATAGTCTAACTTTTACATATAGGCTCTTCTTTTCCCCCTTTAATAGAGTAGATTATTTACTAAAGGGGGAAAAACAACAACTCATTTAGAGCTCCAAAATGCAGGAATTAAGATGGACAAGAAAAAATTGATAAATCCTCCTTTTCATTCAAAGAGAAAAATCCTATGAACTCAGAGAACAAGCACTAATTCAGTTTCCAGTTAGCAGTCAGGGGAAAATATATTGAGTACTGTGTTATTTCAGGTATCGGCAAGAGCCCAGGCTGGACAGCTGCAAACTTTTAGTGTTCTCAAGGTAGTGTGATGCAGGGTAAAGTTTGAGCACCTCCCTACCAGCCTGAGCTCTGCAAGTTCTTGACCTGAGATTTGGTCTGCCCCTGCTTGGAGTTCCAGTAAGACTGTTGTTGGATCCAGTCATTTTCAGTCAGCTCAAAAGCTCTGCAGGTTTAGCATAACAAAACTGAAGGCTCCTCTTTGGTCTGGGATTCTTGTCTTGGTTATTCAGCCACATGCTTCAGATTAAGCAAGTGGCTGGAACGAAGACCCTGCTCGGCTTCCCAGGGTCAGGGCCACACAACTGCTACTTGCTTCTGTGCTTACTCCTTGCTCAGTACAAGCTAAGGGCCCATGACTGGTTATATCAAAGCTCCTAAGTAGATTCAAAGTAGTTGGTAATGGTTCAAAGTAAATGTGGTAGGATATCTCCAGTGGAGTCATCAAAGGATCAGCATTTGACTTTGTTCTGTTTAACACTTTTATCCAAGATTCAGATTCAAAGAAGGCATATTCATTAACTTTGTCTATGACACAAAGCTGGGACAGCTAGCTATCAGGATGGATGAAGGCATTAAGACCTAAAAAGATCTTAATAAGCTATAGCATTGGGATGAATTTAATAAGATGAAAGTCAACTGCAACAAATGTAAAGGCTTATTCTTGGGTTAAAATTGACTTCCTAAGTTTAACATGAATAAATGAAAATGCATTTATTAAGAGCTTACTATATGGCAATTATTGTGCTAAGCACTAGGGATACAAATATAAGTAAGCAATACAGTCCCTGCCCTTTAGATAATTACATTATGGCAACTTGCATATTTTTTTTTAACTGAAAATTCTAGATTTTTGCTATCTTGTTACTGGGAGTTTTCATGAGCAGTTTTCTTTTATGATTTCTTAAAACATGCTTAATTTCTTTTTTGATCATGACTTTCAGGTAGTCCAATGATTCTTAAATGATATCTCCTTAATCTGTTTTCCAGGTCAGTTGTCTTTGCTATGAAACAAATGCCTTACATTTTTCCTATATTTTTTCAATCTTTTCTTTTCCTTGTTTTAGTATTTCTTTTTTGTTTCACGAAGTTGTCAACTTTTTTGAGGAGCCATTCTAATTTTCAAGTAGTCTGTTGCTTGGGTAAGGTTTTGTACCTCCTGTGCTAAGCTGTTAATTCCCTTTCCAATTCTTTTATAGCTTTCATTTATTTTCTAATTACTTCTTCTAGTACTCTCATTTATGAAATAATTTTAAACTTTTAAAAAACTCTAGCTTCATCTCTTTCAAGAATTCTAGTTGAATTTGTGCCCAAACTGTTTTTCTTTGAGTCTTGCTTGTAGATGTTTTGAAGTCATTCTCTTCTTGTAGATTTAAGTACTAAAAATTCTTGTCACCATAATAGCTTTTAAAGATAGGATTTTTTTGTTTGTTTGCTCATTCGTCCCGCTTACTTTATGACTTGTGCAGGCTCAGCGTACATCTGCAGGAAATGTCTGGGCTGCGTTTGCGTCCTCTTGAGACCCGCTGTTGTTTTCTTAGGGTATTGGGTACTGTGTTATTTCAGGTATCAGCAAAAGCCCAGTCCTCAGTCCCTCAGTGGATCTGTGACACAGCACTGGGCAGTGACAGAGCTATCAGCTGGCATTTATTCCCATTCCCTGCACAAGGTCAAGCCCCTCTAAGGGTCTGCAACTCCTTCTTGTCCTGTTGCACAGCCATGATGGAAAACAGCATGCACCAAGGTCCTGGTTAAGCCCCTATCCTCAGTGTCTACAGACTTGTCTTACCTCACTTTACTGACCTGTGGTAGAAAAATGATTCACTGTGATTATTCTCTTGGATTTCCCAGTCAGGACTTAGTCTGGAGCTTGTTCCAGATCTTTGTGGAGTAGTAACAGAGGAGAGCTCAGCTGTACTTGCTACCCTGCTATCTTGGCTATCTTCTAATATTACATTCTAACAGGAGAAAACAACACACATAGAAGACTAGTGGCCAGGGAGGAGTGTTTTGGACAGGGAAGTCAGAGAGAATGCTGAATGGACTCATAGGGCAAATGACTGGCATGTCTGTTCCAAGTATAGTAGTATTCATTTGGTTACTGTCCTAGAGTTAGAATTAGAAAAAGGGGTGGAAGGGTAGATATCTCTTGAAAATGGTGAAATGAGCCTGAAACTAGGCAAGATAAAGTGAATGTTCAACAAGAGCCCGAGGTCACAGGAATGGGAACGATTACTTAAAAGTAAAATGTCAGAAAAAGATAAGGAGGTTTTAATGGATTTAAGCTCATTTTGAGTCAACAGTATAATAAAACAGCTAAAAAGGCTAATACAATGTTGAGTTCCTCCAGTAGATTGTAACTTCCCTTAGAGCAGGGACAGTCATTTTCCTCTTTTAGTACCTCCAGCACTTAGCACAGTACCTGGTACTTAATAAATATTTACTAATTAAGAAAGGCATGGCATCTGGGACAAGGAAGATTATGGTCCTTTGTTTTTTGCCTTTATCATATCACACGTGGAGTCTCAGTTTTGGGGACAATGGTTAAGGTAGAACATTGAAAATCTGGAAAACATACAAAAGAGGGCAACCAGGATGGGAAAGGTTGTCGAGATTATGTTACATGAAGATTGGGTAAAGAACTAGGGATGCTGAGCCTAGATAAGAGAAGACTCAGAGAAAAGGTCAAGATACATTACACATCTTCAAATATTTGGAGGGCATCAAGAAGAGTGAGAAATTGTGTTCAGTTTTCCATCAGAAGGTAGAAACAGGAGCAACAGATATAAGGTGCTGAGAGAATCTGGGCAGTGATTGCTGCAGAAAGGCAGCGGAACCTATGCATCCTTTTGACAGATATCTGTAGTTAGTGGGAACCCACCCCCCCACTCAGCAGGGCATGACATACCCCTATATCCTCGTCACAGATGCATATACAATGTTTTATACTAACTACTACATGGATTTTAACTCAACTTGTACAGAAAAGTAGCGAGGCAAATAATTAGCAAACTATCTAATGATCAACACCACGATGCTTACAAAATTTTCTAGAATTTCAGCAGAGGGCATAGCATAGGAGATGGATAAAAAGCAGAAAAGAAACATGAGAGTATAATTTCAGGGGACCAACATTTCCCCAGGTATCATCATCATCAACATTATTCTAACAGCTTACATGTTTATAGAGTTTTAAAGCTTGCAAAGCACTTTCCTTACAACATTCTTGTGAAATGTGTGTATTTTATATACATATAAAAACGTATTATTACCCCCATT
>CM053582.1:201253503-201270149 GCA_028627135.1 Pseudochirops cupreus
TCAGTGGTTTTTCCAATGAGATATTTCACATTGTCTTCCATTTTTTCATTTGTTTGGATCTATTTTATAGTATCTTGATTCCTCATAAAGTCATTAGCTTCCATTTTCTCCAATCTAATTCTGAAGTAATTATTCTCTTTAGTGAGCTTTTGAAATTCTTTTTCAATCTGGCAAATTTGGTTTTTAAGGCATTCTTCTCCTCATTGGTTTTTTGAGCCTCTTTTGCCATTTGATTTAATCTATTTTTTTAGGTGTTATTTTCTTCAGTTTGGTTGTTGACTCTCTTTTTGTGATTTGCTTGCATCATTCTCATTTCTCTTCCCAATTTTTCCTCCACTTCTCTTACTTGATTTTCACAATTGTTCTTGAGCTCCTCCATGGCCTGTAACCAATTCATATTTTTCTTAGAAGCTTTTGTTGCATGAATTCTGACTGTGTTGTCTTCCTCCCATTCCATGCTTTGATCCTTTTCTTCCCCAAAAAAGGAATCTAAAGTTGGATTGTTGTGCTTGCTTTGCTTCCTTTGCTTGCTCATGTCTCCACTCAATTACTTGACTTTTGAGCTCTTTGCCACAGTAGAACTCTGCTTCCAGAGAGGAGTGCTTTGTCCCAAATTGCTGGGGTTTTCGCCACTGCCAGAGCTATTAGAGGGCACCATCTCTGCAGCCCCCACAAACTCTAGCTCACCAGTTACACATCTTAGGGCCACCACCCAAGACCGCAATCTGAAGCAGCTACATGGAGGTGGCTGCAGAGTCTCCACACTTATACCACTTCTAGCTCCAGGGGCAGGGGCTTGACCCGCTCCCGTCCCCCCACAGTTCCAACAGAGTTCTACACTGACCTCTCACTTTTTCTTTGGCATTTATTGGTTGATAATTCTGGAAACCACCACAGCTGCTGGTGATCCACTCTCCTGAAATCTACTGCAGCTGCTGGTCAGGGCCACCCTGGTGCTAAAACCAGGGGCTCACGTGGGGCTGGGCTTGGCTCTTAGCATGCTGCGATGGACCCTTCCTGTCTGCCTGCCAGGCTGCCTTCAGCAGGAGATTTGTTTCTCTCTGTTACTTTGTGGGTTCTGTAGCTCTGAAATTTATTTAGAGTCATTTTTTATAGGTATTTGATGTGGTTATGAGGGGAGCCACGGAGTTTTCCTGCTTCTATGCCACCATCTTGGCTCTGTCCCCCTTTCCAACCTCCAGGCTCTTGTGAGGAGATGAGGACCTGCACCAGAGCACAGAAGAGAGAAGGTGATGTATTCAAGATAATGAAGAGAAGATTGGTAGGTCTTGGCAACAGATTGGACACAGTGGGTAATGATAATGAGGAGTTGAAGATGACACCTCAGTTGTGAGCTTGGGAGACTGAACAGGTGATGCAGCTTCCAATGGGAATAGGGAAGTTTGGAAGGGGGAGGGTTTGAAGAGAAAGATAATGAATTCAGTTTGGGACATGCTAAGTTTAAGAGAACTGTTGGACAACCAGTTTGATATGTCTGAAAGGTAGTTGGAGATGAGAGATGGAAGATCAGCAATAAGATTAGGACTGGATAAGAAGCTTTGAGAATCATTAGTATAGAGATGATAATTAAGTCCTAGAAAGCTGATGAAATCACCAAGTAAAATTATATAGAGGGAGAAGAGAAGAGGGTCCAGAACAAAACCCTGTGGGACACAGGGTTAGTGAGCATGACCTGGAGGAAGATCCAGATCCAATAAAGGAGACCAGGTCAGGTAGGTAGTAGGAGAACCAGGAGAGAGGGATATTCTAAAAACCTAGAGAGAAGAGAGTGTCAAGGAAAAGAATATAATCACAATTGTCAAAGGCTGCATAGAGGTGGAGGAGAATGAGGATTAAGAAAGGACTATTAGTATTTGGCAATTAAGAGATCATAGATAACTTCGGAGAGAGCAATTTTTGATTGGATAATGAGGTCAGAAGCTGGCTTATAGGGAGTTAAGAAGAGAGTGAGTGAGAGGAGAGAAAGTGGAGGCACCGATTGTGGCTGGTCTTCTCAAGGACCTTAACCATAAAGGGTAAAAGAAATATGGGATTATATAGTTAGTGGGCATGGAAGGATCAAGTGAGAGTTTTCTGAGGACGAGAGAGACATGGGCATGTTTGTAAGCAGTAGGAAATGAACCAGTACTCTAAGTTTATATCAGCAGCTTACCCTCTCCCCACCAGATGCTAGTTACACAAAAGACCATCACAAATAGCAAAAGTAAACTAAAATAGAAACAGAAAATATTATGTAATTACATATAATTATATAATGTATATTTTATAATTATAATTAATTAATTATATAAGCAAGTAAATCCATTCATCCAAGCAGACAGCAGACAGAAATCAGAAAAGAAAATACATGAGCAAATGAACTCTATGGATGAGAATGGAGATCTCATTCAACCAAAAAAGAGAACTTAATCTTATTTGAGAAGGAATTATCCTCAAGTCTCTAGGGAGAAAAACTGAAAATAAGGAATATATTGGGGAGTCAACAGGCTTCCTCTACATATCTGTGAGACAGTTTCTTTCCCCCTGCCTGGAGCTGGTGCCCAAGGGAGTCTGCAACCAAGCTTGTCTTTTTAGAAGAAGAATGAAGAATCTCTCTACAAAGCTCTTGTATCAGCTCTATCTCCCTGAATAACCATGAAGCCTGGTGCTGGCCTTTTATCTACCAATTAGGGAAAGAGAATAAACATTTATTAACTCCTTACTATGTGCCAGGCATCATGCTGAGTACTTGAAAAATAGTTCTCATCAGATCATGAGAGGTAGGTACTATTATTATCCCCATTTTTACAGTTGAGGAGACTGACAGAGGTTAAGTGTGTGCCCAGAGTTATACAGCTGGGAAATCTTTGAGATCAGATTTTAACTCACCTCTTCTTGACTATAGACCCAGCCTACTCGCCTCAGGTCAAGGAGGCTTAGCTGGAAACCTAGATTACGATATATCAGATATATTAGAAGTAATACAGTAAGTATAGGGATGTGTTCTTGGCCATTAGAAAAGGGGAATTACAGCACAAAAGTATAATTAAATACTATCTGAAATAACATTAGATATGCAAGAAAACACAAAATACATATGGAAGAGAGGTTGCAGACTCTTCTTACCATTCTTCTGATGCATTGAGTATTTAATTGGTTTGGGTATCACCTGATTTTTTTTAAAAAAAAAGGTCTGCGAAGAAGGATGCCCCAGAGTACATTTAAATTTTTCAGCAGTTAAAGGAATTTTCTGGCAAAGTAGAAAACTACTTGTGATTCTCTATGTAGAGTACTAGAACCTCAGTTGCAAATATATGTTGTGAGATGTGACTTTATGTGACCTTACACAAATCATTTAACTTTTCCAGAATTTTTCTTTGTGCATAAAAAACACAGGATACAACTGGTAGGAAGGAAGGAAGAAAGATTTTTGACTATATGTTTATGAAGATTCCTTCTGACTCTAAGTCTTATGTTTTGTAAGAGAGAGAGAAAGCAAAGTTAAGGTTAGGAAGTTTAGAGGGGCCTGCTGTGCTCAGGCAAGTTAGAGTAGAAATTCAATCGTAAAGGAAGAAGACCCTGAAAAATGGATATATGTAAGAAGAGGAAAGGCTTCTTGTACTGGAAGAACTTAGGGAAGATGAGGCATTCTTCTGCTGCAGAGTACCTTACTTACATTATCTCCTTAAATCCTATCAACAATTTTGTGAATTAGATACTATCATTATCCCCATTTTACTGAGAAGTTAAGACTCACAAAGCAAGCATCCAAAATGCTATTTGAACCTAGATCACTGTGACTCTCAAATCCAACGCTCTGTCCACTACTCCAGAAGGCTGTCTATATCAGAAATACTTCAGCCTGTCCTATTTGACCAGTATATAATGAGAAATATATAAATACAGTATGGATTCATTTCCCATTCCAATAGACATTAGAGAATATAATGGGGGAAGGACAGAGTTAATCAGAATACCCCTGATTAATTTATTTTGCCCCAATTCAGTTGATGAAATTATAAAGAATGTGAGGAACAAATAGGGCAGCTTTGAAACCATATGATGAATTTATTGTATGTTTTAAAGAGGCAAGCTGTTCATAGTAGGAATATCTGGTTTCTTATGTAATACCCCTTTTTTTTGTTCTTTGTGTTAGGGAAAGGTTTTGACATCCAATAAAACAGTCAACAGACAGAATTAAGTTTGAAAAAAGTATAAATTCTGTGACCCTTTTCAGATGCTAATTTCTCTTTTCCTGGGTCAAGAAAGAACATCATGATTGCCTGACTAAACAAGACAAGATGCCCCTAGGAGCTTGAGATAAGGAGAGAAATTTGACCAGCTATTCAGGCAAAGGTGGACAAGTCCATTAGTTTACTCCAACTTCAGGCTAATGAGAGAAAATCACACTTAAAGGGGGAACATAGAATTTCTCTCCCTCTTTCCTTCTACCCCTATTTCACTGACAATATCTTTGGAAAGAAGACAGCAATAGGAAATAAGGCATCCAACTAATAGTCAGATGGGTAAATGTTGTTGTTCATCCTTTGTTTTTGAAGAAGATTAAATGACATAATAAGGTCATATCTTGACTTGTGTGTGAATTGCATATAAGTGACACAGAGTAGTACAAAGTCATCAGCCTCACTCTCTCTTCCTGAGTCATCAAAGTCCAGTGGCAAGACAAGAGTCAAGATGACCAATGGTGACCTGGACTGTAGCAGATGACCTTGGTATCTTCGATGTCTGACCAAACTCTAAGCACTCCATGATGCCTACTTCAGCAACCTTGATGGATTTTGGAAAAAAATTGTTCTAAGGGAAGTCTTCATATGCTTGGGGTAGACATCCCTTTAATTCACCAATGGTTTTGAGGCCTATTGGTTACCAAAGAAAGGAGAAACTACATTTGGCTGAAGACAGAAACACACTGAAGACAAACACATATAAACACAGACATAAATAGGTATAGAAAAATAGTCATCTATGGGAGGAAGCTGTTTCCTAGAGTATGACTCCAGGAAAGAATGCCAGCTATGGACTCAAAAAAGGGTTTCCAGTAACCAGAAGTTGTTTTAACTCCTTGTCACATGCATTCTATTTATTTGTGTCTCACTGTCATCATACTCTGAATTTAAGTCTGCTATTCCCTTTGATTCTGTATGTCTTTGTGGAAGAGTATGTTAAGTTTTGCTGACTTATATTAATGGGAATCATATTAGTGGGGACTCATGAGAGACAATCTTAGAAACCTAGCCCCACAGGAATATCTCTAGAATCTTAAGAGTAAGTAGCAACAACTGGAGGAGGAGCCAAGATGGCAGATTCAAGGCAGTCATCCAACTGAACTCTCCCAACATTCCCCTCCAAACAGCTTTAAAATAGCACTTCAAATCAAGTTTTGGAGAGGAAGAGTCAACGAAAAGTTGGGGTGGGACATTTTTCCAGTCTAAGAAAACTTAAAAGAAGGGCCAGAAGAGTCTTTAACACCAGAGTTAAGGTCTGGCCAGAGCCTACATATAATGGGGTGGCAATAAAAATCATAGCAGGAGGTGTAGTTTGGGGAGTTCTCAGTCCAGAGGCTTCAAGGAGGTCAGATGACTGGTCAAAAAGATATTACAGTAGACCCTTTGCTGGGACTAGGTACAGTTAAGATGCAGCTTCAAGGAAGCAGAGCCTTTCCTTGGTAAAGACCCAAAGTGCAGAGCAAGAGAATAATGACAATGCATTTTCCAGGATCTCACCACATTGGAAGCACCAAAAACCTGCAGATCTCCTAAAACTAGCTCTGAAAACAGCAACACAAAAGAACCTGAAGCTTGGGCAGTGTCTCCACACTCCTAGGTCAATAGAGCCCAAATTTAACATAAAGTTAAACATCAAGAAATAAACTGGGAAAATTAGTATAACAACAACAGCAAAGAATTTGATCATAAAAAACTATTACAATGGCAATAAAGACCAAGACATAAATTCAGAAGAAGACAACAATGTGAAAACAGCTACAAACAAGCCTCAAAGAAAAATGTTAATTGGACTCAAGGCCAGCAAGAGTTCCTGGAACAGTTAAAGAAAAATAAGAAAGGCAGAAGAAGAATTGGGAAAAGAAATGACAGTGATGCAAGAAAATTATGAAAAGAAAATTAACAGTTTAGTAAAAGAGGCACCCCAAAATATTGAAGAATTAACACCTTAAAAAACAGAATTGGTCTAATGGTAAAAAAAAAAAGTCAAAAAATTTCACTGAAGAAAGTAATTCCTTAAAAATTAGAATAAGAATTGGATAAGTGGAAGTTAATAACTCTATGTGACTTCAAGAAACAATAAAACAAACTCAAAAGAATGAAAAAATAGAAGAAAATGTGAAATATCTCATTGGAAAAACAACTAACCTTGAAAATAGACTGAGGAGAGATAATGTAAGAATTATTGGACTATCTGAAAGCCATGATCAAAGAAAGAGCCCAGACATCATCTTTTAAGAAATTATCAAGGAACACTGCTCTCATATTCTAGAATCAGAGAGTAAAACATAAATTGAAAGAATCCACTAACCGCCTCCTAAAAGATATCCCCAAAGGAAAACTCCCAAGAATATTATAGCCAAATTCCAGAGTTCCCAGATCAAGGAGAAAATATTGCAAGCAGCCAGAAAGAAACAACTCACATATTATGGAGCGACAGACAGGATAGCACAAGATTCAGTAGCTTCTATGTTAAAGCATCAGAGGGCTTGGGATATGATATTTCAGAGGACAAAAAAGCTAGGCTTACAACCAAAAATCACCTTCCCAGCAAAACTGCGTGTAATCAGGGGAAAAATAGATATTTGATGAAATAGAGGTCTTTCAGGCATGCTTGATGAGAAGACTAGAGCTGAATAAAAAATTGTTACTTTCAAATACGTGGCTCTAGAGAAGCATAAAAAGGTAAACAGGAAAGAGAAGTCATATGGGATTCAATAAGGTTAAACGATTTACATTCCTACATGGAAAGAGGACTCTTGTAACTCATAAGAACTTTATCATTATTAGGGCATTTAGAATGAATATACATGGACAGAGGGCATGAATATGTGTTGAAGGGTTGTTATTTAAAAAAGTAAAATTAAGGGATGAGAAATAGGGATGCATTGGAACGAAGGGGGAAGGGAGAGAGAGACTGGAGTAAACCATCTCGTGTTAAAGAAGTGTGAAGGGGCAGCTAGGTGGCGCAGTGAACAGAGTCAAGAAGACCTGAGTTCAAATCCAGCCTCAGACACTTAACACAAAAATAGCTGTGTGACCTTGGGCAAGTTACTTAACTTCAATTGCCCTCCCAAAAAGCAAAAAAAAAAAAAAAGAAGAAGAAGTGTAAAAGACTCTGGGCTAGGATCAAACTATACCCTTGGTGGTTCTTTAACCTGCAAGAGAGACTCTTTGAGGAAGCAGTTGAGGCAGGAGACAGTTCTGAGGAGTGTGACCTCTGGCAACAGAGAGACTGCTGTAGAAGAATTCAATCCTTGAGAGGGAATTTCCCCTAGATTCTCAGGGCTCAAGGAGCCTAGAGAAGCAACCTGCCTAGCAGAGGTGCAATACTCAGGGAGAGCAGCACAAGAATACTTAGAAGAAGGGCAAAGGTGATCTGTGATGCCAAAGGTTTGAGTTGTCTTTGTGCCCTAAGCATATAATCCTCCTCTATTATCCCTGTTCTAAGAGTGCAACTACTCTTTTCCCAGATGCTATATGTTGTTATGTGAGAGAGTTCTCTAGATTGGGGACAAGGAAGAGAAAAGAGAGGCCAGCATTGACAGTAATCAAAAAGATAGAAGCTCCACTTTGATTGTAGCAAGGTGTGGCCCCAGTGCCTGAGCCTCTGATTATGAGGGGATAATGCCACAGGAGATGCAACTGAACTATTTCTTTGAGAAGCTGGGAAAGTTCTAAAAGTTTGCACCACCCAGTAAACTCCAGTGGTTCCCTTTACTTCTCAGATCAGATATAAAACCCTCTGTTTGGCTTTTACAGCATTTTGTCACCTGGCCCTTTCTTACCCTTTCAGTCTTTTGGATTACCATTAACTCTGACTAAGCTTTTGACACTGATACTTGTCTCTGGTTATCTAACTCTAGCTTTCCAGAACTCTGGTAGTCTTTGTTCCTAGATTTGGTCTTGTGCTTCTGGACCTAACTGATAGTGAATTGTTCCAAAAGCTATCCCCCTTTACTGTTTTCGAATGTTGAATTTGGCCTCATTTGGATTTAGAGCAACTTAATTGACAATAACAGGTGTTCATTTAGGGTTCTATATAGTGCTTGTTCCCAAGGAATTTAGAATTTGCACTGTCCTTGGATTTCTAGGAACTGAAATACTGATCTGAACTCCTTCCTTGGCCCTAGGGAGTTATCCTGGCAACTGGTTCTACCTTCTCCTCCAATTAGCTACTTTGCACCTGTTCCTGGCTGTCAAGCTATCTTTGTGTAGACCTTTTGTGTACTGGAAGCAGTTGTCCAGAACCAGCATGTACATTCTAAATTCTTCCATGTGCTTTCATAATGTTTCTGGTTCATTCCTTGTTCTTAGACTTTCAGTTGTTGCTGGGAATGAAAGGAGTATCATAGCTCATCAGAACTGGAAGGGACTGTGACCTGCTCTTGTAGATATGTGTATACCTCCATGCAGCTCTCCCTTTTGCTTCCCTTTTTATATGATACTGTTAAAACAGTGCCTAAACCAAGAGATTCCATGACTATTAAAATTCAGTTTTACAGATATTTACAGATATTTATGAATCCCCTACTATTTTACAATGCACTAATAATGCCAAAAATGGACTAGTTGCTGCTCTACAGAATTTATGATATACTGGGTTATGATGTCTATTGTTTCTATCCCTATTGAACTTTTACTTCCAATTCTTGGCTTCTGAGGTCATCACATAGTAATGTTTGCTAAGCAAACAAGTAACCTCCACGTAAGAAATTTTTGATGCTTTAATGGGTTTATGACTTTGTAAGTACTATTACTCCCTCAACTGATACAAATTTAAGCCCCTCCATGTCTCCTCAATCCTGTGTTATTTTTGTCCATGTTTTCCTAAAAAAGCTTTTATGGAAGATAAAAGTCTAAAGCCAAAAGGCCAAAGGGCTTTTCTCTTGTTCTCTTAGTCTCTTGGGGCTAGCAATGATCATGTATGTGAACATTGACTGACAGGATTTCTATTTATTATCTTTCATTCCTACTTCTTGACTGGCCTATCTCTTTTTCTGACCATATATGATTGTCATTGGTAACAAACTACAGTTTGTTTTATCCATCTTGTGTCTTACCATTGTCTTTTGTGTTATTTGTCATTTTAATGTTTTGAAAATTGTAGTGTTCAATAGCTTTCAATCACATAGTAGAATATTTGTGTTAAATAGGTTCTCATAAAATGAGAATATACCTATACCACCTAACAATCAGTTAACTTTTATTAAGTATCTACTATGTGCCCGACTACAGTGCTAAATGCTGGGAATACAAACAAAAACAGAGATGATCCCTTCCCTCAAGGAAATTACAATCTAAGAGGGAAAGAAAATACACAAAAGGAAGCTGAAAAGTAGTGAGGGGATGGGACCATGATGAAGAAGTTCTAGAGCACAGGTAAATGGGGAGAAGACTACACTGAACCCCTTACTTAAATAAATGCCCTAGAGCCCATGGCCCTGCTCTCAGGTCAAAAGATTCAATCAGAGGGATAGAAGGTGCTGATGAGATGAGAATACCAGGCAGATTCAATCTTGTAGTATAATGACATTTGCCAATGATACGTTTCCTGGGAAAGGAAGGCATGATGAAGAGTGTCGAAGAGGTCCAAAAACAGGAGCTGGTGATGAATGGTGAGAAGACTAGGCCACCAAACAGATGCCAAAGTGAATTTTCTAAGTGTAGGTCTAATGTCTTTCCCCCGCTCATTGTGCTCCAGTGGCTCACCATAATCTCCTGGATCAAAGTATAAAGTCCTCTGTTTGGCATTTAAAACTAATGCTTTCCTTCTTTCCCAGACTTCTGCCTTTTACTCCACCCCAAGTTCTCTAATCCAGCTATACTAGCCTACTATGCAGTTTCTGAACCACAGCAAGGCAGTTCCTCCCTCTGTATCTTTGCACTGGTTATCCCCCTAGCCTTGAATGTTCTATCCATACACCTCCAATTCTTTGTGTTCCTGACTTCCTTCAATACTCAGCTCAATACTTACTTCCTGCAGGAAGTAAGAATTCTGATCCCCTCAACTGCTGGTCCCTTCTCTGAGATTACCTTCCATCTCCTTTGCATACATTGTGTATATACCTAGTAATTTACATGTTGTCTCTTCCATTAGGATGTACAGTCCTTAGGCAATGGACTGCTTTTGCCTTTCTTTTTATCCTTAGTGCCTCGCACATAGTAAGAACCTAATAAATAATTGTTGACTGATTGACCAATTTAACGATCTGTCCATCCATTTCTACAGGGGTAGTGAGAGATAGGAAAGGGGACAGAAAATATTAAGAATCTAGCGATTCTTTTTTTTTTTTGTCTTTTTGGAGGGGGGAAGGCAGGGCAATTGGGGTTAAGTGACTTGCCCTAGGTCACACAGCTACTAAGTGTTAAGTGTCTGATGCCAAATTTGAACTCAGGTCCTCCTGGATCAGGACCAGTGCTGTATTCGGTGCGCCACCTAGCTGCCCCAGAATCTTGCACTTCTTAAACTATCTATATATATGAGATGTTCTAGTTCATTTTAATCACCACCAATATGTAGAAAGAGTGATTATGATTCCTTTTTGGTACTTACTCACTGGAAGAAAAACTTTAAGTAGAAATAGTCACTGTTCTTATGAATTGTTCCAAGAAAGATGTTAGTGGTATATGTCTGGAAGAAGTAGTATGCAAGAATAAGTTGTTAAATGTTCAATGTGACAAGTAACCTTGGAAATCTATAAATCAGAGCTTCATATATTGTTTTGCTGATGGTCTAGATGGAAGAAAATTATGAAGAAGTTATTAATAGTGCACATTAAATTTAAAAATGTCTTCTGTGTACATTTCATCACCACCACCGCCTAAAAAGCCAGTTGTTAAATATTTACCAGCATATCTCTGACTGAAAGTTATTAAAATGAAGAGTTACTAGGTAATTTTAGTCAATATAGGATCATAACTTTTCTTGATTTATTTTTAGAATTACATAACCATAGCAATATTCCTGAGGTAAGGTATACCACATATTTTTAAAGTAAGTTTTTATTGATTGATATCCTTTATTTTTATATTACTTATGGTTCTGGATATATCCTTCCTCCTCCCAAGGAGTGTTTTCTTATAACAGAGTTTTTTAAAAAAAAAAAGATCATCAAAACTAACCCCAGAAGTCAGACATTGTCTTTAGTGTCTAAACACACTAGTCCCCACCCATAGTCCTCCACCTCTGGAAAATAAATGAGAGGCTCATTTGTGTGTTTTTTTAAAGCTACTTCTAACATAGTCTCTTTTATGTTTAGTTTTTTAAATTCTTTAAAAAGTCATTCAAAATCACTCTTAATGTCAAAATTCTGCATTAGTTAAAGGTATGTATGCTATAGTGTTGTAATGTACTGTTGTTACATTGCCACCTAGTGTCCAAAAATGAAATAATTGAACACTGAAATCTTGTGATCTGTATGACTGGGTGCAGCCAGATCTCCTGGTTAAGTGAAAGTCAAAGCCAGAAGAAAACATAAAAACAAAAACAATGCATCTACTTTTCACCAGGTCCAACTTGAATCTCTTGAAACTAGAGGCTGACTCTGAAAGATGGTAGAGACAAAAGTAATGATGTTAACACTATCACTATAATGTCAAGAGGAAGAATCTTGTAGAGAGGTTAGTACAAGTTACAGTCAAGCCAGATTATCTTGAGAACATTTGTAAATGAAGTGAAGAGGATAACAAACAGAAATTAAATGAAACAGAACTGCCAATGTTGCTGTAATCTATTATCATGAACCAGAATCAATCCCATTTAGACTAGTATATCATGAAGAATCTAAGTGAGAGAATTCAGAGAAAGAAGAACAGAAGGTCCAGTGTAGAGCCTGGTTAAGCAAAGGTCAAAGTCAGAAGGAAAAAAATAAAGTTAAAAACAAAGTATAGCGGCTCCAATTTGAATCTCTTAAAACAAGTTGCTGATCTTGAAAGATGGGAAAGACAAAAGTATTACAAGCTGTGCCATGGGAGAAAATGACGCTGGCATTAAAGAAAACCAAGTGGAAATTTACTTGAAACTGCTTATACATAATAAAAATAAAATCCATGCCACAGGTAATATAATTTTATTTTTTCCTCATCTTTCAATATATTTTCATTTATTTTGTTAAATATTTCACAATTACATGTAAAATATTTAACATTCAGATAACATAATTGTAAGGGCACTCTTGGAATGGTTTTCACAATAATGAGAGTGGATTTTCAATAGACTAGAAAAGATCAAAACTCTTGTCAAAAAAAGGTAACAAGACATCAACAACTACTGACTCATATGACTACTTAAAAAAATATTTTATGAATTTTAATTTTTTAAATTATGCACTTTTCTTTTTCTTTTTTTTTTAGGGCAATTGGGGTTAAGTGACTTGCCCAAAGTCACACAGCTAGTAAATGTGTCAAGTGTCTGAGGCCGGATTTGAACTCAGGTTCTCCTGACTCCAGGGCTGGTGCTCTATTCACTGTGCCGCCTAGCTGCCCCTAAATTATGCACTTTTAAACAACAAAATCAAATATACAATGATAACTGTTTACATATAAAAATGAATGTCTATGTATATGTTCATAAAAGTTTTAGAACCACTATCTCTCTATTCCTTTCTGTTTTTCAATATTCTTGTGTATTTTTTTCATTTTTATACCCAAAGTATTGTGCTTTTCTTATGATTCTGATTTTTTTTTGTTTCATATTAGCTCATTTGGTTTCCCCAATTTCTTTAAATTCAAACACGTACTATATGCCAAGTACTGCATTGAGGATAAAATGAAAAAAGAAAATTACTCCTGATTTAAATGAGCTTGAGTTTGATCAGAGGAGACCACATGCCCACATATAAGTATATACAAGATGAAGGTATACAGAATAAATATAAGTATAGAAAGAAGTTAGGGAGGTGGGGCACTAGCAGTTCTGTGGATCAGGAAAGGTACTGGGTAGAGGGTGGTGACCAGGATGCCTCTTGAAGGAAGTTAAGGATTCTATCAGGCAGAGATTAGGAGGGAGTACATTCCAGGTGTGGAAGACAGCCAGTGCAAAAAAACAGATGAACCAAATAATGTTGTGTGTGAGGAGCATAGAGAAGCCTAGTTTGGCTAGACTGTATAATAAGGGAATGGGAGTCATATATAATGAGCCTAGGAAAAAAGGCCATGATGTGATGGGCGTCAAAATCAGAGATGTTCATATTTTAACCAGAGGTAATGGGGAAATACTAGGGTTTACAGAGTAAGAGAGTGGCATGATTGGACCTGCCCTTTAGGAAAATCACTTTGGCAACTATTCGGAAAATGGATTGAAGAGGGCAGAGATTTGAGCCAAGGAGTCAATTATGAGGTTGTTGCAACAATCCAGGTGAGAACTGATGAGGGTCTCAAGCATGTTAGTGGCTGTGGTAGTTGAGACAAAGTATTATATGCAAGAGATGTACTGGTAGAGACAGCAATATTTGGCAACTGATTGGATATGCAGGGTGAAGAAGAATGAAGAATTCAGGATAATGCTCAGGTTATAAATCTGATTGAATAGAAGAATGGTAGTGTTTGACAGAAAAAGGGAAATTTGAGATGAAAAGCATATGAGTTCTGTTTTGGACGTATTGAGTTTGAGATGTCTTTAAAACTTCCACTTTGAAATGTACTGCAGACAGCTTGACATGCAGTTTAGCTATCAGTGACATAAAAATAGATGATACTTAAACTAATGGGAACTGACGTGGTCATTAGGTGAGAGAGTTCAGAAAGAGAGAGAAGGGAAGAGGGCCCAGTATAGATCCTGCTTAAGCAAGGGTCAAAAACCAGAAGAAAAAAGAAAGATAAAAAACAATGTATTTAATTAGGAGCTCCAATTTGAATCTTTTGAAATAAACTGAAAGATGGGAAAGACAAAAGTACTGACATTGGCATAATCATTAGAGAAATTTAATTCATGCAGAATTAGGATGGAAATGGATACAGTTAGGATATGGATGATGATTCAGCGAAGGAGATGAAGAAGGACTGTTCAGACAGGAGAAAAGAAAAGAGAGAGCAGTTATGAAAACCCAGTGATGAGAGTGTATCTAAAATAAAGAGAGGATGGTCAGTTGTGGCAAATGCAGCACAAAGGTCAAGAAGGATAAAAACCGAAAAAATTTGACAAATCTGTGCCCTTTGGTAATTTTGGAGAGAGTAATTTCAGTTGAATTAAGAGATCAGAAACTACATTACAAAAGATTGAGGAATGATTGAGAAGTGAAGTAGAGACATAAGGTATAGATAGACTTTTCTAGGAAAACAGTTATCCTTATTGAAGAGGGAATCGGCAAGTTTTCTTTTTGTTTTTTAAATTCTCTTCTCCCCTCAATCCCCACACCACAGGAAAAAAAAACTATTAGGAAATTAAAGTTCTATTTTTGCCCATCATATCTATAGAAAAAATTTTATTACCATTACACTTTACCATCAGAAAGGCAATCTAGTATAGTGAAAGAAGCATAGACTGACCAGAGTTAAATTCCTAATTCAACCATTAATTCCTAGGAAAGTAGCTTTTATATTTCTAAGCTTTAGATTCCATGAACTGGAATGCTTTCACAGATGATTTTCTACTACAAACCACTCCTTTGCAGTCATAAACTGAGCTATTGTAGAGCATGTGAAAACTCACTGTGCCTATTATTTATTAAATTTTAAGGAAAAGGAGTAGTCCTAGAATAAGAGGCAACAAATGGCCAGCTTTAGCAGTGCACAGTTCTCCTATGACAGTAAAAAGAACCATAGCATATTCTCCAGTACATTTGGTGGATCCTTTCTAGAAGATTTCCAGAAAGACAATGATATAAATTACTTAAGATTGAAAAGGAATGTAATCAATCAATCAGCAAACATTTATTAAGATCTTATTATGTGATAATCCTCTTTCTGTTTTATTTTGCATATGAAATTTTTCAGGGTGCTCATTAAGTCAAAAAATGTTTAAGTAGTTGTAAAAGAACCTACTATGTGGCAGAGCTAGACATTGCCAGTACAGCCAAAAAGGAAGTAGTGCTAGAGACCTTTCTGATAGGACCAGGGTTGAAGCAGAGATATTCCTCGCCATCATTGTTATTAGTATTACCAATACTATAGTACTAGCAATGCTAGCTATAATAATGGAACAAATAAGAGAAATTGAAGAACTAAGCAAAGAAGATAAAATTATCATTTTTTTGCAGATGACACGATGGTTTACTTACAGGGCTAAGATTTAGCTAAAATTAATTTAAATGATAACTTCAGCAAAGTTACAGACATAAAATAAACCCACACAAAGCATCAACATTTCTGTATATTACCAACAAAACAGCAGGAGGAAATAGAAAGAGAACTGCCATTTAAAATGCCTACAGAATATATAAAATACTTGGGACTCTACTTCCTAAGACAGAGGAACTATATGAATATAATTGTCCCCAGGACTTAGCACAGTGCCTGGCACATGGTAGGCACTTAATAAATGTGTATTGACTGACTAACTACAAAAAACCCCAAATCCAAATAAAAGCAGATCTGAAAATTTGAAGAAATGTTAATTGCTCATAAGTAGGTATAGCTGCAACCACACTGGTATACCCAGAATAACTGCTAGAACAGGTTCTTAGATCTGCTTTACTAGGAAAGATGGCTGTTTAAGGGGTCAACAACCTTTTTAAGATGGCAGCATAGGAGCAGCAAAGTATCTCAGCTCCCACATAGCCACTTCAAAATACCCATAAAATATGACTTTAAACAAATTCTAGAACTCTAAAACACACACAAATATACTTTCTGCTAAAGGCAGCTTGGCTAAGAGGCACCATCTCAGGGCTGGAAGCTGAAATCAGCCCAGCCTGAAACGACGCCTTGGCCCTGGGGGCAGCCAGACATGCCGAGCTGCAGCTGGAGCAACAGAAGAGTGGATCTGCGGCAGCTGTGGCAGTCTCCAGAATTATCAAGCTGTAAAGAAAAAAAAAAAGACTAAAAGGTTAGTGGAACTTAAAATCAGAGGAGAAAAGCAGGTCTGGTCAATCTGCCTCTAGGGCAAGGAAGCAGCAGAAGCAGAGGTCCTGCACCCACCTCCACATTGCCGCTTCGGAGCTCCTGGCCTGCAGACTGTACGGGGGCCAAGCGATCATTCAGAGGCCAAGTGCTCTTGCGTTGAGGGGCCTGGATCTGGATCGCGGTCTTGGGTGGTGGTCCTGGGATCTCTCACCTCCAAAAAGCTCTGGCATCTGGGAAAACCCCAGCGATTTGGAACAGAGCTTTCCCCTCTGGAAGCAGAGTTCCACAGAGCTAAAAAAAATCTCTGATTGGCCAGCCATGAATAAGCATAGGAAGCAAAGTAAGAACAGCAACCAAACCCTAGATTCCTTCTTTGGGGAAAAGAAGGATCAAAGCAGG
>CM053582.1:201270649-201287936 GCA_028627135.1 Pseudochirops cupreus
GCAGCAGAGGCCAAACCACGCTCCTCCATCACCCCACCTCCAGTTCCAACAGAGTTCCACACTATCCTTTTACTTTGTCTTTGGCATTTATGGGTTGATATTTCTGGAAACCGCCACAGTTGCTGATGATCCACTCTCTTGAAATCCACTCCAGCCACTACTGGTCGTGGCCACCCTGGGGCTAAAACTGCGGGCTCATGTGGGGCTGGGCTGGGCTCCCAGCACACTTCAATGGACCCTTCCTGTCTGCATGCCAGGCTGCCTTCAGCAAAAGATTTGTTTCTCTCTGTCAGTTTGTGGGTTCTGTAGCTCTAAAATTTGTTTAGAGTCATATTTTATAGGTATTTGAGGTGATTATGGGGGGAACTCATGAAGTTTTCCTGTTTCTGTGCCACCATCTTGGCTTCTCCCCCCCAGCCTATTTCTTGATCTTGAATTTTATGTTAAAGTTAAGCTCTGCTCACCCAGGGATGGGGAAGCATTGTCCCACGCTTTAGTCTTTTTTGTGCAGCTATTTTCACAGCTAATTTTTTTTTAGGCGGTGATCTTCAAGTTTTTGGTGCTTCCAAGGTGGTGTCATCCTGGGAAAGATATTGTCACTGCTCTTCCAGTCTGCACTCTGCTTTTTTACCCAGAAAGAGCACCTGGTTCACTGTAGCTACAAATGCTAGTGCCTGCTTTCCCTTGGAACTGTGACCAGAGCCCCTGCTCCTTTGTGACAGACCTCTAGTGCTCCTCTCTAACTGAAACTGCAACCCAGAACTGTGTATGGGTAACAGGGTTGCCAATCAATGCCAGCTGTAGCCAGTACCAGCAAAGGGTTCCCCTGTAATCTCTTTCTGAGTACTTGTCTGATCCCCTACTCTCTCTGGGTTGAAAGCTCCCAAGATGCTGTTGCTGTTACTACGTTTTCACTGCTGGTGTTGTGGGCTCTGAATAGGCTTCCATGCAGTGCCATAAACTTCTGCTGACCTCCTAAGTTTTCTTAGGCTGGAAAAATGTCTTACCCTGATTTTTTTTCCACTCTAACACTCCAAATTTGATTTGAGGCATTATTTTAAAATTATTTGGAGAGGAATGTTGAGAGAATTCAGCTGGGCTGCCTCTAATTCACCATCTTGGCTCTGCACCTTCCAGTAAGATTATTTTAATTTGCAAATAATGTATTAATATTATTTTGAAAATAGTTCTGACTTTAAGGACCCCTTCATAAGGGTCTTAGGTGATCCCTGTTTTCTCAGACCATACTTTGAGAATCATTCAATATTTCCTGTGTTGTACCGGGGCTACCTGCTTGGTTCCTTCCAGATATGAAAGCCTGTGGTATGCAAATAGGTGTCAAGGTTGACTAAATAACACAAAGGATGTACTCACACCTTGGTTGGATTGGTCAGGATTTGATTCTGAGAATTCAGAGCTGAGGATGGGGCAAGTTGAGGTAGGGCGAACCATAGTAGGAATGTAGTTAGTAATAAAGTCTGAGTTTCTTATTCAGAACAAGCAGGTTGGGCAAGTTAGCATGGAAATGCAGATAGGCTTAATAATGGAATACAAAGAACATTTGCTAGGCTCAAGTTTGGAGAAGCAGAAAATCTGGGCAGAGATAATAACTAAGAGTACTGTCAAAAGGTCAAATTGAACCAAAGAGTACTTTCTGCTAAGTGCCACCACCTCTTACTATTTTAGCTCATGTTCTTGGCAGCTCCATTTTAGGGAGATCTTCCTTGTTTTAAAAAGTTCACTACATGACAGGGAATTGGCTATCCTTGGTCAGTCATTTCACTTTCTTTTGACTAGAAACACTCTGATTTTGCTTTGGGAGACAGTTCTGTCTAGGACAGATGTGAAGTTCCAGGTAGATCTGGAAGATAATAGAATCTACTCAGAGTGAATCCTCAGGGTCATTCCTCTCTGATTTATTATCTGATTTGGGATCAGGAATGGGGTTCCTGTAATAGAATATTTGCCTAAGGTTCTTACATGAGGAATATTTGAAATAACTCTGTATTTAAGTCATCCCTTGGGATATTGTTCCCCACCTTACTTTCCTCCCTCACCACCTTCCCTGGCTCTGGTCTGTCCCAGATATCATCTTTTCTTTTTGATTATTCATCTGCCTTGGATGGGACAGGAGTCACCACCTCAATTTCTACTAATTAGAGAGAAGATCACGAGGCCTTATCATTTGTCCTATTCCTGCCTCTTAAATTCCTCAAGACCTTGATATATGCTTTACCTCTATAACCTGCAAAACCCTGGCACTGTTATCTGACCAGGTAATATTACTAAAAGACCCCTGAGCTTTTCTATCCACCTGACTTCTAAACCCGTGGGACTTCTTGGCTTTTTCTTCTGCCTTGTAGCTGAACTTTCCTTTCTATGTTGTCTTCCTCATTTAGAGTATATGCTCTTTGAAAGCAGGGACTATCTCATTTTTTCTATTTGTATCCCCAGGGCTTGGCACATAGCAGACACTCATTTATTCGTTTATGAAAAGGGAAGACTCAGAGGGGACATGAGGAACAAAAAAGCTAAAAAACCCTTGTTAAGAATCAATAGATGGAGAAAAAAGTGCTGAGGTTTTGTTTTGTTTGTTTTTTGTGAGGGAAGACAACAGACCACTCGAACAGGAGATATAAAATAAGGAGTTTGGGAACATAAGAGAAACCTAGCAGAGAAGCATAAAGAAACTTTCTAAATAAATAAATAAATAATCAGTTAACTTGAGTGGCTCCCTATAATCAAATATAAACTCCTTTGTATGGTGTTTAATATACTTTTCAACCTGGCCTAACCTACCTTTTCAGCCTTACTACATATTACTCCCTCTGACATACTTTACAATCCAACTAAATATACCTTTTTGCTGTCCCTCCACTATGGCAAGCATACTGAATACTCCTTCTCCCAGTCTGCCCTCTCTTTACCCCCTTCACCCTTTTTTTCCTTGTGGGGCAAGATGGATTTCTATACCCCATTGCTTATATATCTTATTTCCTGGTTTCACGTAAAAACAATTTTCTAACATTTGTTTTTAAAACTTTGAGTTCCAGATTCTCTCCCTTCTTCCTTCCTAACCCACCCCCACTGGGAAGACAAGCAATTCATTATATGTTATACGTGTGTAGTTATGCAAAATATTTCCATAGTAGTCATGTTATGAAAGACTAACTATATTTCCTTCCATCCTCTTTTGCCCCCCATTTACTCTATTTTCTCCTTTGACTCTGTCCCTTTTCAAAAGTGTTTGCTTCTGACTACCATCTCCCGCAGTCTATCTTCCCTTCTATCACCCCCCCCACCTTATCACCTTCCCCCCTACTTTTCTGTAGGGTGAGATACCCAATTGAGTGTGTATGTTATTCCCTTCTTATGTTGACTTGTTTTTCATGGTTTTCTTGCATCACTCTCATTTCTCTTTCCAATTTTCCCTTTACTTCTCTTACTTGATTTTCAAAATCTTTTTTGAGTTTGTCCATGCCCTGTGACCAATAAATATTTTTCTTGCAGATTTTGGATATAGGAGCTTTGACTTTGTTGTCTTCTTCTGGTTGTATGTTTTGATATTCCTTGTCACCAAAGTAAGATTCTATAGTCTGAACACCTTCCCCCTATTTGCTCATTTTCCCAGCCAATTACTTGATTTTTTAGCTCTTTGTTAAAGTAAGTCTCTGCTTCCACTGGGGAGGGCATAGTACTCCAAGTTTCAGGGGTTTTGTGAAGTTGTTTTCAGAGATATTTCTAGGGACCTGTAAATTTTCAGTTCTTCCAAGGTTATATGAAGAAAAGAGAGGTGTTTACTCCTCTCCTGGTCTGTGCTCTGGTCTGTGAGTGACCACAAACACTCTTTTTTTGCCTTGGAACTGTGAGGAGGATTCTCTCTCCACTGCTACCATAAGCTCCACCTCACCCCCATCCCACTACCAAGAACTGCAACCCAGATCCAAGCACGGGCAAAGCAAGAGAATCCTGCCTCAGTGCCACCAAAGAGATTCCTGCAATCCACGTCTGATGAGCCACTGGATTCCCCCCACTGTCTGTGGGTTGAGAACTCTGGAAGCAGCCACTACTGCTGCCATCACTGCCGCTGTCCTGGGGCTGGGACTGGGGTGGATTTTGCTCTTCTCTCACTCAGGTCTACCAGACCTTTTCTCCTGACTTCCTAAGTTGTCGTTGGCATTTGCGGGTTGAGAAGTTTGGAAACTGCCACAGCAGCCATTGAGTCAGTCCCCTGAGGCCTACTTTGGTCCTGTCTATGCTGGTGTGTCCCATGCTGGACTGTGCTCTTCTCTCAGACTGGTGCAATCGACATTTCCTGTCGACCTTCCAGGTTGTCTTGGAATGGAAATTTGTTTCACTGTCATTTTGTGGGTTATGCTGCTCTAGAATCTTTTTAGAGTCCTTTTTTACAGGTATTTGGAGAAGTTTGGGGGAAAACTCAAGCAAGTCCCTGCTTTTACTCTGCCATCTGGGCTCTGCTTCCCCATGTATCTGTTTTCTATATGTTTTGTTCATGTAATCCTACTTCTGTTCAAGCCCAGGCCAGTTTTGCTGAACGATAGCCATGAGCTATGTGCTGCTTGTGTGGAAGAAAATGTGACTCTCGATTGGCTCAGAGAAACATGATGCTGCCTATACAGACATGTGAGCAAACTTACCTCAAAACTCAGATTTCTAAAATCCATATCCAAGCACAAGCAATAATAAAAAGCTAACAATTAATAAAAGAGAATAACATAGATCTTCAAGAATTTTGTTAGGAGTCATTGGCCCACAACGAGTTGAGGTAAGCATGGAATGCTAAGCACAAGTAGGGTGCTTTTAAAAGTTGTTTTTGGGGAAAGAGGATAATGAAAAAGGTGGGTACTACTGCCTTGGTGGAATAATATTATGAAAGTGGCATTTTTTTTTCTGTTTACTCTTCTCAGAAAATGATTTTTGTGCTGAGAAAGATAAAACAATGATGGTTAACTTTGAATAGAAATCTCAATCAAGTGTGAATTCTGTTAGGCAACATCTAGCTGCCCTTATTGTCACCATTTGGAAAATAACTGTTGAGTAATGAAATAAATACCAGTTGCTCTTACTGAGACGTTGCTACTTATTTGTGAAAGATTATCTGGAATGGTAGATGTGTCCTTGGACTGATGAAAATAAAATAGCTCAATTAAAAAGAAGAAAAGAAACTAATCGTCTATAAATTGCAGAATAGTAAGTTTGGCCTCTTCCTGGTAGAATGGTAGACCACATTATTGAGGATATATGTGAGTTGTCAGAAAGTGAAAAAGTAGTCAATGTAGAAAAAGAAAAAAAACCTACATCGCTTCATCAACAACAAGTCACACCAGACTAACTCCATTTCATTTTTTCTCACGGAATAACCAGTTTCCTATATTAAAGTTATGCTGTCGACCCTGTACTTATTTTGATAAAGCATTTAACCTAATCTTTCATGCAATATTTGTGGATACGATACAGAAATGTAGGCTAGAAAATGGTACACCTAGGTGAATTTGGAATTAGTACAATGACTAGACCCAAAAAGTAGTACTTCACTGAAGCAATGTTAACTTGAAGGGAGGATCCAAGTGAAAGGATGTGAAGATCTGTCCTTGACAACACTTTAATATTTTTATCAATGATTTGGTCTAAGAAAATGTATAATAATTTGTGAAATTTGCGTATCAGATGAAATCTGGTAGCATGCCTAAGTGTTGAAGACAGAGGCCATCTTAAAAGTAGTACCTTTCAGTGGGCTCTGAGGAAGAGCCAAGGTGAATCTGATGAAATATAATGGGAATAAATATTATGGTATACACTATAGTTTGGTTGTATACTTTGGTTTAAAAAAGTACAAAATTCACAAATGCTGAATTAGGGAGATGATTGCTGGACAAAATCTTGTGTTGTGTGTGAGAAAGATCTAGGTTTTTAGTGGAGTTGTATGCTCAACATGAATCATGAATTGTGACAGGGCAGTGAAAAAAGCTAATTCTGTGCTAAATACATCAAGAGGCTAGGTATCCAGAATCATAGAGGCAATAGTCCTAGTTCTCTACACTGGACAGCCCACACCTGAAGCATTACATACAGTTCTGTGTACCACATTTTAGGAAAGATGTAGTTAAATTCCATGGAGTAAGTCCAGAAGAGAGGTAAAACAGTGAAAGGTCTAGTGAACACATTGTATGAGGGTTGGTTATTAAATGGGGGTGGGGAGACTTATCCTGGAGAAGACTTAGGTATTTATATATATTAGGTGGTGGTATTATTAGATAAATATCAGATACATATTACCAACTAAAGGGACTATGAATGATTTCCTATAGGAGGTGCTACATAAGATGAAGCAAAGGAAACCAAAAGGTAGGGCAAGAAGAGAGCACCTAGTAGGCAAGAGGATGGGTGGATAAATTATTCAAAGACAAAGGAAATTTGGTAGAGGCTGGGGGGGAGTGAATGCAGAATTTGCAGGCCAGTGTGGCTGAAATCTAGGGAATGAAGAATGGTTATGTATTAAGCCCAGAATGGTGGGGTGGAGCTAGATCTGGAAAGGAAAGGGCTTTCAATGTGAAGCTGAGGCATTTACCCCAAGGGCTTTCTCTTCATTTCTTTTGTAAAGCTACAGCCCATCTGCTTTTCCTTGGCAGATCTTTTAAAGATTTGTTTGAATTTCTGATACAGACTCCTCGGTCATTAAAGAAGAATTAATTTTCACTCCCTAGAATAGCCTCTACTCCGTCTTCCAGATTTTCCGGCGCTTTTCAGTTTCCTCCATCAACTGGAAGGTCTGCACAAGCCTGTCTCTGCTAGCCCAAAGGCAGCCCAAACTGAGTTGAAGTGCAGCCGCGCGGCATCATGGGTAATGGAAGGAACTAGGCAAGGCGGAGTGTAGCAAATCCCTCCAACCCTGTGCTCAGATGGGTGGGGCTTCCTGTTACGCATGCTCAGTAGTCAGAGCCCGCCCAGAGAGAAACACGTGACTCCCAAGTGAGAGACCCAGGTAAGATAAGAGGCCACAAAGTTGGCCTGCTGAGTAGCATTGTGCTCTGCTCTGTCGCTAGCCGCCATTTCCGAATTCCTGTGGTTTCCTCGAGGATTACGCTGGACAGAACTCTCGTCTGGGATTATTTTGTGAGTAGTCGGCCCTCCCCCCATGTTGTTTTCTCACAGTTCTTGTTGCTTTGAGCCTTAAAAAGGAGGGGTTGATTAGGGGGTGAAGAACAGACAATGAAGTATTAACTGGGTGATAGATTCCCCGAGGAGGTGGCATTAATTCATTGATAGACGGGAGAAAGTGAGAGATCTTTGATTGCACAAAGAGAGCTCACCAATGGGAGGACAGACTTCATTTTATCGTAAGAAGTGATGCCCTCCTGGGCGTACACCGCCTTGCAGTTGTAATTTAATCCATACTCGGCTGCTGGGGCTACAAAAGTACAAACTGCACCTGCCCTCAAGGAGCTTACGTTCTCTTTGGGGAATTTACTTGTATAAGGACAGTAAATACAAAATATGCTTCAACTTGGCTTTTTCTTTTATCCTGCTCATCCATAATCTCTGTCTTTTAAGCAAAATGTCAGAGCTATTTTTAAAGGCTACTAGGTAGCAGTAGATCGAGAACTGGGCCAGGAATCAGGGAGCTGCTGTCCAGTTGCTTTCATGACCCCATTTGGGGTTTTCTTGGCAAAGATACTGGAGTGGTTTGCCATTGCCTTCTCCAACTCACCTTCCAGATGAGAAAACTAAAGTAAACAGGGTTAAGCGACTTGCTCAGTTAACAACTAGTAAGCATTGGAGGCCAGATTTGGATTCAGGAAAATGAGTCTTCCTGACTCCAGGTCTGCCACTCCATCCATTGTGCCACCTAGCAGCCAGAGTTAGGGACCAGAGTTCAAATTCAGCTTCAGACGCTTCCCAGAAGCAGCTCTGTGACTGTAGGCAAGTCATTTAACCTCTGTTTTCTTCGTGTCCTCCAATGTAAAATGGGGTAATGATAGCACCTATCCCCCAGGATCAAATCAAATCTGAGGATGTTTGTAAAGGACTTAGCATAGCGGCCTCAAATATAGTAGGTGTTTAATTAATACTTATTGTTATGAGGATGAAGTAAGATGTTTGTAAAGGGCTTTGCAACTACATATAGTAGTTGCTACATTGTATCTATTTGTTTTATTGGAGAGATATACCCAGGACTACTGTGACATAGACCCACAAATCCAGACACAATTAGAATTTCTGTTTTTAAGAACATACTCAAACAATATTTTTACCATATTATCAAAGTATTTCATAGGTTGATTTGCATACCAGATGCTTCAGGCAGGTTTTCTTTTAGAAGTGTTGGGAAATTTGGTGGAGAATTTAAATAATACATATTTTTCTCACCACTTGTTATTATTTTTGCTTTGTAGAAAATTCTGGAAGTGAAGTCCGGTTTCTCCTTCTTTTTGTTAATTGTTTTGAAGTAATGTATTTTGTAAAATGGAGATAATAATAGCATCTACCTCCCAGGGTTGTTGTGAGACTCAAATGAAGATAATAATTGTAAATGCATCAGTGTGCCTGCATTTCCATAATCCCACCAGCATTGACTATTCCTATCATTTTTCATCTCTGCTAATTTAGTGAGTGTAAGATGAGTCCTCAGTGTTGTTTTATTTTTATTTTTTCTTATTTTTAGTGACTTAGAGCTTTTTTCCAATATGGTTGTTAATAGTTTGAAATTGAGAGAAATGATTATTAAATAACAGATATTGAGGAGATCCAGGATTTTTTCCCTTCCTCATTTGGAGATTAGGTCAAAGCTTAGTTCTTTGAAGGACAGGGCAGATGATGAGATGAACTCTTGGAACTGTTGCTAGAAAACCTTACAAAGAATTTAATCTAAGGTGAATTCCTGCCCATTGTGTTCCACTCAGCAAGGTCTAAACAGAAGTGGACCCCCTTTTCTCTAGATTACCCTAGGTAGGGGTAGTCTGGATAAGAGATAAGTCTCTTTGTCTAAGACTGAGTGATCAGACTCATGTCCCCCAGCTTTTCGTTAGAATAAATCCCTCCTCTCAGTATAATATTCGTTCTTTCATTAATTGCTAACCAGTTGTTAACCAGAGTAATTGCCACCCGCAGGGGCATATAAGTGTTGAGGATTTCATACCCTTGTCAGAAAGATTAGATTTATTTTTTCTAGTGAACAGCTTACCTTCTTATCATAGTTACATTAGTTTTGTTCATGCATAAATGTTTCAATTATATGTATCAAAAATCTTAAAAAAATTTTTTTGTGATTGCCTCTACTCCTTGTTATCTAAGAATCCCAACCCCACCCAAGCCATACCTATAAAGCTTTATGACCAGCTTCACTTGTAATTTTTTTAATGCCATGATTTTTGATCTATGGGTCACATATCTATTTTAATATCTTGTGGTAGATGGTGTAAAATTTTGGCTTAAACATAATTTCTGTTGGACTGTTTTCTAATTTTCCTAACAATTCTGGTCAGATAGAGATTTTATTCCTAGCAAATACATGTTTTCAGGTTTGGTTGTTTAGTTAAATTATTCATAATTCTTCCTTCTTGAGTCTTTTCCATTGATCTACTTATTTATCTGTTATTTTTTAAACCACCAAATGGTTTTGATTATTGTGCTCAGTTTATAGTGACTGAAAACACCACTGTAATCAATCACAAATACAAGAGGAAAAACAAGTATATTCCTTTTCCTCATAATTTAAGAGAAAGAAATTAAAGACATAATGAAAGGAAAGTATAAGACAAAGGCATCCCTATTTGTTGTTATTATTCCTCATTTATTTAAAATAATATTTTATTTTTTCCTCAGTTATGTGTAAAGACAATTTTTAACAGTCTTTTAAAAAAATTTCTTTTAATTTCAAATTTTCTCTCTTTTCCCCTCCCTTCTTCACCACCCTTCCGGAGACAGTAAGCAATCTGATACTGGTCATATATGTTCAATCATGCAAAACATTTTCATATTAGTCTTGTTGTGAAAAAAGACCCAGAACCAAAGGGGAAAAAAAAACCAAGAAAAAAGTATAGGAAGTGAAAAATAGTATGCTTCAATTTGCATTCAGACTCTATCTTTTTTCTGGTGGGGGGATAGCATTTTTCATCATAAATTCTTTGGAATTGTCTTCGATCATTTTATTGCTGAGAATAGTTAAGTCAATCATAGTTGATTATCACACAATATTGCTGTTCTCCTGGTACAGTGTTCTCCTTGTTCTGCTCACTTCACTTTGCATCTGTTCATATGAGTCTTTACAGGTTTTTCTAAAATCACCATTTCTTATAACATAGTAATATTCCATTACAGTCACATCCCACAGCTTGTTCAGCCATTCTCCAGTTGATGGGCACTGTCTCATTTTCCAATTCTTTGCCACTATGAAAAGAGCGGCTATAAAAGCTTTTGTACAAATAGAGTTTTTCTTCTTTCTTTATTTATTTAAAAATCTTTTTGGGATATAGACCAAGTAGTGGTAGTGCTTGATCAAAGGGTATACATATTTTTATAGCACTTTGAACATAGTTCCAAATTGCTCTCCAGAATGGTTGGATCAGTTCATGTCACTAACACTGCATTAGTTTCAATTTTCCCACATCCCCCCCAACATTTATCATTTTCCTTTTTGTCATATTAGCCAATCTTACTGGTTTGAAGTGGTACCTCAGAGTTGTTTTAATTTATATTTCTCTAATCAATAGTGATTTAGAACCTTTTTTCATATGACTATAGATAGTATTGATTACTTCATTTGAAAACTGCCTGTTCATATCCTTTGACCATTTATCAATTGGGGAATGACTTACATTCTTATTAATTTGAATCAGTTTTCTGTATATGTGAGAAATGAGGCCTTTATCAGGGATACTTGCTGTAAAAATTGTTTCCTTCCTTTCTGCTTTCCTTCTAATTTTGTTTGCATTGGTTTTGTTTTACAGATCCTTTTAAATTTAATATAATCAAAATTGTACATTTTATATCTAGTAATGCTCTTTATCTCTTGTTTGTTATATTGTAGCCTATTTTTAAAAATCCTAGGGAATTAGCAAAGAAACTACTTTGTAGCTTTAAGAAAGTTGAAGGCCATAAAATAAACTCAGAAAAACCAACCATATGTCTACATAGTAATAACAAAATCCAAGAAACAACAACAGAAATGAAATTCCATTCAAAATAACTATAAAATGAATAAAGCATCTGGAAATCAGTCTTCTAAAACACACTCAATTATAGTTACAAAATGTTTCTTATAGAAATAAAGAACATCATAGTAACTGGAGGAATCCTCAGTTCTCATGGCTGTGCCATGCTAATAAGATAAAATGAAAATACTACCAAAGTTAATTTAAGATTTAGTACTATATGAATCAGATTACCAAAGGGATACTTTATAGAGAAACAAAAGATCTAGGGTTTAAGGGAAATTGTGGAAAAGTACTAGAATGAAGGAAGAACAGCACAACCAGACCTCAATTTATCATCAAGCATCAGTTATGAAAACCATTTGTTTGGTACCAATTAAAAAATTAGTCGCTTTTTTTAGCATTGTCTCCAGAATGGTTGAAACAATTCACATCTTCCCTCAAAGTATATCACAGTTGTCTGATAATTTATGAGGTTAAAAAGAAATTATTGCAGAGTTCTCTCTTATCTTGTGAATTCAGCTTTAGTTACTTCATCTTTGGGATATAATTTTCTCCAACCTTCTGCCCCCCTTTTTAGTTTAATATTGCAAATTCTATAAATTCGTTTGAGACTCAACCATGTCATAAACATATGACAATGAATCCTTTACCATTCACTTGAGAGATTTCCTTTTTTTTTTTTTTAGCATATTGTTGTGTATTTTTTTAAATTTTATTTTAGACTCAAGGGCCAGAACACAAGGACAGAATAGAGAAAAGAAACAAAAAAACCCATAAACTTAAATATTGGAACTTAAATACAAAGTAAGAAAGAAAAAAGAGCCTGTCGTGTGCATTGGAGAACATGAGAGAATTCAAAATATGTAACCATAAATTTTCATTTTAAGAAAACCAGTGCAATAAATAATACATGTTGTGTTGAGAATTGTCCATGTTTTCTTTGCTTCCTTGTGAATTTTCTTTTTAGTTCTCTGCTGTGCACTTTTTTACTTTGTTCTTTTTTTTTCCTCCCCCCAGTCCCATAGAAGGTTACAATAGAGTTTAGATATGTTTCTCTATAGCTATAGATATAAATATATACATACATATATAGACATATACTTTCCCAAACATATTCTACTTCTGGCCTTTGTTTTTATGTTTCTGCATATCTCTTGTTTCCAATCCCTCCTGCCTCCTCTCCTTGACTTCTACCCACTACCCTTGCCCTGCTGTTACTTTTACTTTTTTTATTTATGACAGAATGTGGTCCTAGAAACACTTCAAATGGAGGTGTCCCTAGATGATTTGTTACTGTTGGGGGAATTTTCCTTTGCTTCTGCCTAAAAGGTTTAAGGGATTTTTTCCTCTAAAGGTTCGAGAGATCTAAGGATCATGATCTTTTCACTTCCCTCTTATGTATTACCCCACTCCATTTTATCCTTTCTAGAATAACACCTTCAGTCAGCTCCTTAAAGTTCACAGATTTTTGTGGAAGAATCTGAAAGTATAAAGCCTAGTAGGTAGGTGGAAAAAGGGGAGTTGATCAAGATACTCCTGAACAGTTTACCACTTAGCCCAACAGATGTAATAACAAAAAGATCCAGGTAAAAATGGCATCAGGGGCTTCTAGCCATGGACTCCAAAAGGATTGGCCCTAGTAGTTCTTTAAAAATATCAAGATATACTTTCTAAGAGTCAGCAGCTTTGAGTAGTGTGATCTTTGTGAATCTAGAAGACTCACCATCTGTGGAGGAAGAACATAGCTCTTGGAAAGGGTTTATTTTTTGCTTCTCCCCTTGGATCTTTACTGAAGCCAGGCAAGGAGGTTTTTTTCCTTTTCTTCTTGACTTCTGCTTTCAACCATGACACTGCGTTATAGCTGCTCTGTTAGGGGACAGACCCAAGAGAGCAATGAAGCAGGAGACAGTCTTGAAGAGTGCACCAGTGAAGAGGGAGAGCTATGAACTCAGGAGAAAATTAGCCCTGGCAGTTGGGACTCAAGCTGAAGAGATAAGCAGGCCCAGGTAACCCAGCAAAAATACTGTACCCAGCTAGACTTGAGCAGTGTGATGATGCCCAGAAAAAACAAGTAAAGGACATTGGAGCCCTATGGTATTTGAGGTGTGAATTGCCTTGGGTACATGTTACCTAGGTGTATACCAATGTACTTATACTCTGTGTGTGTGTGTGCATACACACAATACACATATATGCATGCATGTATTTGTAGATGTATGCTTATATACACATGCATACATACATACATGTACTCATACTCATGTATGTATATATGTATATGCATACACACACATATAAACATATATGTAGATATATTCACTCTTCCTGCTGACCCTGGCTGTAGTTATGAGAAATCATCCCCCAGGTTAATGGGAGAATGTTTTGCTAATATTGTTATTATGATGCTATCTCATATTAAGTGCCTTTGCTTTGGCCAAACTGTACTGACTAACTTTCAAAAGTAAATGCATTGATGGAGGCTTGTGAATTACTGTTTTTCAGGATGTAAATCCACAGAGTATCTCAAATCCAAAATAGTAGACCACTTCAGGGCACAGTTTTGGAGTATAAGGTGGAAGGTATCCAGGAGACAGTGTTACATAAGTAATATTCATTTGATAAGTTACAGGTTTGTAGATCCATGTTGTTCAATTCTTAATAGTATAGGTTTATATAGATAGCCCTAATTTTTTTTTTTTGTGTGTGTGTGTGTGTGTGTGTGTTTCTTACCTAGTTATTCAAACAGATCTGTGATCTCAGTTCAGGAGCTGATTGCTGTGATTCTGATCTTAGCCTTTCCATGTTTGCCCAGGCTGTGTAATTCTTGTTCATAGCATCCCAGAAGTATGTTCAGGGGTTCTCCCAACTCACTGAACGCCTTCCTCAGTCCCTGCCTACATTTCAGGGGCACCACTGGAGCACTCTGGCTATACAAACTATCATACCTTGTTCTTACCGTGTGATCAGCCTATTTTCTCTTTCTGTCATACAATTCTTTGATCATATATTTTATTCTTATATGCTCTTTTGACTTCCTCATTGGCTATGTCTTGCAGCCTGCTCACACCTACCATGGGTCTCTCCATCATTGAAGGCAGTGGTTCTTCTTTAGTAAAGGTTCAGTCTATGTCAGCAAAATCTATTCGTTGTTCCTAAATCTGCCCTTCAGGGTCAAATGAGGTAAATACGATCCTTTTTCTACATGACAGTGCTTCAAATGCTTGGGAAGAGATATTGTATTTTGTTTCCATTTCCCATTCTAGTCCCAGGGTTCAATTCCAGCAACTAGTTCTCATATGGCATAGTTTCAAATCCCCTACCTTCCTGATTTTTCTCGTCTGAACTACTTGTGTCTCACCAGTGTGGTACTGCAGACTTGAATACAGATACTTCAGATGTGACTTCTCTCAAGTGGAGTTGAGTTGAACTGACCCATCCTTGTTCTGGAATCTGTGCAGCCTTAATTCACATTAGCTTTTTTTTTTGAATGCCATAATAGATGTTAGACTCATATTGAACTTGCAGATTAACTAAATTTATGGGATATTTTTATAGGAACACCTGTCTATCATTTCTTCCTTCACTTTATTCTTGAGCAGTTGAAAGTTCAAACCTAAATGTAGGATTTAGATAGTTATTCTTATTAAACTTTATTTGACTTCATTTGGCCCATCATCATAACCTGTTGAGATTTTTTTAGATCTAGCCTCTGACATCTATTGTAATAGCTATCTCTTCCATCTGTGTATTTCCTTCTCTTTTTGGTTTACCTTTCTGTTCAAATTCAGCCTTAATGAATCTATGTTGTAGTTCTTCTGTTCTCAGAAGAATCTCAATTCTTTGATCCTTTATCGTTTGGCCACTGGTCTTTTCTTGGTTACAGGTTAAAAATATTCTTTTCATAAGACACTTGAAGGATGGAGAGGGGCTGTGTTCACAGGTGTGGTTCATTGCATATAATGTCAGTTTTGGGGGGGACCTATTTATGTTTGCCTAAATTTTTTTCTCTTTCCCTCCTTCTTCCCTCCTTTCTTCCTTTTTCTCCCTCCCTCCCTTCTCTCTCTCGCTGTAAGAGGAAAGAGGAAAAATCTAGGTGGTAAAAGCAAAAGATGACAATAAAATCTATCTTTAAAAATACTCTACTTATAACCAACTAGCTCTTGAATTTCTTTGAAGAATTTGACTTCTAGGGGCCAGTAGGTGGCTCAGAGGATTGATCTCTGGCCCTGGAGTTCAGAGAACCTGTGTTCAAATTAGGCCTTAGACACTTACTAGCTGTTTGACCCTGTGCAAGTCATTTAACCCTAATTGCCTCTGAAAAGAAAAGAATTTGACTACTAGAATTTTCTTTGAGCTCAACTCCCTCTTTCTTTCCTGGGCACTCCCACAACTTGTGTACTACTTTAGCTGCTCTTGATCCAATTCACATCAAAAGATTGAGACCATCTAGTTGAGACAAATGAGGCATGACCTATTCAGACTGACCCTTCAGTGGCAGTCTGGTTCATGTCCTTCCATAAGTTCTCCTGAAGTCATATTTACCCAGTTTGCTAAAAGGCCTAACTACCTTTCTCTGTACATTCTGAGGGCACCATTGGAACACTCTGGTTTTTCATGTGTCATCCCTTGACAGATGACTAGCTGATCTTCTCTCTCCCTGGATGACATTTTTACTTGTGCTCTTTAGAGTTCTTCATTGACTATATGTTGTAGTCTACCATGTGCTTCTCCATTTACCTTTGTGGATAACTTGTTTTTAATTATTTGGAGGCATCTATTCCATATCTTGCTGCTCTACAGCAAAATAGTTAAGAGTGTTGGTATTAAAGATATGGGTCTTTGTTTTCATAGGAAAGTAGAGGTGGGTGAACAAGCTTTGTAATTTTTCAAAGGCACTGAAATTCATTTTCCTATTCTTGTTCAACTCCAGGCCCCACTTGTTGCCCATCTGTTCTGTTAGTCCTGGTCCATATTTATAGACACAATCTGTAAGTTGTCCATCCAAATATATATTATAATCTGTGCAACAGACTTTTTGGACTAATTGAAAGATGGACAGTCAGGCCAAATATCTTTGAATGATCACTAAATTACTACGGATTACAAAAAAAGAATGTTTTCCTTCCACCGCAGTGATTTTCAGTGACTTGATAAAATTAACTCAATGTCTTCCACAAACAAGAATGTCTGGAGGGACCTCACCATTCATAGGTAATCCCTGTTCAACATAAAGTCTGTCTTGGCTCTCCTTCTATCACGTTGGCAAACACCTTCAATGAATATACAGTGAACGACATAAAACTCTTCCTGTTCTATGCTTTACCTGATTCTTATGATTGGAGGTTCATGGAGCAGTGTTATTTCTTTTTTTTTTTTAATAGGTGCTTAATGAATGTTTACTTACTGATTGACACTTCAACTAACAATTTATATAATTTTTGCATTTTTGAAAATTTTCCTCAACAAAAAATTGTTGTATAGAATATTCAATATTTTACTTTTATAGTTTAATGTTAAAATAGAAATTTAAATGATAAATAAATAAAACAATGAATCCATTTCCCTTGCAAAATATAACAATATTAAAAAACACACAGCAACAGAGTTTTTGATATCATTATCCATGATTCAAAATAATTTCAGAGATCTTTTTTTTTTAAATTTTAAATTAATTAATTTATTTTGTTTACATCACTCATTTCCACGAGATTTTGAGTTACTAATTTTCTCCCCATCTTTCCCCTGCCCACCACCCCAAAACAGAGATCCCACTGTATAGCCCCTCCCCCAATCTGCTCTCTCCTATGTCCTCCCCCATCGCCCCTCTGACTTTCCGCTAGGGCGGGATGGGTCTCCCTACCCCAGTGCCTGTATATCTTAATTCCCAGTTGGATATAGTTAATAACAATAATATATACATACATATATATTTTTAACATTTGATTATAGAACTTTAAATTCTGGATTCTTTCCCTTCCTCCCTCGTCACCCAACCCTACTGGAAGGACAAGCAATTCAATACAGGCTGTATGTGTGTAATTACGCCGAACATCTCCACAGTGGACATATTACGAGAGACTAATTATATGTCCCTCCTTCCTATCCCCCCCCCC
>CM053582.1:201288436-201303462 GCA_028627135.1 Pseudochirops cupreus
ATATTTCCCATCAAAACCTATATCTGTCTTTCCAAATCCCTCAAAACCATTATTCAGTCCAGCCTTCCTTTACATTTGTTATCCACAAAACAAGATGGTTCATATCTTTTACTGGCTACTTGCTTTGATTATAGAAACTAGCTATAGGAGCAAAAAAAGGCAGAGACATGTAATATTCCAAATATGACAGGATAAAACATCCTTGGCTCTGTTTAAATTCATGTAAAGTCACAGATATTCAACCATGCAATATCGGTACCACCTCATAGCTAGACTCAGGAATAGGTGGGAAACATTCCCTTTCAAAGGAATTTCATGGGAAAGTTGCCAGAGGGATCCTGTCCCAACTAGAGGTTGAGATTGTCCCTTTGGCTTTTACCAGATGTAGACTTCCACCTGTTAACAGTATAGGATCACACTTCCTCTGAGTAGCTTGTGGCATTTGATGCAGGCACTGATTTATGCAGGTAACCATACCCAAATTCAAACTCCAAACAAAATTTAGTTATGGTCCCAAATGCCTTTTACCTCAAAAAAGTTTCACTAATAACAGCTTAGAGCCAGTTTTTTTTTCTTTCTTTCTTCTTTTTTTTTTATCTTTGATTCCTTATGGCACTGAGGCCTAAGGTTTTATATACTTTAGCAAATGAGAGACCACACTTAGTCCTACACAAGACCTAAGTCAGAGGCTTAGAAGGCATAAGCATAGATCATAGGATCATAAATTTAGAGCTGGAAGGACCTTCTATTTCATGTAATTCAGTTGTCTAAATTTACAGAAGAGAAAACTAAGGACCAGATTGGTTAGGGGACTTTCCTAGAGTTACACATATAGAAGTAAATGGCAAAAATAGAATTCAGACCCTGTTCATCTAATTCTACTTTCCAGAGTACCATGATGGTGTCCCAGATGGTACATGGCCAGGAGCAGATATGGAGTAGGGGTAGAAGGAAGAAAAATTTATCGTTGATATATAAATTAGAGGGTGATTTAAATGAAACAGGGACATGTAAGGGCAAGTTTCTCTCCTGGGACTTCCTACTTTGCCTGAACTTCTTTATTACTGCTATCATTCAGTGGTCTCTAGGAGATAGTCTCCTCTTCTAAGGTAATGTCACTGGGAACACACAGCCTCTCTTCTCTTTCCTCTACCCTTCTTCCCCCTCAATCCAAGGTGTTCAGTCTATTTCAGTAAGCTGCTTTCATGGTTAAATTATAGTATATTGTTGAAGAGTTTGAGGTATTAGAATTTAGAAATTATTTAACATCAAGTCAATTCCCCTTTGAATTTTTAAACACCATTAAAGATACATGATGTCTGATTATAATACAAGGTAGTTTGATAATGTTCTGAAGTTCAAAGGAGAAGGACAAGGTTGGTGCGGTCTGGAGTGATCAAAAATATTTCTTCTAGGACATAGGTTTTGAGCTAGACCCTAAAGCAGTGGTTCTCAACCTTCCTAATGCTGTGACCCTTTGATAACAGTTCCTCATGTTGTGGTAACCCCCAACCATAAAATTATTTTCATTGTTACTTCATAACTGTAATTTTGCTACTGTTATGTATCATAATGTAAATATCCGATATGCAGGATGTATTTAAATTGAACATAACCCACAGGTTGAGAAGCGCTGCCCTAGGATAGGTAGCATCCTTTAATAAAGAAGAAAAGACAAGACATTCTAAATAGCAGAGTAAAATATACAATTTTTTTTCTTTTGGGAGTATCTGAGAAACTTTTTATGGGCAGCTAGGTGGCACAGTGGATAGAGAGCCAGACTTGGAGTCAGGAAGACCTGAGTTCAGATCTAGCCCAAGACACTCACTAGTTGTATGATCCTGGGCAAGTGACTTAGTCCTGTTTGCCTCAGTTTCCTCATTTGTAAAATGAACTAGAGAAGGAAATGGCAAACCACTCCTGGATCTTTACCAGTAAAACCTCAAATGAGGTCCCGAAGAGTTGGACACAACTGAGCAACAACAAAGAGAAACTTATAGGACTGTCTCCATCCACTCTTGTTTCCTGGAGCCATTGTGCTTTAGTCCAGTATTTTAGAGAAGCAGTGTAACATGGTAGAAAGAACTTTTAGATTTGGAGTCAGGAAAGATGTGGGTTTCCCACCTCCAGCGATGACCAGTGTTATGACTATGAACAAATTCCAACTTCTGACTGCCCCTCATAGAGGAAATAACATAGTACTTCTCTTAGAGGATTATTGAGAGAATTCAATGGGATAATGTATTTAAAGTTACTTATAAGCTTTTTCAAGCCTGTTTAAGTGTCTGCTATTATTATTCTCTTGCTTCCTGGGCCTGCTGCCTTCTGCCCCTGAGGTTTTGCTGCCTTCTTGGAGGACCATTTTGCTCCCTGGAGCTTTCTTTGCTCTACCTTTGTTTCTCTTTCAATTGTCATTGGCCTCTGAGGCTCATCAGCCACATCTGGGCCCTTAGAGAAACTTCATACTTATTCTCCACTGCGCAGTTTTTCAGGTCTCAGGTGCAAGTCATCTTCACTTTTTGTTGCCCATTAGCTTCTGCAGCTTGTTCTACTTAGAACCGCAGAATCATAGAATCTTAGATCTTGCAATCCCTATTGGAAGCTAGAATTCTTGCTGACACATCCCAAGCAAATGATTATCCAGTGTAGCTTAAAGACTTCCAGTGATAGACGAGTCTTCCTGTTATGTTTTAGGGGCAATTCTAATTATGAAGTTCTTTCTTTTATTGAGCCTAACTCTATCTCATTGTAACTTCTATTCATTGGTCTTAGATTTCCCATGTGTGGACTGTATTGTGTCCTGTGCCCTCTAGACCTGCCTGGGGCTGTTGAGATGTGAAGATACTGAGAATCTTACAAAATACTGATATAGAGCTCTTGGGGTTATGTTATGTTATAATTCATAGAAGAACTACTTGATAGTAAGAGGACTTGTCATGTCAGCCAGACAGAACTTCTGGAGATGTTTAGCATGGAGAAGAAAAGATTTGGAGACAACATAAATGTTAAATGCTTGAACAATCGCTGGTCTCCTGTAGGAACTCTGCTCCATAGTTTCTCCCAGGAATTCATGATCTGGTCCCCAGATGAGGAAAAGTGACATTTATTTGATACCATCTTAGTTTGCTTAAAATTTTTTTTCACTAAACATATTATATTTTTCTTTTGAGTATTTTTAGTTTTTTTTAAAATTCCAAACTTAAAACACCAAGTGAGATGACCATTGCCATAAACCAAGTAGAGTAGAAAAAGAGGACTGTACACAATGCTGCAAATCTGTATTATAGATAGTTCACCTTTTTAAAGTATTTAATAAATTCATCATGTTATTTTCAAAGTCTTTCTGGATGTTGGTTTGCTACTGACCTTCCTTCTATTCTCTTTTCTGCTTTTAAAAAATGCTTCAATAATCCTTTTTTTTGTCTTTTCATTTTGGTAACAGTATTGTTAACTCTCTTGTCTTTTTACCCCTGTAAAATGGTGAGAAAAATAAAACATATATCAAATATGCTTAGTCAAGCAAAGCAAAATTCCTACATTGACCATGTTCAAAAATGAATGTTTCATTCTGAACCTAGAGTTCCTCACTAATCTGTTGGGAAGGAAGGAGTTTGCATGTTTCATCATTGGTACTTCAGATCATGGCTGGTCATTGCATTGATCATTTTTTACATCTTAGTCCTCTTGTTTTGACCTATGCTGTTGTCATTGTATACATTTTCTTCCATTTCTGTTAATTTTATTTTGTGACAGTTAACGTGAGTTCCCAGATTTGTTTGAAGCCATCCCAAAGGTACATTTTCTAATTCTTCCAATATAATGTATACTCCTTGAGTGAGGGACTGTTTCATTTCTTTTTTTTTTGTCTTTGAATCCCTAACAATGTCTTGCTCAAAGTAGGCCCTTAATAAATGCTTGTTGAATTGGATGTGTAAGAATCCTTATTCAATCCACATAACCCAGGCAATCCTCTTATGTAAGAGAGTTTTGAATGAGAGAAGAGAGGTGAATTGATTTATAAGAGTGAGAGGTAGAAGATATACACATGTGCATCTAGCATAAAAAGGTGTACGAAAATTGTTTCATTGAATGAGAGGGGAAAAAAAGGCTGAGTAGGTGATCAGGCTAAATACAGTGGGCTGGTTTTGAGGTGTTCTCCATTGCTCATATTGTAGTGCTATATCAAAATTCACTAATATCATAAATTTAAAGTTGCCTTTGATCCAAAAGGGAATTTTTAATGGCAGTCCTTGGTGTAGAGAGATGCAGCATGGCATAGTGGATGGAGAGCCAGCCTCAGGGTCAGCAATACCTGGATTCAAATCCTGCCTCCAACACATACAAACTGTGTGACTATGGACAAATCAATGTACCTCTCAGTGTTGTAGCTACTCTTTAAGGCTATAAGTTTCAGAAAAGGTATCAGCCAGCACTGGTAGAGAAAGTTCTTATTAGTCCCTTCCTTCCAGTGAAGTCATGGATCATCACTCTTCTTCCTATGTCTTTGTAGAAGTGAGAACTGACAGTCTATGTCTTGAGTTTTGACATAGCAGTGAAAGGGCCTCTATCTCAATGAAAGCAAAGATTACAAATGGAAAGAATTGTTAATTCCTTAAAGATTTTATTCGTGAGGCAAGGTAAGGCAGTGTAAGAGGTATTTATTAGGAAACTTAGAAATACGAGGAAAATGAAAGATATACCCTGCCCTTAAGGAGCTGACAGTCTCTGGGGGGAAGACTATATACAAAAGGAAAGGATGGAGGTAAAGGAGAGGGAGAGGGAAGGTTCTTGGTGTAGGGGCATAGTGCTGAAGTCCAGAAAGTCAGAAGCACAGTTGAGAGGAGAGTGAAGGTTGACCAGCCTGAGCCTTTCCACAAAATGGAGGCCACAGGAGGAAGTCACCAGCTGGAAAAGGGAACCAGTATAGCAGAGGGATGTTCCAGGGTGACCAGGTTCCAGGTAATAGGGGCTTTTGGATTTTCCAAGGTATAAGAATTATCATAAAAGTACTATAAAAATGTTAATAAATTGAACTTAAGTATAGAGGCAGTGTGATGAACTACATAGCTCATGTAAGCTCTGAGAATCCTTATCTCCACTTATACCTTCACAGACAAATCTTTCCTTCAAGATTCTAGAGATAAAAGCCAGGGATGGTTCTCTAATGCCATTGACTCAGCCCCTCTAGTGGTGTGCTTTACCCCAAGATTAACATTTGAGAATCACTTTTGTCAGGCAGCTTTAAGTTGCTTTGAGAAAGGAGTCATAGTAAGAACAGTAGATATAAAACCTTGCCATAAAATTCTGTGTTATACTTTTCCCACAAGCACCTATAGAGTCCAAGGAAAGGTGGGGCTTTTGCTGAGGGAGCTCATATAGCAAAGGGGTAACTCACAGCTTGCTGGAATTTGTTTTCTGTCATTTCTGGAGTGCTCAAGAAGTTCCCCTTTAAGCATGATGAATCTGCATCCAATTTGTCCTTGGTTCCTAATGCTGATGCTGCCCATCACTTGATCCAGAGATACTGCTAAGATGCTCATGGGAGGATGGGAAGTTCATCCTTCAGACCCTTTGAAACATGTAAATAATTCTTCTGTCCAAAATCAAAAAGATCTGTCCAAGGATGAAGGTGAGAAGTCTTTTCCCCACCACTAAGTCTCCTCCTTCCCCTGATAACTGTTCCTCAGGGCTCTGCTAGAAAGTGACACTTACTTGTTTCTAAAGTGATTCCCTTCTCAGTTCATTTGATAATTTGTTGATACCAGGGGAATTTTATAGAGGAGATTTCCTTTACAAGTTGGAACTGACTTCCTAAATGATTTCATTTTACTTCATCAAATGGCTTTGGGACTCTTCTCATTTGGTTTAAAGTCTGTGATTGATCGATTGAGATGTGTTTTCATCTAGTTAAAGTATAAAGATTAGAAAGTGTACTGGACAAAGTCAGAAGGCCTGGTTTCCATCCCAGTCTCTGATACTTAATGGCTGTGTGACCACAGTCAAGTTATCTGACCTCTCTGAACCTCCATTCCTTCATTTGTAAAGTGTGCTGTTGTCTCCTTTACTTTTGAACCTCATACCTTTCCATATGTCTTGCAGTTTAAAGCTTCATGTATTGTATGGCCTTAGAATACGAGTTCCTTGAGAATTTTTTTTGCACCCCCAGTACTTTGTAGTAAAAACAAACTTGTTCCTTCCTTCCTCTCTTCGTTCCTTCCCTTCCTACTACCTACCTTATATGGTTATAGGGAGGAGGTAATGCTTTATAAACTCTAAGTTACTATAGAACTCTGAGTTGCTATATGGAGAATGAAACTACAAAATATTGTGTTGCATAAGGTAAAATATGGCAAGATTTTTTTGAGTAAGCCTACCAAGAAACCAATCACAGTGGTAGGTACATTTTGTTTCAACAAAATACTTAAGAAATGCAGAGAAGCTTATCACTTAAAAATCATTTCTTTCTAGGATAAACAGAATTATTTTCTATTTTTAAGGTAAATTATCATTGATCTTTTAATTGTATTAGCCTCAATATGAGCCAGTGTCATTAATCCTCTAAGTTTGGCTGATCACTTGAAACAAATCAGAGAACAATTATGTTTTCCTGATGTTTCATATCCCTCTACTGAGTATGAGATTTGGAGACACCGAATCTGTGTTGAGATCTTAGTTCTGCTTCTTGATAGCTGTGTGACCATGGGAAGCTCTGTGAACTGTTTGCTCATTAAGTAAGCATAGCAAACATAGGACCTCACTCTCCGAATTCTTTTAAGGATTAAAAGAGATAATGAAATGTGTAATATGCTCTCCAGACATTAAAGTGTTTTAAGGGATAAGTGTTGTCACATTGTATATTAAAACAGTAAAGTATAAATTTCAGTTACTGTTGTTGTCACTTTATCTTTCCAGGTCTCAGTTTTTTCATATGCATAATGAGGGGGTTGGCCTAGATCAGGGGTTCTTACATATTTTTGTATGTGTGTCATGGACCCTTTTAGTAGTGTATCAAAGACGATAGACTGCTTCTCAGACACAGATTCTTAAATGAGTAAGGTAGAATATATAAGATTATAAAGGAAACCAATTATATTGAATGCAGTAATCAAAATATAGATTTTAAAAAACAAGTTTATATACCCTAGGTTAAGAAGACACTGGTCTCAATGCAGTTTTAAATCCCTTAAGTCCCTAAATCCCTTGCAGTTTTAAGTGCTGTGGTCCTATTTCCAGAACTACCATAGCTAGAGATATGTAGTGTGTTCGACTTATGAAAAAGTATGACAGTATGGAACTATCTTAAAGCAAGGAACTTGCCATAAGTGTGGCACCCATAACCACATCTTAAATAAAGATGATGTCCAGCAGGAATTCTATCCTGAAAACAGACTTGCTTAGAAGACCCAGAGGTCTTTAAAATCCTCCAGATTTCTAGCAGTTTGGTAGTAGTCTTTTTTTCTTTGAATTGATTTGTTTATTTACTTTTAGTTTACAAGATTCAGTTCCACAATCCCTTGAGTTTCAAATTTTCTCCTCTACCTTCCCCATCTCCCCCTATGGCGGCTTCTAATTAGGTATAGAATCTGTAAATACTTTCACATTGGACATTAATCTGGTTGTATAGAAAGGTTGTAACTGATGGAATGAACAATGAGAAAGAGGAAACAAAACCAAACATGGAAAAGAGAGTGTAGTTTGCCTCAGTCTCCATTTAAACTCTGTTCTTTCTAGATCTTTCTCTGAATGTAGACATCTCCTTCCATCATGAGTCTTTTAGAGTTGTCTTATAACCTTACATTGCTGAGAAGAATCCAGTTTATCAAAGTTGGTTGTCACTCATAGGTTGTGTCTGTCATTGTGTACAAATTTCTCCTGGTTCTGCTCTTGTCACTTAGCATCAGTTTGTATAAGCCTCTCCAGGTAAATATGAAGTCCATTTGCTTCTCATTTCTTATAGCACCATACTATTCCATTACATTCATATACCACAACTTGTTTAGCCCTTCCCCAGTTGATGGGCATCCCCTTAATTTCCAAGTTTTTGCCACCGCAAAGAGAGCTGCAGTAAATATTTTTGTACATATGGGTCTTCCTCCCACTTCTGTGATCTCTTTGGGATACAACCCTAGAAGTGGTATTACTGGGTCAAAGGGTATGCAGTTATTTATAGCCCTTTGGGCATAGTTCTAGATTGCTCTCCAGAATGGTTGAATCAGTTTACAACTCCACCAACATTGCATTACTGTTCCAATTTTTCCACATCCTCTCCAGCATTTGTCATTTTCCTGTTTTGTCATCTTAGCCAATCTGATTGGTGAGATGTGGTAGTTTTGTGGTGAAGCAATGCCTCTATCATTTCGGGGGGCTTTTGTTTCCCAATTTGTAAAAATCTCACTTGTGGTTGGGTAACTGTGTATGTCACATCAGTTTGTAACAAACCTGTGCCATTAAGCTGTAAAAGTCATACTTTCCTTCAGCCATAAAGGCATTAACTCTGCCTCTCTGCTGCCCCTAGCCTCAAAGTCTTTTCCCAAGCTAGCAGTCAGTTGTTTCCATTAATCAATCATTCAAGTATTCTTAGAGAAATACATAACCCCTTTGTTCTTAGCGACCAGCTGCGCTTTAGAAACCTTGAACAACATTATCAAGGAGATAACTCCCTCCTAAGATGGTCCCTAATCAGTCTAGCTTCCAAACTTGGCACACAAGCCTATCTTCCCAACCACCGTATTGGACTTATGTCATTCATCCTTGACCAAAAAGTTACCTAGTGACATGTCAAGGCAAAAACCACACCTCTCCCTCCTCCTCCCATTGGATTTCTCCCAGTGAATTATGGGCAATATGCTGGCGCAGTTGATATTAAATATGCATGGCCCTTTAAGCACTTAACCACTCCCAGACTCCTCCCTAATCCCACCTTTTCCCACCTCGCTAGCATAATGAACCTACGACTGACAGTTTTAGGTCTTTAAAAGGTGCATCTCTACCCCTTGCACTTTGCAGGCTTTCTCTATCAGAACCCCTGCCCGCTGAAGAGCATCACACTAAACCCTCCCCTTTTGCAGGTCTTCTTTCTGTCTCCCCCTGCCCACTGAAAAGCTTAACTTTATAACTCTGCCTTAAATCCCTTTCAGCTTGCAGCCCCTTGCTTCAGTGTAACAATAAACTTTTATGACTGCCAAAAGACAGCTGAGTCCAGTAATTCTTTCGGACGACAATGAACCTAGAAAGGATCTCATTAGAAATCCCCCACCCCTTATCCCTCTTCAGTGGTAGTCTTAATTTTGTTGGTGTTCCTTTGAAAGGGAAAGAAATTGGGGGACAGATGCAGTATGCCTAGGTCACAGCCCTTGAGGCAGGGTCTAGGTTTGCTTTTCCTTATCATAACTCTGTCTCTTGTAGTTCCTCATCTTCATCTCCTGCTTGGTCCATAAATAGTTACTAAATATTTGTTAATTAATTAATTGCAGTAATCTAGGGAGGTTATGGGCAGCTAGTTCACTTAGTAGATGGAGTGCTGGAGTCAGAAAGACTTATCTTCCTGAGTTCAAATATGACCTTAGACACTTACTAGCTGTGTGACCCTGGGCAAGTCACTTAACCCTGTTTGCCTCAGTTTCCTTATCTATAAAATGAGCTGGAGAAGGAAACAGCAAACCACTCCAGTATCTTTGCCAAAAAAAATCCCACTGAACAACATCAGGAAGGTGGTAGAAAAGATAAATATATTTACTTGGTAAGGAAAAAAGTCACATAACAGCTAATGAACTCCTGGGAATTTGGAAGATTTATCTCAGAGATATATGAGGATTTACTTAGTTTTTTGACACTCATTTTTTTTTTAAAGTTTAAGTAAAGACTGTCATTTCTTTACTCAAGAACATACTACAAATATTTGATTTTACTGTGTAACTGGGAAATTATACTCACAGAGAAATAGTATTTTAGGATGTAAGTGGGAGATTTAAGAGCAGATAATCTGTATTTTGATGGATTCAAGACCTCTTTTTCTCTTAGAAATTAAATACACAACTGATCAAAAAATCAGCTTAATAGTTTTGAGTAATAATTTTCTAAACAAAGTTGTGTTTAATGTTTTTTATTGGTATTTTTAGAGTCAAGGAGGCAAGATACAGGCAACTTCTGATTATACATAGGCAGATTATGCATATGCATTCTGACCCATGGCCTGGTACTAAGCTACCCAGTTATCAGTCTGGGTCAGATTTTTTGCATCTTTGCCCAGTTTTGACTCATATGGGTAGAAGGTATCTCTGCCATGATGCCTCTTCTCTGTAGTAGGGGTTTTTACTGTCTTGACTCCAGTTTACTTTGCTTCTGCCCCAGGTCGACAGAACGGCAGCAGTATCACGACAGTGGCTTAGCTTTCTGCAGCAAATTGGTGGGTACAGGGAATGGAGGTCAATAAGGAATCTAGCTCTAGGTCATAGGATTTACTGTTTAACCTCTGACTCAGAATAAATCTCTGGGATTACACTGAGAAGACTCTTTGGAGGGAGGGGTGGCAGCTTGTCATTTGTTCTCTTGTAGGGAAAGAAAAAATTGTCAAAGTTCTCAAAGTCCTCCAGTCAAAAATACGTGTGCATATGCAGAGACTACTTGGTGTAGGTATAGGGGTAAATCTGAGGACTCTCCTTTCCTGCCCCTACTCTGATCCCCTTCTTTACAGGATTTCCCCTGGGAATGTCATAATATAGCTTGTGTTTTGGTCTATGGAAAATCCTGGCAAAAGGGCCTTCATCGATGATTAATGCGAACACTCAAACTAACATAACATCGATACAGGACAGACTTTGTTTCACCTGGCAGAAAGCACAGCCTGTAAAGACTTGCATCCAAGCTCACATACACCCAAAACTCCTTTATGGCGGTTTAAAGACCCAGCTGTCTTTAAAATCCTCCAGGTTTCTAGCAGTTTGGCTGTACTCTTAGTTTTGTTGGTGTTTCTTTGGGGAAAGAAATTAGGGGACAGACACAGTATGCCTAGGTCACAGTCCTGGGGGCAGGGTCTGGGTCTGATTTTCCTTATCGCAGCTCTGCCTCTCACAGCTCCTCATCTTCATCTCCTGCTTGGTCCAGGTGTTGTGCAGGAATATCTCTAAAGGAGGCTTGGTCCCCAGATTTCCCCACTTGTCTGGGAACTCCCCTCTTACTCATGGCTGTAAAATCTTTGGCCTTGTGGTTTCTATTCTCCTAGGATCTGGGGGAGCTGAGGTAACTACACAGGCTATCCCTTCTGGGATTATGTCCCTGTAGCCTTTTTCCTCTCAACTTCTCTTGGTTTTGTGTGTTTTCCCTTTTTCAAGGCTAGACTCAGGTGTATGACGGACACTACAACTCACTAAGTCATCCTCAAATACGGTATTAATAATGGTGTCTACTCTGTGTGTGTGTACGTGTATTTATGAGGAAGAAGGGAAAAATCGAGACGAATGTCTCTGATCAAATTAAGGAGTTTTCTTGTAACTCAGTAATGAACAGATTCTTCCATCAATAGAAGTATAATGCTCTAACTACTGAGTGAAGGTGATTGGCTTGAGATTGGTCATGTTTCTGGTGGCCTTGAAAAGGCAGTTGCACTATGAAGTCAGGCAAGAAAAGAGTCAGCCATGGAGGAAGAGCCACTCTTTTGAGGACCTTGTTGTCTCTCTTGGATAGTGCAGCAAGTACAGAGGAGATTTCTCTTGTCTTTACTTTTACTTCTTCTGCTCACTCTTCCCAGTAATGAATCTTGATGCAAAAACATATGGAAGTGTTCAGTGGAGTGTTGTCCACCTGCATAGAGGGAGCCCAGTGTTTGGGGCCAAGATTGTCTCCTTGGAAATTTGGAGGCAGCCAAATTGCGACTTCAAGGGAGGCTTCTGCTGGTTCCTGGGAAGGGGTTCTGGCTCCTTCTAGAAAAAATCATCTCAAAACTCTAGGTCAGGATTTCAGCACAGTTCGAAGTTGGAGGTAGTAATGACTGTGTGGGATAAAGACCCCATAGACCCTTACCCAAATAAACTCAGAGGTTTCTCCAGGTAGAAACAGAAGCTCTTTATTCTAAAGACAAGTCTTGTGAGAGTTGGGCATCACCTCTTCCAGACAGGCCTGGTATAGGGAGGCTCTCAACAAGAGTCAAGCAAGCAGTTAGTTATATACCCTTACACAAACAATTCTAAGAAAACCCCTCCAAATCCTCAGGAATCCTCCTATCACCCCTCCCCTAGAGCTGGACCATCAGCCCATTGGTGGGGTTGTATGACCTCACAGTCTACTCAAGAACCCGGAAAATCCCTCTTACCCAATACAAAAACATGTGGCTTTATCATTATCCATATTTAGCAGAAGGGGGCCGTTATAAAAAGCCCCTTTCAGGAAAAATGGAGGGGGAGAAGGGGTTTACCACCTGATTTCTCCAAAATCAGGTGATTTATAAGAACATGAAACGTAGGCCTAAAGAGGTCTAGGACCTAGCTCAAGTTTGGTGACTGTCTCTTTCATTTTATGAGAATGTTTTCACCTGTCTCACTCAGTACCCCCTCTCCTTATTTGGGTGTGAAAGCTTTTCACACAAATGCTGGTAAGCCTCTTCTGCTGTTCATTTCTGAGGGACCTAGACAGTTCCTCAACCAGAGGATTCCAGGAAATGATGTAGTCTTTAGAACTGCAGGTTGGAGGGAGGATCAAGCTTGATGTTCTGCCTGGGCAGATACACCAGGTCCACTCCAGATACACTGCCATGGATTGTCAGCACCCTGTCTGGTGGGAGCTCTATGGTACAGGTACCCATCTGATGAATGCAGCTGTAGTTTTCATGTGGTTCCAAGGTGTTGGTGAAGAGGAGCTGATGGATACTGAAGGCTCTCTCCCTGGAAATACCCATGGAACTTCACAACCAACCCTTTCAACTGCAAGACATTGAGACGTTTTACAAAAGAATTCACATAATTTCTGAGAGACTTTCCTTCTCTTCATGCACTGGCATAAATTATTCTACTATGAATATTAGCCAATTAGGACAAAGCCAAAGCTAGATAACAACTAATATCCCCACAAACTAGAGGGTCTTTACTTAAGCAAGAATTTCTACACTAAATCTTAATTAAGCTTAATAGCAGTAATCTCTTATTAACTTTAGATGTTCCAGACACAACTGTTGAATAGATTAACTATTACATTGTGATTATTGCAGCTTGTCACCAAGAATGGGGACAAAATTATAATAAGGAAACCATAATTCCCTAATTTCAAGATGTTAAGTCCAGGCAGAATGCGCATAAATCTTCAGTCTGCATTGAGCCAAGCTTGAAGTCTACTAAGTGTTTGAGGGTAAATCCAATTAGGAGAATCCTACCGCAGCTCATGTGGAATAGTCCTTCTCTTGACCTCTTTGTACCTCATACCTGTGTCTTCTGGAACCATGGGTCGGTGGCTCTGGTGGCTAGGATAGCTTTTATTAATATTCATACCTGGAGCTGGACTCAGAGGAATGGCCAATTAATAGTCCTGTCAAAAACTTAGGTAACAATCCCCAATAATCAACCTAAAACATGATTATAATCTTGCATTGGTTGAGGAACAGCTTTAAAGTGAGTCTCAAATAACCTGTTTTCATCTTTATATTTATTCTTATTTATGAAGGAAGCAAATCTTGCTCTAACAGGTTTATATTTACTTTCTAAAATTTCTCTTTATCCTTTTATACTATGCTCAATCTGAACTCACACTAAGACCTCTTTACCTTTAACTAGGATTATCTTCTGATTTAATCTATTGCTTCCTCATCATTTTGAAATGTCCAATGATATGGCTTTGTCTCAGCAGTTCTCAACCTGTGGGTCGTGACCCCTTTGGGGGTCGAATGACCCTTTCACAGGGGTCACAGAGGTAACCTAAGACCGTTGGAAAACATATTTCTGATAGTCTTAAGAACCGAGACACTGCTCCTCTATCAGTCTCCACGCGGGTCCTCCCACATGCAGATATGCCTACATAAGAGTATTAAAGGGTCGCGGCATTGGGAAGGTTGAGAACCACTGCTCTATCTCACACAAATACACCTTTACTACAGTAATATTTTTTTTGGTGTTTATTTATTTTTTTTAAACTTTTATTTATTTTAGTTTTCATCATTCATTTCCACGAGATTTTGAGTTACAAATTTTCTCCCCATCTTTCCCCTACCCACCACCCCAAAACAGCCATCCCATTGTATAACCCCTCCCCCAATCTATTCTCTCCTATGTCCTCCCCCATTGCCCCTCTGACTTTCCGGTAGGGCAGGATGGATCTCCCTACCACAGTACCTGTGTATCTTAAGTATATACATATATATTTTTTTCCTTATTTTTTTAATTAAATTTTTAATTTTATTTTTGTTTACATCATTCATTTCAACGAAATTTTGAGTTAGAAATTTTCTCCCCATCTTTCCCCTACCCACAGCCCCAAAACAGCCATCCCAGTGTATTCCCCCTCCCCCATTCTATTCTCTCCTATATCTTCGCCCCTCACCCCTCTGACTTTTTGGTAGGGCAGGATGGATCTCGAAACCACAGTGCCTGTGTATCTCAAGTTCCAGTTGGATGTAGTTAATAATAATAATAATATACATATATATATGTATATATATACACATATATATTTTTAACATTTGATTATAGAACTTTAGATTCTAGATTCTTTCTCTTCCTTCCTCGTCACTCACCCCTACTGGAAGGACAAGCAATCAAATACAGGCTGAACATGTGTAATTACGCAGAACCTCTCCACAGTGAGCATACTGTGAGAGACTGATTATATGTCCCTTCTTCCTCTCCCGCCCTCCCCCCCATTCCACTCTCTACCCTGTCCCTGTTCCTCTACAAAAGTGTGCACTTTCATCAACCCTCCCCCACACCCTGCCCTCCCCTCCATCATCCCACTTCTTATCCCCATTCCCCCTACTCTCCTGTGTGGCAAGATATCCAGTTTAGAGTTTATGTCATTCCTTCCTAAGCCAAGTTCAGTGAGAGTGAGGT
>CM053582.1:201303962-201345654 GCA_028627135.1 Pseudochirops cupreus
AGATATTTCACATTGCCCTCTATTTTTTCATTGGTTTGGATCTGTTTGATAGTGTCTTGATTTCTTATGAAGTCATTTGCTTCCATTTGCTCCACTCTAATTTTGACGGAATTATTCTCTTCATAGTGCTTTTGAGATTCTTTTTCCACCTGGCAAAGTTGACTTTTTAAGGCATTTTTCTCCTCGTTGGCTTTTTTTGGCCTCTTTTGTCATTTGACTTAATCTATTTTTTAGGGTGTTAATTTCTTCAGTCAGATTCCTGACTCTCTTTTCATGATTTTCTTGCAACATTCTTATATCTCTTCCCAGTTTTTCTTCCACTTCTCTCAATTGCTTTTCAAAATCCTTCTTCAGCTGATCTCTAGCTTTAAGGCAGTCTTCATGTTTATTGGAAGCCCCTGGTGGGGGAGCTCTGGCTGCGCTGTCCTCCTCCCTCTGCTCTGCCTTGGTCCTTTTTTCCCCAAAGAAGGAATCTAGGGTTTGGTTGCTGTTCTTACTTTGCTTCTTATGTTTATTCTTATTCATGGTTGGTCAGTCCGTGATTTTTTTTTTAAATCTCTGTGGAGCTCTGCTTCTAGAGGGGAAAGCTCTGTCCCAAATTGCTGGGGTCCTCCCAGCTGCCGGAGCTGTCAGGGAGTTCCTGGATCCCTCCCCCACTTCCTGCTCACTGAAGGAAAAAGTACCACAGGACCAAAGCCCAAGACCGCGATCTGGATCCAGGCCGCTCAATGCGAGAGCACTTGGCCTCTGAACGATCGCTTGGTCCCCCTGCCGTCTGCAGGCCGAGAGCGCTGAAGCCCCAATGCGGAGGCGGGTGCAGAACCTCTGCCTTTCGCTTCTCAGCCCTGGAGGCGTTCCGGCTGGACCCGCTTTTCTCCCACAACCTCGCAAGGTCCACTGACCTAGTTCTTGACACTGCCACAGCTGCCGCCAATCTGCTCACCTGAAGCTCCAGCCGGGGCTCGGCTCCTCTCATTCAGCCGCCCCAAGACACAGCCCTGGCTTCAGGCCAGGCTGGTTTCAGTTCGCAGTGCTGATATGGTTCCTCGTAGCCAAGCTGACTTTAGTGGAAAGTATATTTGTGTGCGTTTTGGAGTTCTAGGATTAGTTTAGAGTCATATTTTATGGGTATTTTGGGGTGGCTATGTGAGAGCTGCGATATGTTGCTGCTCCTACGCCGCCGTCTTGGCTCTGCCCCTCTGAAGGATCCTTAATCTTCGACCCCCTCATTTTCTCCTCAAATTGTGGTTATAAACTGCCTGATCTGTCTAGCAACCCTCCATGGTTTCACTTTTGGGTGAGGCAGGAAATGAGTCAGTCTCAGCCCATTCTTGATTCAAGGGGAAAAATTCCCTGCTTTTCTTTCTCCTTTTCTGGCCAGGACCTGGGACACAGAAAGAGAGAAGGGGATTTTCTATGTTACTAATTTTTAAATAGTAAAACATTTTTCTTTCCTTTTTCTTTCCCTTACTTCCCCTCCAGAGAAGGGGGAGAGAATGAGAAAGTTCAGTTTTGACCATAGCCTCACAGAGGCTTGTCAAAAAAAAAACCAGACAAAAAAACACAGAGACATAGACACAAAGATCACAAAGATTTAAACTGCTATCTACTAGTATGTGACATATGCGCTCTGACCACACAGACTGTCACTGTCCACTCCCCATACCTAGAGGAGTCTGGTAAGAGTCAAGCCTAAGGATTCTTATGGGGATAGGTCGGCCATCCCCTTCAGTCGCCTGTGAAGCTTACTCAGTGGCATCTGTCTCGTTCAGGCATTAATCTCAATACCTTCAGACCCATGAGTGCTTTCCTTCTGAATGTGTGCACACAGCTTGCCTGACTGTTCTCATTCACTGGCCAGCCAGATTTTCCCAGTCTTCTTGAATGTCGGAACCCTAAGAGAGCTTTCTGTTTCTCTGAGTCCCTCTCTTTGGGTTGTTTCCCCCCTAGGGCAGGATCCTTACCCTCCTGAAGTCAGTGGGCTGTCAGAGAAACTTTCTGACAGGTGCCTGCCCTTGACTTGGAGTGAGAAGGAATTGCCTCTAGTGGGTACCATCCTGGATGAGCCCCCAAATCTGTGTGGGATAAAGACCCCAAAGACCCTTACCCAAATAAACTCAGAGTTTTCTTCAGTAGAAACAGAAACTCTTTATTCTAAAGACAAGTCTAATGAGAGTTGGGCATCACCTATTCCAGACAGGCCTGGTATAGGGAAGCACCCAACAGGAGTCAAGCAAGAAGTTATACACCCTTACACAAACAATTCTAAGAAAACCTAAAATCTCCAGGTGTCCTCCCATCACCCCTCCCCTAGAGCTGGACCATCGGTCCACTGGTGGGGTTGTATGATTTCTCCGAAATCAGGTGATTTACAAGAACATGAAACTTAGACATTAAGAAGTCTAGGACCTAGGTCAAGTTTCATGACTGTCTCTTTCATTTTATGAGAACGCTTTCACCTATCTCACTCTTGACTATCAGTTAAACAGTAACCATTTATTAAGTGCCAGCTATTTGCTAGTTACTGGGGATATGATTACAAAGAATGAAACTGTTCCTGCTTACAGTGAGTATATTCCAATTGTGGAGATCACAAGTACACATATAAATATGTATAGAATAAACATAAAGAGGATAAACACAAATAATGAAGTGTAGTTTGGGAAGGAGGGCAGTTGCGTTTGAGGGGATCAAGAAGGACTTCATGTAAAAGATGGTGCTTTAGTTCAGTTGTGGAGGAAGAGAGATTTCCGTTAGGTAGAGGTAAAGCCCTGTGGCATTAAGTGAGAGTGTGTGGCGAAGTGAAGAGGGCCCAAGCCAGAACCTTAGGGAGCATCTACATTAAGGGACATGACATTGATGAAAAGTCAGCAAAGGAGATAGAGAGGCAGTAGGGAGATAGGGAGGAGGAAAACCAGGAAATAATTGGGTCATGAAATTCCAGAGAAGAGAAAGCAGTTGGCTGTCAGTTGTGTCAACTACAATAGGTGAAAGAGAGGATGAAAATGTGAAGAGGATAAAAACTGAGAAGAGATCATCAGATTAGGCTGTTCAGAAATTTTGAAAGAGCCATTTCAATTGAGTGATGAAGTTGGAGGCCACATTGCAAAGGATCTAAGGAGAGAGTGAGAGGAGAAGAAATTTGTCTAGGAGTTTGGGTCAGAAGGGGAAAAGATACATAGAATAGTAGCTTGAGGGCATTGCAGGGTTTAGTGAAAGTATTTTAAGAATGGGGGAAATTTGGGTATGTTTGAATGAAGTAGAGAAGGATCCAGTCCATAGGGTAAGGTGAAGTTTTGAAGGGAGGGGGTAATTGAAGATATGATCTGTTGGAAAAGGGGGGTTAGAGAAAGACTCTCTCTTTGTCAGAGAGTAGAGGAAACGAGTGGAGGAGATGATTTCAAGGAGTTTTAAGATAAAAAGAATGGCCACCAGAAGGATCTCACATCACATGGCCTTAATTTTCTCAGTAAAGAGGTAAAGGCCTTAGCTGAGAGATCAGACAGAAAGGTGTGGGAGGATTACTGAAAGAAGAGAAGGTTTGGAATAACTTCTGTGGGGGTGAGTTAGGGAATCAATTAGGGAGAAGTAAAAGGATTGCCTTGCTACAATGAGGGCCCAGATGAAGTTGCATAGCATGAATTTATACTGTACATAGTTGACATGGTTATATAACTTCCTCCAGCTCTGCCAAGCAGAACGTGAGTAGGAGTCGAAGAGGTAGATGGTGGGAATAATTCAGGGCTGAGATTTAGCAAGAGATGAGTGGTGATAGAATGAGGGGGTAAGGGATTTGGGAGCAGGCTATGTGCCACTGGATTGGCCACATGCAAACAGTGAATTAGCATCTAGTAGAAACTGTAAGGCCATGGTCAGTAGGAGCAGTGTTAAGATATCAAGCCATCCTATAGCATCAGAAACAGGTATGAGTTGCCCCTCTTGATACATGCCTTGGGCACATGATTTCCTTCCTTGCATGCCTGTCTACCTGTGAAGCAAATTGGTTCTTTCTCTAACTTCTGACATGGTATATATTTGTGGGTGTGTATGCAGTAGGTTTATGGACATTTTCTTTTTTCTTTTGCTGTTTTTAGTATTCTGTTTTTTAAGCAAATGATCTAATGAGCTAATTGTGTTATCTACCTGACTAAAGAAGACAAAACACACCAGTGGGGGACTCATGAGTTACAGTTTTAAAAGTGGATACTCATAGGAAAGCTTTTTACCTGTGAAAGCCATCCCCAAGAGGCAATTGCAAATTGTGGGGGCATTCTGAGAGTGCTACATATACTTATGCACTGGATATCCTGAAAGTGAAGATTTTTTTTTTGTAGGGGGAAGGTAGGGCAATTGGGGTTAAGTGACTTGCCCAAGGTCACACGGCTAGTTTTTTGTGTTAAGTGACTAAGGCTGAATTTGAACTCAGGTCCTCCTGACTCCAGGGCCGGTGCTCTATTCACTGTGCCACCTAGCTGCCCCAAGTATGAAGAATTTTGAGACACCTCTCTGTACCCCTTTCATTTGCTTTAATAACCTTAAAGTGCACTTAGGAGTGAGTGGGACAAATGAAAATACTCTCATAAAGTAAAGGAGACAGTCACCAAATTTGAGCTAGGCTTTAGTCTTGATAGGCCCAAATTTTATTTTTCTATAATGTGTCTGCCAGGTGCCTATCTTTGATATACAAGAAAAGCAACAAGTGATCTATAAATTGCCTAGTTTTTGCAGCAAATAATATGTCTGCCAGGTATTTCTGTAAATTGTCTGCTTTTTGGTAAACAGGAAAGAAAATATGTAATCTGTGATAAGCTTACTTCTGATAAATAATTTTGTATTGGGTAAAAGGATTGTAAGGACACACCTTCCCACCAGTGGGAATGAAGGTCCAGTTACTAGGGAGAAGATTTGGTGGGTTTTTTTGGGTAATCCTAGAATTGTTTGTCCAAGGGTATAAAACTGCTTGTTTGATTTTGTATTTTGCATCTCTCCACTGGTGTATGTTCTGGGTAGGTGATGCACAACTCTTGCGAGATTTGTATAGGAATAAATACTTTCGGTTTCTACTTGGAGAAACCTCCGTGTTTTCTTTGTGTAAGGGTCTTTGGGGTCTTTATCCCACCCAGGAGTTTTGGGGCTCCCTCTTCGTAGAGCGACATCATATCCCTGAATCCATACTAGAATGAAGTTCTCATCCATAGGTAGTTGTTAGGTGGTAATCAAGTATCAGAATCTAGGATATCTCTAGCCCATGAGTTTTACCATGCAGTATTTTCTAACCCTTTAATGACCACTGATCCTCCTACTTAAGTCACATTGATTCCCAATTTCCATTGTCCCTGAAGTTTAGATATCCCCAACATTTCTGTGCCTTTAATTACCTATCTCTCTTTTCTGCTTTCATAACTACACTCTTGGTCTGGTTTCCACTGTCACCTACCTTCTCCCCACCCCCATAATACTAGGTAACAAGAATATTTTGTAGGGTTTGTTTGGAAAGGAAAATGTTCATATTTAGAAATAAATATACCTGGGTAAAGTAAATATAATTACAGATAAAAGAAAACTACTCAGTTGTAGGCTGGTGGCAAGAAAGGTTCCTAACAAATCTTTAAGTTCTCTCGTCTTAGCTGGACCTTTGATGAAAGTCTCGCCTTTCTTCATCAGGCTCCCTCCCAGCCCCAGAAGAGAACTACCTTCTTTAGAACGATCTTCAAGAATACTATTGGCTTGTTCTTCAAAGATCATCCTTCTCTTTTGTAATTTTAGGCTCATTCTCAGCCACTGGCGCTATAGAGGGATGTGTTCTACAATTATACTCCTGCCATATTCCTCTTGTTATCTAGACTAATTATGACCCTTCCACATTCTCCAAAGGAGGGATGTAATTCAGCCAAACACACAGATGACCTCCAAAGTTCCTTAGAGAGTCAAAGCTCGTATCCTTGATGGGTAAATGTTAATGATATATACCAGTGCTTTCTTTCTGGGATACGGGTGATTAAAAATATTAGTTAACATTTATATACTGCTTTAAGGTTTGCAAAGCACATTTGCTATCACTTTTGATCCTCTCAACAACCCTGTGAGACAGATGCTATTGTTATTATCTTCATCTTGTAGACAAGGAAACTTGGGGGCTTAGAAGTTAAGTGATTCACTCAGGATCACACAACTAAGTGTCTTATGCAGGATTTGAATTCTGGTCTTCTTAATTCCAAGGCAAGCTCTCCATCCATTGCCCCACCTAGCTGACTCTAGGGACCACTGAGAGACTAAAGATGCTGAAACTAATAGCTATATGACCCCAAATTTGCTTAATCTCTCTATGTCCTTTTCATTTTAAATAATAGGAAAAAAGATTATAAAGAAGGTTTCAATATTGAAATTTTAAGCATTGCTTGAACTTGTTAGCTACTGAGGAGAAATATCTAACTCTTTGGGACCCCATTTGGAGTTTTCTTGGTAATGACAATGGAATGGTTTGCCATTTGCTTCTTTAGTTCATTTTATAGAAGAGGAAACTAAGGCAGACAGGGTTAAGTAGCTTGCCCAGGTTCACACAGCTCTAGTCTGAGGTCAAATTTGAACTCAGGAAGATGAGTCTTCTCCAGGTCAAGCACTCTATCCACTGCACTGCCCAGCTGCCCCTAACACATAATATACAGATACTGAACTTTAATTATAATGCAATTTTTTTTTTGAGGTGAGAAGGCAAGTTGGGGTTAAGTGACTTGCCCAAAGTCACATGGCTAGTAAGTGTTAAGTGTTTGAGGTCAGATTTGAACTGGGGTCCTCCTGACTCCAGGGCTGGTTCTCTATTCACTGTACCACCTAGCTTCCCCAATGGTATTCTTTTGAATGGAATTCAGTATGCTCAGGATCTCTCAGTCTACGTGTAAAACAAAGGACTTTGTACTAAGCTAATTTTTACTTGCAGGATGGCTTTATGGCAGGAGTCGCCTGGATAGCACAATATGAAAGATCCTAATTTTTTTGTATTTGCTTTGCCATGGAATTTATATTCTTTGAAAACTTTTATAAACTTTAATTTTGCAATTTTTACCTCAGCCCATAAATTTAATTTAGTATATGCTTTAAAAGAGTGTGTAGTTTTACTGATTCATAACATAATTATATTTCCAGAAATTTTAGCATCTTAGAAAATTGATTAATTTATAGAACTGAATTCAGTATGTACTCCATTTTTAAAACACATTTTCATTTCTGAATTTTCTTCCCTCCCTTTATTGCCTCTCCCACCCATTTAGAATGCAAGGAATATGATACTTGTCATACAGGTGAAGTCGTACAATGCATATTTCCCCATTAGCCATGTTGCAAAAGGGAAAAAAAAGGAAGAAAAATAAAGTGAAAGAAAATATGCTTCAATCTGCACTGCGAGTTTATTGCTTCTCTCCCTAGAAGGGGATGGCATTTTTCATCAAAAGCCCTTTGGAGTTGTCTTGGATCCACCGTATTATTCAGAGTAGCTAGGTCTTTCACTGTAGATTTTTGTTATAATATTGCTGTTGTTGTATACAACATTATCCTAGTTCTGCTCTCTTTATTTTGTAGCAGCTCGTATGTCTTTTCAGATTTTTCAGTAACCATCTTACTTATTTCTTTTTTTTTGAATAACATTTTTCCCAATTATATGTAAAAACAGTTTTTAGCATTCATTTTTAAGTTCCAAATTTTCTTTCTCCTTCCCTCTTCTCCTTTCTCTCTGAGACATTAAACTGTTCGATATAGGTTAAGCATGTGAAATCATACAAAACATTTCCATATTAGTCATGTTGTGAAAGGAAGCAGAAACCAAAAAATAAAGTGAAAAATATTTTGCTTCAGTCTGCATTCAGATTCCCACTAGTTCTTTCTCTTGAGGTGAATAGCATTTTTTAAAAAAATCATGAGTCTTTTGGAAGTGTCTTAGATCATGGTATTGCTGAGAATAGCTAAGTTGTTCATAGTTGATCATCATACAATATTGCTGTTACTGTATGACTATTTTCCCGTGCTCACTTCACTTTGCTTCAGTTCATGTCTTTCCAAGTTTTTCTGAAATCATCCTGCTTGTCATTTCTTATAGCACAATCATATATCCATATATATCCATCACAACCATATACCATGACTGGTTTAGCCTTCCCCACATTTTCCAATTATTGGTCACCACAAAAAACAGCTTCTACAAATATTTTTGTACAAATAGGTTCTTCCCCCCACCTCCTGCCTTTTTAAGTCTCTTTGTGATACAGACTTAGTAGTGGTAGTGCTGGATCAAAGGGGATGCATATTTTTATAGCCTTTTGGGTGTAGTTCCAAATTGTTCTCTGGAATGATTGGATCCATTGACAGTTCCACCAGCAGTGCCCTAGTGTCTCAGTTTTCCCACATCTCTTCCAGCATTTGTTGTTTCCATTTTCTGTCATATTAGCCAATCTGATATGTGTCAAGTGGTACCTCAGACTTTTTTCAATTTTCATTCCTCTGTTAGTGATTTAGAGATAGGTTTGATTTTTTTGGAAAACTGCCTGTTTATATCCTTTGACCATTTATCAATTGGGGAATGACTTGTATTCTTATAAATTTGACTCAGCTCTTTATATATTTGAGAAATGCTGTAAATTCCTCCCCTCCCCCACCTTTCTGCTTTCTTTCTAATGTTGGTTGCATTGGTTTTGTTTGTGCAAACCCTTTTAAAATGTAATATAATCAAAATTATCCTGATATTTTTCATCTTGTAATGCTTTCCATCCCTCGTTTGGTGATAAATTCTTCCCTTCTCCATAAATCTGATAGGCAAATTATTCCTTGCTCTCCTAATTTGTTTATGGTATCACCCTTTATTTCTAAATCATGTAGCCATTTGCTTGTCATTTCTTACAGCGCAATAATATTCCATCACAATCATAGCACAGCTTGTTTGACCATTCCCCACTGATGTATTCCCTCAGTTTCCAATTCTTTTCTACCACAAAGAGAGTTGTTAAAATATTTTTGTATATATTGTTTCATTTCCTTTTTCTTTGATCTCTTGGGGGGTATAGACTTAGTCATGGTATTGCTAGGTCAAAGAGTGTGCACAGATTTATAGCCTTTGGGGTTTAATTCCAAATTGTTCTTTGGAATGATTGGACCAGTTCACAGCTCCACCACCAGTAAGTACCCTAGTGGCCCAATTTTCCCACAACCCTTCCAACATTTGCCATTTTCCTTTTCTGTCATGTTAACCAATCTCATGGGTGTGAGCTATTTTAATTTGCATTTCTCTAATCAGTAATGATTTGGAGCATTTTTCATATGCCTATGGATAGCTTTAATTTTTTTCCTCTGAAAACAGCCTGTCCATGTCCTTTGACCAATTTATCAATTGACAAATGGCTCTCATTTTGTTTATATGTTTGTGTCTGTGTGCATGAATGCATGCACTTATGTGTGAATGTATGATAAAAAATCTCAGAGAAAGATAGAGCTAGCATCTATTGGCATGATCTGGGTTTTAGTTTTCCTACCTGTATGTGACTTTGAATAAGTCACTTAGCTTTTTTGTGATTCTGGTTCCTTATTTTTAATATGGAAATGTAAGACATCAAATAGAATAACATATGCAAAATGCTCTATGATTATAAACTTTTGTACTTGGTTAGATCTATGGTATCACAAAGGTGGGTACACCCACCATCCTTACATATTTTGCTTCCTCAGGGTCCAGTGATCAGGATGTGTCAAAGATGGGGCTTAAACAACAAGATCTTCCTGATTCTGATTGCCAGCTCTGCAAGTTTTGGTTGGTGAAGTGCTTTACTCCCAGCATACATTTTTTCATTATCAACTGCTAAGAAAATACAGGAAGATGGGGTTACTATCAGCTGTGGGGACCAAGATGATTTCATGGAGGAGGCAGCATCTGAGCTGGGCCTTGAAGGAAAAGAAGGAGAAGGGAGTACATTCTGTGCATGCAGCTCATGTGAATTCCCAAGGGATATACTGGAGACAGGGAGACTAGTTATGATGCTTTCCCACTGGTACAGATGAGAGGTGGCAATGAGAGGATGGATATGAGCGACATTGTCAAGATAAAATCAACAGGACTTGGCACATGATTTAATGTGGGTGATGAGTGAGAGAGAAAACACAAATGATGTTTTGAGCCTTAGTGACTGGGGAAAAAGAATGGTACTATCAACAGAAATAGGGAAATCTGGGGATAAGGCAGTTAAATGAACTCATTTTTGAAGTTGCTGAGTTTGAGCTACTAGAGGAATCCTACTAGAGGAGGATTTTTCAGCTTTGTAGGGGGCAAGAGGAAGTAAAGAAGGGACAACACCTCCTCCCCTTCTCCCCCCAATAGCAGATAAGAATGACAAGAATGGATGATACATATTACATAAATAAGTCAGAACTTCACAACTCTTACTTGTGTGTATTTTTTTTTCTATAAAGGAGAATGAACCTCACACTGAGAAAGAAAACAAAAATAGGTGATGGTTAGCTAAAACCTAAGACAACAGAGTTAAGAGAGCATCTAACCTCTTCAATGAGTTCAACTCATCACAGCCAGAGTAATTTCCTTTTAAAGTACCGAGCAAACTAGCAAATATAATTGGTTAGCTTCTTAGTAACTTGGAAAAGTCATAGAGAACATAAAAGAAAGATGTTATTGGAAAAATGCAACTATATTCTAGTTAAAAAAAGAAAAAGAAATGACATTCAAACTTTGTAGGTCAATGAGCTCAATTTTAATTCTGACAATTTATAGAACACATTTTTAGAAGGAAAGGTTGTGAGCATTAGAAAGGGAAACAGTAATCACTAAGTGTTTCCATGGTTTTAATGACGAGCCATGCCATACTAAAACTTATTTCCTTTTTTTTTTTAAAAAATAAGATTTTTAGATTGGAAGATCAGGGAAATCCTGTAGATTTCAGGGGTTCATTTGACAGAATCTCTTATTTTCTCTTTAGGAACAAGATGAAGAAATGCAGGCTAGATAATGAGTTGGATTTGGAACTGGTTAAATATCTCAATCCAAAGAACAGTCATTATTGATGTCAACTTGGTAAAGGTCTCCAGTAGAATGTCCCAGTGATTTAGATGAAGGCACAGGTGGTGCATCTATCTAATGTGTCAGTGACATGAAGTTCAGAGAGTTAACTGATGTATTGAAATGACAGAGTGAGGATCCACAAAGCTTGCAACATTAAAATTGTTAAATTCCATTCTATTATAGCATTAGTCTTTCCTCTGCTAAGTAAGTGGATGGATGTAGTTTATTCTTTTTAGAATTTAAATAGTGAAGAGAAAATTAGATAAAGGATAATAGACTGAGGAATTAGCAGATTCATATGAATTTTTTTTTGCAGAATAGAAGCAACCTGAGATTTATTGTGAGAAACATAGAAGAACAAGAAGAGTGGCAGGGACTAAAAAGCTAAAGATAGTGGAAATGGGTGGCTAGGTGGCTCCATTGTACATAAAGTGCTGGGGCTGGAGTCAAAGAAGACTCATCTTCCTGAGTTCAAATCTGGATTTTTTAGCTCTATGACCATAGGCAAGTCACTTAACCCTGCTTGCCTCAGTTTCCACATCTGTAAAATGAGCCGGAGAAGGAAATGGCAAAACTCTCCTTTATCTTTGCCAAGAAAACCCCAAAAGTGGGATCATGAAGAGTTGGACACTACTGAAATGACTGAAAGAATAATTGATGAAATAAACCCTCAGAGGGGGGCGGAGCCAAGATGGCGGCTTAGGAGCAGCAAGGTATGGCAGCTCTCGCACAGCCATCTCAAAATACCCATAAAATATGACTCTAAACAAATTCTAGACCTCTAAAACGCACACAAATATAATTTGCACTGAAGGCAGCTCGGCTAGGAGGGACCATCCAGCAGCCGAAACCAGCCCAGCCTGAAATGGTGGCTTGGCCCTGGGGGTGGCCGAGCCACAGCTGGAGCTTCAGGAGAGTGGATCCGCGGCAGCTGTGGCAGTTTCCAGAATTATCAAGCCATAAGAAAAAAAGGACTAAGTGAAAGGTCAGTGGAACTCGGCTGAAATTGGGGGAGAAAAGCGGGTCTGACCAAACAGCCTCCAGGGCAAGGAAGCAGCAGAAGCGGGGGCCCTGCAGCCGCCTCCACGTTGCTGCTTCAGAGCTCCTGGGCTGCAGAGTGCAGGGGCCCAAGAGATCATTCAGAGGCCAAGTGTTCTTGCGTTGAGCGGCCTGGATCTGGATCGTGGTCTTGGGTGGTGGTCCTGGGGTGCGTTTTCAGTGAGCCAAGATAATGTAATCACTACGACTTTAACTGTTACACAACAGATGGAACATGCATGAATGGTTTTTGAAAATTTTCTCTTATGCTTCTACTGCCCCCTTGCTTTTATTCAATGCCCCCCTCCCATTTCACCTGAGCCTACTACAGTCCCCCTCAATTGTTCCAATGGCCTTCACCCCCAGTGGGTGGTATCACCCACTCTCAGAACCTCTGAGTCTGGCTGTTCATTTGGAATTTTTTTTTCAGTGAGCCAAAGCTGGTCGGAGCTGCAGCAGCCTCCTAAAAGCACCAGCAGCTGGGAAAACCCCAGCTATTTGGGACAGAGCTTTCCCCTCTGGAAGCAGAGTTCCACAGAGCTAAAAAATCATTGATTGGCCAACCATGAGCAGGCAGAAGAAACAAAGTAAGAACAGCAACCAAACTCTAGATTCCTTCTTTGGGGAAAAGAAAAGGATCAAAGCAGGGAATGGGAGGAAGACAGCACAGTCAGAACTCCCACACCAAAAGCTTCCAAGAAACATGAAGATTGCCTAAAAGCTAGAGATCAGCTTAAGAAGGATTTTGAAAACCAAATGAGAGAAGTGGAGGAAAAATTGGGAAGAGAAATAAGAATGATGGAAGAAAATCATGAAAAGAGAGTCAACAACCTGACTGAAGAAATTAACACCTTAAAAAATAGATTAACTCAAATGGCAAAAGAGGCCCCAAAAGCCCATGAGGAGAAAAAATAAACCCTCAGAAAAGGATATTTGATCATAGGAATTGTATCAGGTACACCGTGGGTCACTCTATCTGAGCAAGGCCCACTACATCTATTGTTCAGGCAAAGGTGTATTTACTTCAAATATGTAGCAAGAACAAAGTATAAACATTTTCCCCAATACCCAGCCACTTAACCTCCCCTACGCTACTTTGGTTTCTGGAAAGAATAGGCTCAACTTAGCTCAGTTTCTATATAGAGTGGTCTCAGCATGTTCTTATCTATATGGTACCTCCCTGCTAGCTGAGTCCTTGTTTTGGGCTAGGGTTTTCAGGCTGTTGATGCTAAGCTAACTGCAGCCCTATATTCTGGAAAACCAGGTTGCTGAGACTCCACTCTCTTCATATCTTGGGAGCATTGATGATGCATTGTCCGCAGACCTGGACCAGAATGCTGGGATGCTGAGGGGCCCTCCAGATCTTTTGAACTTATGGGTTCATAGAATCAGCTCTCTTCACTGATTACTGTGAGATCTCCCAAGAACATTGAGGCAGAGAATAAATGGCCAAAAGGGCAGGGCCTAAGCTGAGGCTGATAGGCTATTTGAATGCTTCAGTAGCCAGAGAGCCTCATCTTCGCCTAATGGTCAGTGAATCAAAACCATTAGCAGAATGCCTATGCATGCTCCACTCTCTCTCCAAGGTACTTCCGTTCCATCTCATCCTGATTTTCCCAGAAGCCAAATTTCTAACTTCCTCCATATTGAAAGACACCATTGGAGGCTCTCTGCTCATATGCTGAATCCTCTTCATAGCATAAATGCAGTAGTCAACCTTGGCAGCTCCTCTTTAGACTGGAGCAAAGGACTTGAGAAAAGGTTCTGAAGCGTAGAGGAAGGAATTCTTGGTTTATAGTCCTAATTTGAGCAATATCATGATATAGTAGAAAGATTAATGGTTCTGGAGTCAAGAGGACTTGGTTCAAATCCTGGTGCTTGATGTTGGATATCACTTAACCTGTCTGGGACTTAGGGACTTCATTTATAAAATGAGGGACTGGACTAGATGACTTTTGAGGTCTCTTCTTGCTTTGTCTATGACCCTTCTGGTTCTTGAAGTTATCTGTTATGTACTTTCTCTTTTCCATGCTAAACCTCCGCAATTCCTGTGATCTTCTGACATGATTTCAAATCCTGGATCTGCCATTTAATATTAGTGCCAATTAGTGTGATCTTGGGCAAGTCTTATCTCTCTGGGCCTTAGTTACCTCAACTGTAAAATTACAGTGTCTAGAATCAAGAGTCTCCAAGGTCCTCATTTTTTGAATCTATTATTTTAGGATTATCAACAAAATAGGAGTTAAAGTCATTTACTGAGGGTAGTGAGTGATTGTTGTGTAATTGGAGACTCGAACAGAAAGGAGGTTTGGAATAGCCACTTTGGAAGTCTACCAGAGATAATTACACTTGTTCTAGAACTATTCTCCCAACTTCCACCCAAACTGCTGATACAAGTTGGTTCCCAAAGTAAGGCTGACTTTTGTGTCTCCTCTTATGGTTGGAGGGGTAACCCTAAGAGGTTTGGGGGTGGTGGTGTGGTGAAAGTACATATAGCTCCTGAATCTCCACTGGTTTGCTTCCTGCCATGATTCTGGGTTGATTATCAGTTAACCAGGCCTAATTACCTTTTCTACTTACCTTTTAGAAAGGGAGTGTTTTACTATGGCAGTATATTTGGTACAACACATCCCCCCAAAAGTCTGTGATACAGTGTCACATCAGTACATACCGAAGTCCAGGGAAAAGTGGGCTTAAGCTTAGTAAGCACATGTGGCACAGCTCCTAGAAATCCTGAATCCTTTTGCCAGAGTCTTCATGAGAGTTCCTTTTAGATATAGGGGAGCCTCTTTCTCAGAGAGGCTCTTGGTAGAGCCTTGAATCTGTATCCAGTGTGTACTTGTTTCTTAATTCAAACATTGTTGGAAGCTGATTCCAGGGACACTGCTAGAAGATAGGAAACCCTCAGGACTCTGAAGTTCATGAGGCCCCCTTTTCAGGGTGAGGAGAGGGTTGGATAATGGGCCCAAAGCCTGAGGCTCTGTCCTGCTCTCCCCCCACATTCTTTCTCTGGAATTTAGCCAAAATGTTCCCCCCAGTTTGTTCCAATTTCTCCTGGGTTCTGAACTAGCTTCTCATTTTATTCAGACTCCTTAAGGAGTTATTGAGTTTCCTCATCAATTAGAAACAGTTTGCACTCAGTCTAGAGCTGATGATTGATTTTCACCTGGTAAAGGTATGAAGGCACAGGATTTTATTACTTCCTTTAGATGTGCTGAGAATAATTTGAATGCTTTAATTGACTCCTAGTCTTATATTAAGATTTGGAAGGCACCTCAAACTGGCTCACTCCCCACCTGGCTCTTCTGACTTTCTGGGCTTCTCTGTTGTGCCTCAGAAGCTGTTTCACCCTGAAACATACCTTAGTTAAGCTGGCCCTCCTTTTCCCCTTGGGGAATTTCTCCTGAAGGCTCAATTTGGGGGAGGGACCCAAGCCAGACAACCTTAGTTCTTCTGGCTCTGCTTCTGATTTTCTGTAGCTTCAACACTATGCCTCCCTGGCAGGTGAGTGGGACAAGTGAAAATATTCTTTTAAAGTAAAGGAGACAGTCACCAGACTTGAACTAGGCTTTAGTTTTGATAGGCCCAAATTTTGTTTTTCTATAATGTGTCTGCCAGGTGCCTATCTTTGGTAAACAAGAAAAGCAACAAGTGATCTATAAATTGCCTACTTTTTGCAACAAATAATATGTCTGCCAGGTGTTTCTGTAAATTGTCTGCTTTTTGATAAACAAGAAAAAAATATGTAATACTTCTGATAAATAATTTTGTATTGGGTAAAAGGATTATAAGGACACACCTTCCCACCAATGGGAGTGAAGGTCCGGTTGCTGGGGAGGGATTTGGTTTTTTTTTTTGAGTGGTCCTAGAATTGTTTGTCCAAGGGTATAAAACTGCTTGAGTTTGTACTTTGCCTCCCTACGTGGGTGTATGTTCTGGGTAGGTGATGCCCAACTCACAAGAGACTTGCATGGGAATAATTACCTTCTGTTTCTACCTGGAGAAACCTCTGTGTTTTCTTAGGGTAAGGGCCTTTGGGATCTTTATCCCCCACATAGGTACATGTCCTTCCTCCTTTCTCCCCTCCTCTTGTTTTTCCTTTTGTGTACTGCCTTCCCCCATTAGGATGTAAGCTCCTTGAGGGAGACTGTCTTTTTACTTGTCTTTGTATCTTACCCTTAAACTTGGCTGTGTGCTTGGCATATAGTAAGCAAGCCCTTAGTAAATGCTTTCAACTTATACCTAACCAGCAATTCTGTCTTGAGTGTTGCTGACAAGGAGCCCCTCATGATCTGCTTTCAGATCTGTAAGGAGAACCTAGGAGCTCTCAACTTGTGATCTACAGGTCCCAACAAGCTCATGGATAGATTTCAGAGAATTCTGTGAACTTGGATGGCAAAAATTTTTATATCTTTATTTTCATTGTTAACTGAAATTGAGCATTTCTTCCAGTAATTTAATTTAATAACATGATTCTGAGAACTGGTTCATAGATTTCACCAGACTGCTTTAGGGGTGGATAACACAAAAGATGTTAAGAACCTCTGCATGTCTAGAGGATAGCTTTTGTGTAGCTCTATTAGGAAGTTTTTCTTCGCCTCACACCAAAACTACCTCGTTGCAACTTCTACCCATTGCTTTTAGTCATTCTGTCTTGGGTCAAGGAGAACGTTTGTGTTTCATGTGATGGCCCTTCAGATACTCAAAGGCAGCTGTTACATACCCTGTGGACCTTTCTATACCTATAGTTCTCTTCCTTCCCATGTTCTTTGTGCTAATCCTCATATATTCTTTAGTCTTATCCTCATTCTGTTTCCTGTCTTCCTGTTATGCTCCAGCTTGTCTGTTTTCTTCTTGAAACAGAATGCCCAGAACCCAACACAGTATTCCAGATATGGCCTGACTCTTTCTTAGCCCAGTGTCCTCCTTCCTGTTTAGTTAGGGGTCCATGATAAAATACCCTGGTTTTCCATCTGTCATGTCTGCCTAAGATGCTACTGTTTAGTTAGATCATTGGACAGTGTTCTCCTCGTACCATGTGCTGTAAGAATTTTTATAATATTAATGTATGGAATGTGTGGAAGACATCTTAAGGAAAACCTTTAAGGTTGCCTTTTGTTCTGTTGAGTCAGTTTTTAAAAAAAATCAGCAAGTAAACGCAATTGGATCTTGTATAAAGTCTTCCAGAAGTTTTAGTGTTGGTTTAAGCTGTTAACACTTGGGCACTGTGCGTAGTCTGTCTGAAAATATCTATTGGTATCTGTCTCTGAAGACATGATCTGCTGTAGAAAATTTTCTACAAAAGCCTTCTTGCTTAATGCTTCTGGTATATCCATAGACCTTCTCTTAAAGGCTTTATTAAGATGAGAAAGAAGGTTAAGTAGGTTGGTAGAGTTTTTCTATACTGTTTTCCATATATGAACATAAAACATCAAGTATAATTTGCACATAACTGGAACAGATATTAATTTAATTTTTATCCCATTTGTGTCTGTATATCTCTATAGGTATTCCATAGACACATATTTTTTGGGTTTTTTGTTCTTGTACAGTAGTAGTGAATGTAGATGTATTGGGTAGGGAGAGGGCGGGCTCAGCTGCACAATCCTGGGGTTCAGGTCCCTGTGGATACACACCATTTGTGTTTTCCTCGGCAAATCACCAGTGGTCTCCGTTCCATAAGTTTCATAGTTGATGCTGATCGGCATTTGTAGATGGAGTTTGAATAAGCTTTTCAAACTGAGGATACTTTTTGATTGCTACTAGTTTTTAGTGTTGTCACTGTAGATTCATTCAGTTTTCTTCTTTTGATGCAGATCTTTAATATAATTCCTTATTTAGCCCCTCCAAAATACACTGTTTTGTGAAAGCCAGGTTCTGGGATAACATAGTGAGGAAAGAAGAGAAGAAATTTGTGGTTTCTCTCATAGAACTCTCCATTTAATTAATAAGCATAAATTAAGCAAAATAAATCCACACATTGTCCATACCTGAAATTGAGTACCTCATTCTGTCTGTCTAGTGCACTACCTCTCTGAGAGAGTGAGTAGTGATGCTTCATCATCACTTTTCTGAAGTTGTTATTGATTGGATTTCTGAAATTTAAAAAAAACTTACATTGTTTCATTTCAATTAGGCCATTTATTTTTTGCGTTTTTTTTTTTTGAGGGCAGTTGGGTAGGCCTTTTATTAAATTTCTACCAACTTTGTGTCCTTTCCTTCCCTTCTCCCTCTCTCAACTCTTTTCATATTGTTTTCCTTTACATTGTTATGGTCATCATATAAATTATTTTCCTGGTTTTATATATTCTCTTTTAATTGGGTCATACTAATTCCTCTCAAATTATCTCTGAATTGTTCATATTTGTCATTTTCTTACTGTGCAATACTATTCTAATACATTCATATGCAACAATTTATGCATCCATTTCCCAAATTGGTGGGCACTTGCTTTTTTTTTTAGCTACTTATTATTATAAACATGCTGCTATTAATATTTTTACATTTATCAGACCCTTTGTCTTTGACTTGCTTGGGTACATACATGCCCTGAGTGCTGTCTCTGGGTTAAGGGTTACATATAGTTCAGTGATACTTTTTGGTACAATTACAAATGATTTTCTGGAATAGTTAGGCCAATTCACAGCTCAACAAACAATATTATTGTGCCTTTCTTTTGGCAGCTTTTTTTTTTAACATTTACTATTTTTGCCTTTTGTCATCATTACCTATCTAAAGACTATGAAGTGAAACTTCAGATTTGTTTTATTTTGCATTTTTCATATTAGTGACTTGGAATATTCTTTCGTATATTTGATACCTTGTTCATAATACAAGATTTTAAAAAATGAAATGTTAAAATTTTTTTATATGTAATTGGCAAATACCTAACAAAATAAATAAAGTTTGTTAAGAAAAAAAGAAAACTGTTCATATCCTTTGGCCCCTTATCTATATGACATAGTTGTATCAATTCCCCATATGTCTTAGATATTGGACCTTTTTCAAATATGTTGTGAAGTTTTTTTTTCCTCTTCAGTTAACTGCTTCTCCTCTTCTTTTTTTTTTTTTCTTTTTGGAGAGCAATTGGGGGTTAAGCAGCTTGCCCAAGGTCACACAGCTAGGTTTTGTGTTAAGTGTCTGAGGCTGGATTTGAACCCAGGGCCGGTGTTCCATTCACTGCGCCACCTAGCCGCCCCTGCTGCTTCTCTTCTAATTTTAGCTTTTCATTTTCATGTAATCAGTATCTGTGATCACTTCTCACTGTTTAGTTAATAACTCTCCCCATAGCCATAGTGGAACGAAAGTACTTCCATTTTTCTCTTATTTTTTTATAATTTAACTTTTCTTACTTAGATCATCTATTCATTTGGAGCTTATTGTGGAATATAGATTTAAGCTGCTTCTCTAAACCTGATTTCTGCCAGCATGCTTTTCCTACCAGTTTTTGAGAATGTTTGTTTAAAGGAAAAATGTGTTAGAGAAATAATTAAGATTCCCTACTTATTTTGTAGTGTTTGTATCCATTTTCCAACCAGATGTATGGAAATATGCCTCCAGCCTCTATTCTCCTTTAATTGATCTTTGTTCTGACAGATATTCCTTATGTATCTATCTAATCATGTTTAAGAGGGAATAAAGATACATTGGAGGACTTTTAGCAACTAAAGGTCATACTGGACTGCACAATTTGGCATCCAGTGACCTTTTTCATCTTATTTCATACTATTTCACAGTTCTCACTTTTCTAGTCCTTTACTTTCCTGTTTTTGTGCCTTCCTCCCATCTTTTGTCTATTTTAGCCCCATCTTTAACTCTGATGCTTCCTCCTCTATGAAAACTTTACTCACTGCCTACCACTCACTGTGGTAGATCAAAGTGCAATGTCTCTCCTCAAATCCTTCCTAGCATTTTGCTTGGACCTCCCATTTATACTTACCGTCTTGTTCCTTATGTAATCTATGACCTAGGTCCCCTCATTCAAAACTTATGTGGACTGAATTCAGTGTCTGGGGCTGCCTACATAGATCTTTGGCTTCTGCTCTCACACAGTGTCTCCCCTGGCAACCTCAGAATTTGGTTCATTTTGTTTCCACTGAGTGTCTCCCTAGAGAACAGCAGATACAGCTCCATAAGGTATGTGTCCATATGAGTCTATCTAGATATGGCTTGCTGCAAGGAGGTCTGAATAAGCTATCTTTAGTCTTCTCTGCCTGTTCTTCTCCAAGGAAGACTTTGTTTCCTGCCTGGCTTGGAGCCAGAGATTGAGACCTAGAGGATGGCCACTTGGCTCTTTTCAGAGAGGAAGTAGAATCTTAGAATTATATCTCTTTGCCCCCATAAATATTATTAGTGTAGGGGAAATAATGTATAGCTTTAAGCCACTCTGCCGATTTGCTCTCTCACCAGGAAAGGAGTGCCCCATGCTAAAAGCTGAGGTGGATAGCAAATAGAAATTGGAGAAGCTATATGCAGATATACCAGATAATATATATAGTGGATGAACTTTTCCACTGAGAGCAAGACATCTCAGTCAATCATCCCCATCTCACTCATGGAGAAATTCTCCAAAATTTCTAGTGTGGCAAAATGAAAATACATGTTTTTCTACATGACAGCTTCTTCCTGGAGTCTCTTTATTTTTCTAGGGATCTCTCAGTCAATGAACATTTATTAAATGCCTGTTTAAGTGCCAGCCACTGGGCAGGTAGTTGGCACAGTGGATAAAGAGCCTTGAGTCAGGAAGACTCATCTTTCTGGGTTCAAATGTGACCTAAGACACATACAAGCTGTGTGACCCTGGGCAAGTCACTTAACCCTGCTTATCTCAGTTTCCTCATCTCTAGAATGAACTGGAGAAGGAAATGGCAAATCACTTAAGTATGTTTGCCAAGAAAACCCCAAATGGGGTCACAAAGAGTTGGACACAACTGAAAAACAACATCCTCAAGGAGTTTACAATCTAATAGATTCTCTCCTGGAACTTCATGTGTTCTCCTTCAAAGCTGAAAGCCTGAAGCCCAAAGATCTCTCTCCTCATCAACTTCACCCCTCAGGAAAGTGAGGAATGTTAAGTAATCATTCTTCACCAATGAGATACAAATAGGTTACAGTTCACATCTAGGTTTCTATAGAAGTAAAAAGGGCCCTTCTCTACCACACAAGGACTTGATGAACAATATATTATTTGATGTAGAACAACATTCATAGAAAGAATGTAGAATTAGGGCCCACAGTAGCCCATAAATAGTTAAGACAGCTTTCATTCCCCCTTTGGTTTGTCCCACTTTCCTTCCTCACAGAAACCACTTATATGCAGTAATCCAGACTCTTAATTACCGTTGTTGTGATGGAGACTCAAAATGGAAATGATCTCTCTTTGTGTTGTTAACCCATATTCCCTTAGAGATGCATTGAGATCTCTAGATTGACCGCTACCTGAAGGTTTTCACGACTGTTGTTTTTTGCTCCAAGAAGTTTTTACACTTGGTGTTGCTAGGAGCAACTCTCATTTCCACTGTACCTGTAGAGTCTACCTAGTTCATGATCCTAAGTGCAGGCCATGATTCATATACCTAGTAGCCACTTAAAAAATACTTGTTGATTGATTCTTTCACTTAATGTTTGAGGCCCTTGGTACTCTCTTGAGCTTTATTCCTTGCCTCTCTTTTCTTTTGGATACTTGGAACTTTTATATTCTACAGGAAATCTTCTCTCTTCTCTTTGACTGGCTGGTCCAGGAACTCTCACTGCTCCATTGCTGCTCTGGGCTAATTCTGTCTCTTAGACCTCATAAATCCAGGAGCTTCTTGGCAATTTTTCCACTGTTCTCCATGACTACTGTCTCCGGAGCACTTCAGGAACCAGAGCACTCAGTGTACACTCATATACTACTGTTTGCTTCTCGCTGTTCTTTGGTTCTCTGATCTCTAGCAGACTTGTTGACTTCTTTTATAGATCCAAGCCCAAGGATTTGCCTCACATATTCAGTGTCTGAAATTAAATTATGTATCATAATTCAGTCAATGCTAGAAGAAATCAGGAAGTTTCTTCAAAGGCAGAAGAATAAAGGCATCACCCTTCAACTTTATCAAGTTGTAGTGCCAATGTGATAATCATAGTGCCTAAATGGCAATGAATATACCGGTATAATGCCGAATCACAAAATATAACAGACTTTCTACATGGAAGGCAGAACCAAAACATTTATTCACGCACCAGAAAACAGAATCCCAGCACTAGAAAGCCAAATCCATCATAGCAACAAAGAAATCTACCACAATAACAATGCAGAGTGCACCCCCATTCTTATGCCTTTTCCCTGCTAGGACCCTCCCACAAATGAACACTCTCACCTAGCTGCCTTCTTCCTCTCTCTTCCTCTGCTCTAAGAGCTCTGATCAACTTCCTCTGGGCTCTGCTCCACCCTTCCTGTTCCACCCCTTCAGTAAGCTCCTCCTACCACAGATTCATGTGACTAGGGCTTCCATGTGACTCACGCAGGTCACATGGGCCTATTAATGGATGGGAAAAATCTTTTCATTAAGCAAATATATGTTAACAATACACAAATGGACCAGATGCCTTCATCAGGATGTCCTCAGTCATATAATGTATAGTGAGAAGTCCTCAGTCACATTGCCTGTCTATATCTTGTATTGTGAGGTGTCTTAGGGCTATCCCTTATCATGCCATATGCATGCGTATGCACGCACACACGCATGTATATATGTGCATGCATACACAGGACTGCACACATATGCACACACAGACATGTACACACATACATCATACATACATACATACACATATAGCATGACCAGGGAGATATATATGTGCACAATACAGACATATATACATATACAAACACAAGCATGTTATTGGCATATATGTTCCTCTCCCATTAGATTGCACATTCTTTCACTGTAGGTGAAAACACAGTATGGTGTTTCTTAGTCAATCAAGAAGTATTTATTCCCTACTGTGTACCAGGTGCAAGTATAAAAAATGAAACATCTCTACTTAAAGCTAGCTAGAGTCTGCTAGGTGATGCAGTGGATAGAATGAGGCACCTGGAATCGGGAAGATCTGAGTTCAAATTCTGCTTTAGATGGTAGCTTTGTGAATCTGATCAGGTTAGCCTCTATCTTACTCAGTTTCCCAATCTTTAAATTGGGGATAATAACAGGATTGTTATGGGGATAAAATGAGATATTTGTAAAGTGCTTTGCAAGCCTTAATATGCTATGTAAATGCTATTACCTATTACTTTAATAAACTTACATTCTAATAGAGGAGATGAGTACATTATATACATATATTTACATATATATATGTATAGCATAAAGTTAATAAATACATATACACACACAAAGTAGTTAAATACAAGGTAGAGTAGGAGGAAGAGCACTAGTATTTGGGATTAGGAAAGGCTTCATTCAGAAAATGGTGCCTGAATTGCAAATTAAAAGAAAAGAGGGACTCTGGAAGTAAGAAGGGAGTGCATTCCAGCTATGGAGGGCAGCCAGTGCAGAGGTAGAGAGATGGGACAGGGTGTTGTGATTGAAGAACAGAGAGAAAAAGCTAATTTTCACTAGATTTTAGGCTGTGGGAAGGGGTAGTAGCAATCTTCACTAAGTTTAGAAAAATGTTAGGGTAAGGTTTTGTAGGATTTTAAATGCTAAACAGAAAAGTTTATATACTTGAACCTAGAGAAATAGGAAATCATTGGAGTTGGTTGAGGAGTATATGGTCAGATCTGGGTTTAAAGAAAATTACTTTTCATATCTGTTTTTGCATCCCTAATCCATAGACCAATGCCTTATATGTGGTAAATGCTTATTTGTTGGCAGAACCTGATTAATTTTAATGATTGAAAAATTTTGTGGGGTTTTCTCTTTTTATCTTAGATTGGATGAATTTTCTAGTCTCTTCTTTATTGGGTCCAGGACCATGTATTGGTTTCCTAGTGACGCGTTCTTAGGGAATTAGGTGAAATATTATTCACTTATTTATGAAATACTGTATGTTCACTTATGAATTAAAAGCATGCTGTATGCTGCTTCAGAGTCTACTTATTTCTGCCTCTTCAAAGTTTTAATTTTGACTTTGAAAGTTAAATATGGTTTAGGATCTATCTGTAATATTTTAGTTTTTTTTTAAACATCATTAAGGCAATTATGAAAAGCAAATGAGCTCTTGGTTTCCAAAAAATTAAGCTTTTGTATATTATTAGTAGAGTTGGAAGACTTTAGTCACATGTTTTTATATGTATACACACACACACACACATATAATATACACCTTTGGTGCATGGTACAAAATTTCCTTGTGGTATTGAGCATTTCTTTTTTTAAATGTAAGTAGTATTTTATTTTTTTCCAATTACCTGTAAAGATACTTTTCAACATTCATTTTTAAATAAGATTTTGAATTCCAAATTTTTCTCCCTCCCTATCCTCTCCCCTCTCCAAGACAGCAAGCAATCTGATACAGGTTATACATATGCAATCATGCTAAATATCCATGTCAGTCTTGTTGTAAAAGAAGAAAAAGAATGAAAGAAAAAAAAATCATGAAAAAATCTTCAAAGAAAGTGAAAATAGTATGCTTCTATCTGCATTCAGACTCCATCATTTCTTTCTCTGGATGTGTATAGCATTTTCCATCATGAATACTTTGGAATGGTCCTAGATCATTGTATTGCTGAGAAGAGCTAAGTCTGTCATAATTGATCATTGGGCAGTGTTGCTGTTACTGTGTACAGTGTTCTCCTGGTTCTGTTTACTTCACTCAGCATCAATTCATGTAATAAGTCTTTGCAGTATTTTCTGAAAACCGCCTAGCATTTCATTTTCAAATTTATATATATACACATATGTATACACACATTATGTATGTATATGTAGTAGGTAGTCACAGGTTTACTTTAATTTTAACGGGAAAATATGGAATAAAGATTTTTAAAAAGCATAATAAGCATTACTAACTTCAAGTTGATAGGTATAGCACTTGGTATGCTCTTGTAAGTACTGCTTCAGCGATGGGCTCATATAAAATTTAAGGCAACTAAATTTGATATTGAATATTATAAAACATTCCCCTTTTTTGGTACATTTTTCTAGGCTTCCTGATGCCATGTCTGCTTTCAGGATTATAATAAAAGGTATTCATGGGCAAATAGACCTGGACCTGATGTCCTTTATCCTTTGCAAGTCAAAATAGTGTATTATTTCCTTTTAGTATTCGTCTTTGACTGTGGTAAGGAAGCCTTGAGAGGGAGAGAAGTAGAAGACAGCTTTAAATTACATGCTTAAACCCCAGAAGCATATGGTAGCTGACTCTAGGGTACCTATTCAGATCTTTTGAGAAATTCAATTCCAAATGTTTTCTTATCAGGCCCTCTCTAAATTCAGTGGATTGCTGGCTATTACCAGCTAAGAATGGTGTCATTTTCTATACTCCTTATAATCTTGGTTCAACTTTTGCTTTATTTATTTACTTCAAGTAATGAGGTTGGGGGTGGGGACGGAAACTTTAATGGTGACTGGTGACATTAGGTTTATCAGAACAAAAAGTAGCAAGTATATCAGTTTCAGTAACATGGTATTGAGAATTTTAATGCAAGTATGGAATAAAATCATTTTTAAAAAGGATCCTCTTGAGAATATTGCTATGAACTGTTAGTAAAGATTTATTTTGATCATTCAATTAAACTCAGGAAACCTTTATTAAGAATACTATGTGCTGGGCACGGTGCTAAGTGCTAGGAATGAAAAGAGAAGCAAAAGACAGCCCTTATCTTCAAGGAGTTTACAATCTACTCGTGGGTGGCCAGAACAGAAAATAATTAACAGAGGGAGGACAGAATTAAGAGGGTTTGGAGAAGGCTTTACTGTAGGAAGTGGCAGTTTAGTTGGGACTTCAAGGAAGTAGGAAGGTCTGTAGAGCAGATGAGGAAAAGCAAGGGGCATGGCCAGAAATAATGCCCATAGGCAAGAGATGAGTCTTGGTGGTGGATCGGCCAGGCCAGTGTCGCTGGATTGAAGAGTATGCCTTAGGGAAGGAAAGTAAGGTGTAAGAAGAGTGAAAAGGTAGGAGGGGGCTAGGTTATGAAGGGCTCTGGTAACAGCTAACATTTATATAGGCTTAGGGTTTGCAAAGTTCTTTTATAAAATGTTGGCTCATTTGATCCCTGTAAAATGAGTGCAGTTATTATGCCCCTTTTACACAGATGAGGAAATGGAGGTTGGGAGAAGTAACTTGCCCAGGGTCACACAAGTAGGGCTTATTTTATTTAAAGAAAAAAAAGGTTCACACTGAAGACCTTAAATCCTAGGTAGAAGGACTTGCTCAGTGGACCCCCCCCCCATATGACTAACCAACCCAGTATAATTTGATTCAAGAAATCTTCAGTTTCTACCAAATTACTCTCTAAATTCAATCTATTAGGAAGGCTTGTGCATGTCTTAAAGCGCCCTTCATGGATGATTGACTTAATTAAAAACTTCGTGTTCGCCCGGCCTCGAGTCGGGGCATTCTGTCGCCGGGGCGCTCCGGCACCCGCGATTACACAGACAATGCTGAGCTTGCAGGCGGGCGAGTGGCCTCCCCGCCGTCTCCTCGCCCGCCCACTCTTCATTTCCAGACCCCGGGCCCCTGCTCTGGCCGGGTTGCAGAGCTCTCGCGGGCTCCTCCCGCAGGGCACGCTGGAGCCTCGGAAATGGAGCGCCACCATTCCACCGGCATCAGACGGAAACCGAGAGCTTTAACTCGTGGGGCATCCAGACGCCCGAGGCCCGGGGGCGGGCAGGGAGGAGCCGAGAGGGCCCCTGAGCACTAGTCGTGCCTCGGGGGCCTGGTGGCCGCTCCGCCCCCCGCCCATGGAGGAGCCTAGAGGCTGGCGCTCTAGCCAACCCTGGACGACCAGAGATGGTGGAAGGCTGTTGAGACGGCCTCCTGAGGATGGGGGAGGAGGAGGAGGCGAGGAGGCTGCAGGGGCGGGGGGAGAGGCTCTGTCTTGTGACCGACGGAGGGGAAAGCTTCAGCCCCTCCAACAAGCGGGAGTCCAGGCTCCAGGGGAGTCCGCAGCTTCCTCCATTTTGGTTGATGGAGGCGGGGAGGAGCGCCTTGATCTCTCACCTCCCTTTCCAACCCCTCTTCTTTCCTCTAGCCCCTCACCTTCACATGCTCGAGGCAGGAGATGCCCCCACGGTCAAACGACCGGTCCAGGCTGGGGCTTGGCAGGGGGTAGTGGCATTAGCCCCTCTGGGTTTGGTTTTGAATTGGTCCCAAGTTCCCACAGCAGCTTCCGACAAAATGGAGGACGGCGTCTCCTCCTCCTGCAGCCATGACGAGGGGGGAGGGAAGGCGGGGGTATTCCCCATGGGGGGGGAAGAAGAGGGTTAGAAGGAGTGAGGCTCCCCTTCCCTCAAGAGGCTTTAAGAGTTTTACCCCATCCTTGTCCTTTACCCTGGTACTACAATGTCAGCTCCTGTCCACTTCTTGCCCCTTCTCCGGGGGCGTGAGGCATACTTAAGTCGGGATGGGGAATAGGGTTTGGGGGCATCTGGGCTGTTGGTGTCTTTCCCCAGTTATTCCTGTAGGGAGAGTTCTTTAGCTGCTGCAGTTGCTGCATTAGATTGAGTGCCCAGGCCTGGGTGAAGAGAGAATGGCTCCTTAGTCCTATTCTCACTTGCCATAGCTTCTATTTTCACCCGCCTGTGGCCCTAGGTAGCAACCACTGGCTTGTGGTAGTGGGCAACCAAATTCACATTTGCCATAACCAGAAAGATCCAGCGGGGGGTTGGAGCGGGGAGGGAATGAGGATGGGGGAGGGGATTCGGGGAAGGGGGTGGAGTGGACGGGGGGACTGTGGGTGTGGCCAAAGCTTGACGGACGACCTTTTAGACCACCCTGCGAAGGCGGGACGCTGAAAGATAATCCTGCTGGCCAATCGATGCGTTCTAAACACCCCCGCCCGTGCCTCCCGGCAGCCAGTCCGCGTCCGGGTAGGCGGAGCCTCGTGGGGCTCGGTTGTGCCGCCACCGCCTCCTCCTCGCCAGCGCTTAGCCCGGGACTGGACCGAGTGGAGTTGTGCGTGTTACCGAAGGGGGGGGTGGGGCGGGGGAGGGGAGATTCGTTCCGTGGAGCCGCAGCCAGAACCGGGTGAGGATTATCCCCCACTCTTTCCCCAGCTCGGTTCGCTGATGGTGGGGGTGGCTGGGGGCAGCACTGCCTCTGGAGGAGGCGACTGGGGAGGCGGAGACGGGCGAGCTACCCAAGGAGCCTCCCACCTCCTCGGGCTTGTTACCCCGTAGTGCGGCGCTGCGGCCGTGCAGGGCCTTGGGGCTGCCCCAGGTTCCCTCCCTCCCCTCGGGTCCGAGGCTCTTTCCAGTTTAGCACGGCTCGGCCCAGTGGGCCGTGAGGCGGAGCGAGGGGCAGGGCCCGGGCGCCGCCGGGGAGACGAGGCCGCGGAGGGGGCAGCCCCACGGGCTTGGCAGTCGGCGCGTTCGGAGGCCGGGGTATTTTTCCTTTCCGTCTCGGTTTCCGAGGGGGGAGGCGCCGATGAGGAAGCTGGAGGGGGGCGGCGGTGGGTGAGGACCGGAGTGCCCCCGCCTTGGGCGGGCTATCGCTGCCGCTGTTTTTCCCGAGTTATTTGGGGGGCTGCCCCTTTTCCCCTCGGAGAGCCCGGTCGTCGGCCCCCCGCCGTCCCAGGCGCTGCCCTGCGACGCTCCTGCGTCTCCCGTATTGTTTGCCTGGGTCTCTAATGGCGGACGAGGAGGCAGCGCTGCCGGCCGCCGACTGCAGGGGGGGCCAACCCCGGGCCCGGGGCAACTGCTGGGGGCAGATGGGGAGATTGCGGGCCGGCGGTGGCATGATCCGTCCGGGAGTGCGATGCGGACGTCTGGATTCGTGGAAGAGGAGGCCGGCAGGGCCCCCTTCGGAAGGAACATCCTCTCTCTTCTGGCGTCGAGGCACTCTCTTACCCCTCCCTGAGGAGAGGGCGCGGATGCGTGCTGGCCGATATTGCTTCTCTAGACACTGCTCGGGTGCAGGGGCGGGGGGGTGGGCGGCCCTCGGGGCTCGGAGGGTAGGAAATAAGGCCCGACCTCCACCACCCCCGTCTCCCCGGGGCGGGGGTACGAGAGGTTGGGACGCGGCCTTATAGGGTCCACTTGATTACCGTTCAAATCTCTTCTCTCTTTTCCTAGGACCAAGAATTTTTTCCAGCCCCATCTGGTGCAGCTTTGGCCGAAACTACGGAGGAGAGTCCCCCATTGTGAGTCCTTTTTTCATTATTTGTCTCCTTTAGTGGGCCTAGCCCCAGGGTGAGGGGGGGGGTGTTAAACCTCTGGGATTCGCCGCCGGCCTCTGTTGTCTTGAGGAGGAGGAGGAGGAGCCATTGCTGGGGTGGCAGCTGCCCCCGGGGCCAAGACCCAGGACTGGCTGGCAGGGCGGCGGGGGTGGGCGCTGTGCCGCGGCCGCCGAAGACGCGGCTCCTGCGGCTGAGGTAGCGGCCCGAGCTCCCCGACGACGGGCTGCAGCTGCTCACGTTACCGGGGGGAGGGGGCACAGGGAGGGCACTTTGCTGGTGCCCCCTAGAGTCTGCGACTGGGAACCCGAGCCGGCTGGAGAGGCGGTGCGGGATGGGTTAGGCATCTCTCTCTCCCCCTTCTAACTGAGAAGGCGCCGGGGAGATTGGAAAAATGGAAACTAATTTGTTACTTGGTGTCCCAATTGTTTAAAAAATGGATGTCTTATTGTCGAATGGGTGACGAGATGCTTCTTAAAGCCTTGAGTTTGGAGACGGAGAGCTTAGGTTGTTTCCGTCCTAATGCATTTAAATGCTGAACAGACTAATGGCTGTTATTTGTCCTGATTTCTAAAGTCTCAGGATTTGAAGTTAGAATTTAATAATATGTTGCTGTATGTGAAACTTTTTTCTTTCCCTCAAAATTAAGATTTGCAGATTATAAATGAGTTCGGTGACAAAAGTTAATACTTATACCTCTCGACAATGTATTTTGGGAACCCGTGGAATTTTGTTTAATTGGGATTTACGGGACTCTCGCTAGGGGCGCTGCGTCAGTTTTGCAGGTTATTGCATAAATATGCAGTAAATCCCAAATGCTCAGGAAAAGTTAATCATGTCCAACTCAAAGCCGCTGAATTTCGTATGTTAAAGTGTGGTGTCTTCTGAGGATGGAGGGGCTGTGTGATTGCGTTTAAAATGGAGAAAAATTACGCGTGTGAAATAGAACTTCCAAACTCATCTAGCAGTTTTTAAATAAGGGAAGGCTAGTAACTCATTTGATTTTCTTGTCTTGTCTTTGAAATTAAAAGGAATATAGATACTTTTAAAAATATCAGATTTAATATTAAACTGTTGACAGTACGTGAACCTGTTAACATAAAAATGATAGATACAGAACTACGCTTCCCAATTTGTTCCCTTTTAGCACCTTTTTTTTGATGTAACATTGGATCGTAACTAATTCAGGGTGGTTAATGTTCAGATATTTTCCCCATTTGTTTTTCATCTTACAGTTACTTAAAAAAGGGAAGGGAAGGACAGGTAGACATCATTTACTTGAAATGCTGAACACAAATGAAGACCTATCTAGTAGATCTTTGAAAGAAGGATGAAAATTTATTTTTGTTTTGTGCCTTTGCTATGACCATCTTTAGTTTATTAATGGGGGTGATGACATAGATAATTATAGTAACAAGCATTTAAGGTTTACGTAGTGCTTTATATAAAAAGTGTCTCATTTGATCTTCACTAGAACGGTGTGAGATAGGTGCTGGTGATATTCCTGTTTTACAGATGAAGAAACTGAGCTTCAGAGGTTGTAACTTATCCAGGGACAAATACGTTCTGAAGTGACATTTAAAACCAGATCTTTCTGACTCCCAAGTCTGTCTTTGACTATACCACCTAGCTCAGAGGTTCCCAAACTTATTTAGTCTACTGGCCCCTGAAAATTACTTTCTTTAACCATTTAACAGTTTTGAAATTTGAATCATTTAAAAAATATATAAAAAAATTTTTAAAACATGCATCTTAAATTTAATAATTTATTGTAAATTTGTGGGTTTTTTCCTGCATTGAAATTTTGATGATGCAATATAGTATTGTATTGTAAATAAGTCATTATACACATATTCCTATTGATGCCTGCTGGAGCCAACAATGCCCCTCAGACTGGCTTGCCTACACTTGCTTGTTAAGACCTGTGGGCTGACTGGACCACTGATCAATCAGTTAACTCATCATTTGTGTACTGTGTTTGGAAGATAATGTAATCACTATGACTTTAACTGTTACACAACAGATGGAACATGCATGAATGGTTTTTGAAAATTTTCTCTTACACTTCTACTGCCCCCTTGCTTTTATTCAGTGCCCCCCCTCCATTTCACCTGAGCCTACTACAGTCCCCCTTAATTGTTCCAATGGCCTCCACCCCCAGTGGGTGGTATCACCCACTCAGAACCTCTGAGTCTGGCTGTTCATTTGGAAATTTTTTTTTTGTAGTAGAATGCCTTTATGATTTTACTTAAGCCAATATGAAATATTCTTTTTTCAACCATTTAAAAATTTTAGGTTAATTACCTTGAATAATCAACAAAATGACTTAATCGACATTATTATGAAATTGGAATAACTTCTAATAAATAGTTTCCCTTTTTTGTATTTTTTAGAGAGAATTGGGATTTATAATAGAGGGGTGGGGTATACCCATAAATAACATGAAGTAAGTTTGAGCACAGTGAGCCCTTGCAGACAATGAAACTTGGATTTATGGGCACTTGTAGTCCAGTTTTCTTTGCCTTAGATTGTCCTGTCTCCCCATCTTCAAAGGAATTTTCCCTGATGTGCCTACCTGGAAGTCATTTCTATCTCATTTGATCTTCTAGCTTTTTGCACTTTTCTTTAGGCACTTTAAAATACTCAAATTTGTTTTTGGTGTGTATCTTTTTTTTAGATTTTCTACTAGTTGGCGCCTTCAGGCAGGGCAGAGATTCTGTCTTTAGTAGTTCTCTCAAATCATAATGAGACATTGTACGATAGTCACTTAGTAAATGTTGAACTGTATCAGAAAGCCAGATAATTTAAACTAACGTTCTAAAGAGTAAAGCATTTCAGTTTAGACAAGAATTATTTTCTATATAATTACTGTTTTTAATTTTTACATTCTCTTATTCAGGTTGATGTGTTTTCTTATCCTGTGTGGGCATGGAATCCTAGGAGTTTAGAGCTTCAAGAGACCTTTGAGACTTAGGGTAAATCCCTCTGTTTGCAGAGCAGGAAAACAGGCTCAGGTCAGTGAAATAGTGCTCATGGATATTTAGTGGCAGAGTTAAGACTAACCAAGGGATCCTGATGGTCAGTCCAGACCTATCTATTATACTATGCTGTCCCCTATGACATAAAAATGTCTTAATTTAAGAAAAACAAACCAACCAGAACCTCTGGTTGTCCCCATGAAATGACCATTTAGTGAAAATTGAAAGTAAAGCTTACAAAGAACGTAGAGATTTGAATTTAAATTTCAGTTAATAAAAGGTACAAAAAGAATCTATGTACTGGAATAGAATGTAGTAAGAAGTAAATTCTTAAGACATGTGAATGGCTTGATTTTTCGAAGACTGGGTTCATTACTAAAGATAGTGGAAGTTGGGAATTATTGGGGATCTGTTTTTGTGGATTGGATTAAAGTTCCCTATGTGTTTATGTTAAAAATGTTTCTGAAAGTAATTTTAAATTATTTAAGCTTTTGGGGTGATCTGGTACTTGTCAACATACTGTCTTATATTTATATCATTACTGAGGTTTTTTCCCCCCAAAGATCTGTGAAGGTTTGCTAAAATGTTAAAGAATTTAGTTCATTGCATTTCAGATATTAAATGGAATGACTTTCATTAGAGCAAGGGGTTCTTAACCATTTTTGTGTCATTGACTTCATTGGCAGACTAGTGAAGCCTATATATTCCTTATGGTGTTTTAAATGCATAAAATAAAATACATAGGGCTACAAAGGAAACTATTCAAATGTAGTTATCAAAATATTTTTTAAAAAGTTAATGGCCCATAGATTAAGAACCCTTTTTTAGAAGGTCTACATTTTGTCCTTGTTTTCTTAATTGACTCCAGGTATGGTTTGTCTGTAAAATTTAAACTTGTGCTAATCAAACAAGTTTTTGTACTTGAAGATTTTTGTGCTATATATAAAAATAGGAAATTGTAAAACGAATATTTCCAGCAAGTTCTGCCATAGTGATGGAATGTAAATAAATGCTAATAGTATAATCTTACTGGATAAGGGTAGGTTGAGTTAATTTAGTTTTTCTCTTTTTAGGAGATGGAAGAGATGTTAGTATATCCACTAGTCCCAGTGGTTATTGAAGTATTATCTAATCATATTTGAGTTGGTTAGGAAAAATATTTTAAGTATCTGGGTCAAGTACCAGGTAGCTTGATTAGAAATGGAGCTACAGATCTGAGATAAATTTTTTTCTTTTGTGTGGGCTGGTTAACTTACAAGAGGAAAGTTTGAGGAACTACAAAATGAAACTTGATTGATATGTGTGGCTGAAGAAATTCTTTTCATTATTTCATATCCTCATGTTGACTATAGCCTGCCAGGGCCCCTGTGTCTTGCTCCATTAGCTTATCTTCTTATAAATGTAGTCTCTAAGTTGTAGATTCTCTGTTGTATTTCTCTCCTTTGACCAGTAACAAAATATATGCTTTCGTGAGATGCCTGGGCAGAGTGGTATAGTAGAACAGTTTTGTCTTCTTAAAAGTAAATCAGACTCTCAAGATATGAGACAGTTAATCTAGTCTCAACACACATTAGCTAATGTATGAAGCCCCTTCAACATCCATAAGTAGTTGCTTTGTTTCTAGTTTGAATATATTTAGTGCTAAGGAACTCTTCCTTAAAGGCTACCTATAATATTTTCAGATAATCTCGTTATCTGTAACAAGGGTCTGAAATTGAGCCTAAATCTGCTGGTGACTTCTTAGACCCTAAGAATGGAAATAAACAGTTTGTATTCTTTGTTAGACAACATCAGGAATATTGTGCTCAATTTGGGAACTAACCTAGGAGATATCAACCTAGAGCACCTCCAAAGAGAGTAGAAATAGGCAAGAAGGTGTTGGAGGTGTTAAAGCAAAAGCTGTGAACCTAACCACTTGGTGGTGATAAAGGAAGGGATATGCCTTTTAGTTTGGGCCAGATGGCCTACAAGGTTATTTTAACTCTGGGAGTTTGACCTTTGTAAGGGCCGATCAGTTTTTAACTATTCTGCTGAACTTACGTCCTTACCCAGCCATTTCACAAATATGTTACTTTTCTCTCATTTGGGGATTGGGCAAGTGGTCTATGGCTTAGTTTGTTTAGTCACTATTATATAAAACAAAGCAATGTATTTTTGGTTTTAATGTCATCTGCCCCAAAATAGCACTTGTATATTGACCTAATCTCTAGCTCTCTAACATTTATTATCCTTTAGCATTTCTACTACACATTCTGACTCACTGGTATAGGGATAGGATGTGAGATTTTGAAAATTAAGATTTCTTTAAAAATAAAATTTTATTTGTATCTTTTTTACATTGCCAAAATTTCTCCCAGTATTCCTCCCTTCCCCCTCCCAGCGAGCCTACATTCTGTATAATAAATATTTTTTAGAAGAAAAGAAAAAAGAGAAATAGATTAGCAAGACTTTCCTGTTCATTGAAAAAAATCTGAAAACACGTGTAATATACTACAGCTATGGACCTTCCACCTCTTCATAGGAATAGGGTAGAGATATTATCTGATATCTCTATTTTGGGGTCATGCGTCTCAGTAATTTTGAAATATTCCTCGGTTTAAAAAAATGTGTTTTTTTAAACATTCATTTTTTGAAAATTGAGTTTGGAATTCCCTCCCTCCCACCTTTACCCATCCATTGTGAAGACAAGAAATATTACAATTATATATGCAACATTCATTTTTCGTTTGTGGTAGTTCTCCTATTTACTTTGACATACCTGTTACATTGACGTTGTGTATATCATTTTCTTGACTCGCCTTATTTCAGTCTGTATCAGTTCTTTTCCTTGCTTCTCTGTATTCTTTATATTCCTCATTTCATATCTAGTAGTAATCGTATTTATGTACCATAAATTATTTAGAATTCTCCAATCAATGTCTGCTTTGCTTTCAATGCTTTGCTACCACAAAAAAGTGCTACTTATCAATATTTTGTTGGGTATGATGACTTTGTTTCCAGTGACCTCTTTGGTGTTTAAGCTTAATAGTGGAATTTTAGTCTGTCAGTAAGCATTTATTAAGCTCCTGCTATGTATGTCCCAGACACTGTGATAACTTCTGGGTGTATAAAGAAAGGCAAAAGACAGTCCACGCTATCAAGAAGCTTGCAATCTGATGGAGGAGGCAACAAGCATACATACAGATACTTAAAAACAAGCTCTATACAGGATAAATAGGAAATAATCAACAGAGTGAAGATACTAGAATTAAGAGGGATTAGAAAAGGTTTCCTGTAGAAAATGGGATTTTAGTTGGGTCAAAGAGTATATAGGCACTAAAGTAACTTTTTGCTTAATTTCAAATTACTATCCAAAAGTTGATTCCTGGTTCTATCAACAGTGACTAGTGTGCTGTTTTCCTATAATGCTGCCAACAGTATTATTCCTGTATTTTGTTATCTTGGTCAGTTTCCTAGGTGTGATTTCGAAAACCTCAGCATTATTTTGATTTGCATTTTTCTGTTGATTGATTTGGAGCCTTATTAATCATTAGAAATTTCTTTTGAAAACTTCATTCTCTTGAGCATTTACCTATTGGGGAATGGTTTTTGCTATTAGATATGTCTTGTCTATAATAATGTGTTCCAAACTTTATTTGAGGTGACTCTTGAGACACATATCTTAGTTACCAAAACAGCTGTCTGAGAAATTTGATACAAAGAATTTTTTCACATTCTGCCTAGAAAATTAATACTAATTTTGCTAAATGTTCTAAAGAATAATTTTATTTATATTTAGATGGGGAGGAGGTTAGTTGAAGCCAGTGTCTAAAATTTAATTGAAAATTTTGATTCTGGCTACCTATCAAAAACAAAGTTGGCTATATTAATATTTTGTGTCTTTATTCTCAAGTAGAATGTGTGTCATGTCTTACTATATGAAATTATTTCAGATCAGACCTACCTATAACTTAGTTTTTACTACTTTACCATCAAGTGATCTCACCTGTCTTGTTAGAAGAGATTGAGGACATCTGATCTGAGTTCCTTCATCTCTGAAACTTTAAAAAATACTCGCCAGTCTTCTCCTTCCTTCAGGTTTAAAAATGAAATATTTTCACCCATTTGAGGAACCTAATTCCATTATTTATCTCTACTCTTTTACATTCATTTTCACACCTCATTTTCCCTATCTACTTGCAAACTTGTACATGTTTACCTTATTTAAAAAAAAAAACCAAAATATTTTCTTTTGACACTCCAGCTATCATCTCATATCCCCTCTTCCTTCTAGAGATAAACTGATAGTATAATTTACAGTTTGTTTTCTTCCTAATTATCAAATTACTTCCTAACTCCATACATACTGGCACTTGCCTTTTAGAAAGTGCTTTGGCTAAGTTACTAGTAACCTAACCAAATCCCTTATCTTCTTGCCCTCATCCTTAATCTTTTTGCAGTATTTACCATTCCACTTCGAAATCCTTACCTTCTTTAGCTTTAGATAAAGCATGACTTCCTGTCTTGAGTTTCCTTCCCTTTCTGACTGTTTCTTTTTGGTTTCTTGGAGAATGTGCTATATGCCCTAGTCTTGTCACTTTATTTCTTCTCCATAATGATATTATCCTATTTATTTATCATTTATCATCATTTATCCTTTAGCCTCATTTATCTTCTATTCAAATGACTTCTAAAGTAAGTGTCTTTATCCCCACTTTGCCTCCTGGATAGTTGTTGTACCGAGCTCCCTGGATTTAGAAAACACACAGGTTCATATCTGGGCTTTATCCACTGCCTTTTTGACTTTGGGCAATTCTTTTTTGGGAGGATGGGGGGCAATTTTTTGTAACAAACTCTTTAAGTTTGTTTAATTTAAATTTTTAAGTTTGTAACAAACTCTTTTTCTCTGAAATGAGGTTTGGCACTGAATGTACTTTAAATTCCCTTTTAGCTCTAAATCTGTGCTCCTGTACTCTTGTGACTGTGAAGTTACTAGAACATACATCTGACATCACTCCTAGAACTTAGATAGTGGCACTAGGTGGTGCATTAGATGGAGTACTGGGCCTGAAGTCTGGGAGACCTTAATTCAAATTCAGCCTCATAGCTGTGTGACCCTGCACTGGTCATTTAATCCTGTGTCAGTTTTAATTTCCTCACCTGTAAAATAGGAATAATTACGCACTCACCTCACTTGATGGTTGTAAGATTAGCATATTGCCTAGCACATAGTAGGTGCTTAAAAATGCTTATTTCTTTCCTTTTTTTTCCAGTGCCCTAGGCTTAAATCTCCACAGTTGTCTTTGATTCTTCCTTCTCCCTTCTCCCTCTAGTCCTTTATACAATCGTACTAGTCAGTTTCTCAAACATTAAGCACTTAAATTCTTTGCAGACTATTGTTCTGAGGGAGAGGAATTTAGATTGCCTAGGGGGCAGAACTAGGCTCAGGGAATGGTTGTAAGTTGAAAAGAGGTAGCAAATTTATGTTTGATTTAAGCAAGAACTTAAAAATATTTACTTTTAGTTTACTACATTCAGTTCCGCAATCCCTTGATTTCCAGATTTTCTTCTCCTTCCCCAACCCCCCCCCCCCAGGCGACATACAATTCGATATGAGTTCTACAAATACCTTCCCACTGAAAACATTAGTCAAGTTGTAAAGAAGAATTATAACTAATGGAGTGAACGAGAAATAGGGAACGAAAGGAAACAAAACACGAGAGAGAGAGCAAGTAGTTGGCTGTCAATCACCATTCGGACTCTTAATTCTTTCTCTGGATGTGGATATCCATTTCCATCATTAGTCACTTGTAGTTGTCTTACAAGCAAGAACTTTATCTGAGCTAAAGCAATCAAAAAAGTGAATGGGCTGCTTGGGGAGGTAGTGGATTTTTTTCTCACTAGAGATCTTAAAGCAAACTCAGGATGGATCCTGGGGGAGGGGGCTTTGTGTGGTGGATGTTATTTTTCAGAGGATCCCGGATTTATGGTCCTGTAGGCAACGGTAAATTTTCGTGTATAGATTGTTGTACCTGGAGTCCAGAAGACCTGAGTTCAAATATGACCATCTATGACTGTGTTGACCTCAGGCCAATCACTTGAACATCTCTCTGCCTTAGTTTCCTTTTGTATAAAATGGAGTATAAAATGTATAGAATAGCACTACTCCTAAAGATAGAGATATGAGAGATCAACTGACAATAAGCTGCTTTGAAAACATAAACACTATAAAAATGCTAGCTGTTAAAATTATTTTTATTATTTAGATAGGGAATGCACTGGGAAATTGGAAATTAGAAAAGTAAAGTGACTTGTTCAGAGTAAAATTGCCATATCTAACGTCATAATAATTTTGAGGTTAAAAGACATGAGAAGCAAGGACATAAATGTTGCAGGGATGGGGTGGAGAGAATAAGACAAAAATATACTTTTAACAACATTTTTTTTTGTTTTGTTTGAAGTGGTGTGACACTAGGGAGTAGATTATTGCTGTTAAATAGGCGTTAACTTGAGGCAGAAATCACCACCCAAACCGTTTGGTGCTATTTAGCTAGCAGCGAGCTTCACTCTCTTCCCTTGACTTGACTCTTCGTTTCATCACACACATTAGACTCAGTGGTTCTCAATCTGTCTAACGCCTCGACCCTTTAAAACAGTTTGTGTGTGTGATTCGGAGCAGCTGTAGTGGAAGCCTGAAAAACCTTGCTCTGATACAGCGCTTCTCTCTCAGCCTGGGGGTCGTGGCCAGTTTGTAACCGTGAAAATGCGTCCTGCGTGTCAGATAGGTCCCTAACAGCAGCAACCAAGATCACTTCATGGCTGGGGCCACCTTGATTGCATAGTTAAATTTTATTTGCAAGCATATTTAAACTGATGGTGGTATTTTAACTGACTGTTACTGAAGTTAATACTTTGTGCACTCAAGGTTTTTTATGCTTTTTGGAGGGGGAGAGGGAAGAGGAGGAATTGCCCAGGGTCACACAGCTAGTTGGGGGCTAGTGCTTGAGGTCAGATTTGACCTTAGGTGCTCCTGATTCGAGGGCGGGTGCTCTATTTACTGTGCCGCCTAGCTGCCCGGGGGTTAGAGCTTTTCTTGGTAAGTTCGAGAAAATGGAGTTTTCATAAATCCTAGTTTAAGAAATTAAAATGAAAGAAGATTTCATAGCGATTGCTTTGTAAAGCAAACAATTTCCTAGTTTACCAGTTTAAGTGATTCTGGATTTTCATTTCCATTTAAGCTTTTCAGGGACAAAAAGACATAACTACTTTGTGTCATTCAGCATACGTGTTAAATCTTCAAATCAGTATAAGTTACCTTTTAAATTCTGTGTGGTTCTTTAAGTGGTAAAAGTTCGTCATTAATACTGATCCAAATGTGTATGAAACTGAACGAATATAGTTTATTATTTTAGATTAAATTGAGCATTTTAGAAACAAAATTGCCCCGCTTTTCTGTATCAACTCATGAATTTTATCTGTAAATGTATGTATTTTTAAACATTTTGTTGACAACAGCTTAATCCTTTCTTTTACCCTAAATTAAGTCCTCCTTTATACAAACAAGTATGATTAAGCAAAATAGTAGATACTTTGGGTGTGCCTGAAAATGTCTTGTCCATCATTCCTTTACCAATAGGTGGGAAGTATGGCTTGTCCTTAGTCTTTTGAAGTCGTGATTGGTAGTTACTTTGATAAGTTCTCGTGTTTTAAAAAGTTGCATTTCTTTAGCTCATTGTGGTCATGTATTCTTCTATATATGAACTTCTTTCTCTGTATCAGTTCACATAAATCTTCCCAAATTTCTCCAAGTCCTATTCAGCATTCCCCAATCAATGGCAAGCCTCTTAGTTCTCACTTTTTTGTTATAACAAAAAGTGCTACTATCAACATCCTTGTGGATCTTCAGAGTTACTGTAATTCACAGTGCTATTATTGTGAGTGATTTGGAGCATTTTTTCCATCTAGGTGTTAATAGGTTGACTCTTCCAGTTCTTTGTTGATTTATCTTGTTAAGAATGACTGTTGTTCTTATATTTGTGTCAGTTTCAAATATATTTAGATACCATATTTTCATAAGAGAAATGTATTGCACAAGTTTTTTCCCCAGTTCATTATTTACTTTTGAATTCTCACTTCATTGATTTTGTTTTTGCAAAAGATTTTCAATTTAATTAGAATTGCTCACATTGTCTCCAGTGATCATCTCTATCCCTGGTTTAGTTAAGTACTGGCCCCGATCATAGTTAAGAAAGTTCTCTCTTCCCTACTCCTTTAATATTTAGATAATATATCTATTTGAAGTTTATTGTGGCATCAGATATTTGACTTTGGTGTAAACCTACTTTTTTTCAGACTGCTTTCCAATTTTAGCAATATATTTTGTCAAATAAGGAATCATTAGTTAATGGTTATATTCTTAGGTTTGTTGAATGCTACTCCTGTATTTGATGACTTCTAGGTCTCATGTACGTCATCTGTTGTGTTTCTACTTTTTAATCAGTTCTAAACAATTTTAATGATGATACTGCCTTTTGTACTGTAGTATGAGATCCTAGGACCCTTTCCTTTCCCTTTTGTTTTTAATATGTCCCTTGAGATTTTTAACGGTATACGTCTTCCCAATGAGTTTTATTATGTTGTCTAGGGTCATAAGATAGTTTGGTGTGACATTATTGTGTAGATTAATTTAACTAGTGTTGTTATTTTTATTGTGTCGGCATGGTCAGTCATGAGCAATTAACATCTCTCCAATTAAAGACATTAGTTTCTTTTCTGTCTTGTTGGTAATGTTCCAAAAGGCTTGTGATTTTTGTGAGTTTATTTTAGATTTTGTTACTTTGCTGAATTTATTAATAGTTAATTTTTATATTCTGTAAATTTCTATAAGCCAATATGTTATGTCAATATTGAAAATTTTGCTGCTTTGTATATTTTATAAGTTATTTTTTGTTATTACGGTAGTTAGCATCTGTAGAACTATATCCAATAATAGCAGTGAAAAATAAGTTTTTCTTAAATGTGGATCTGATCATATGACTTCCTCAAACCAACATCAGTGGCTTCCTAATTCCTCTAGAATCAGACATACTCTCTTTAGCTCCCCAACCTAACCTGTCTTTTCCAGGTCATTACTTTGTAACAGCAAGCACCCCAGCACCCCCAGGGTGGCTGCTAGCACAGGTTCTTAGATCTGCTTTTCTCAAGGAAAGCAACTCAAAATGGGTTAACAATCTTACTTTAATCAATCAAATACCATTTACCTAGTTCAGGGGAAAAAGTCGGCACCCTGAACTTCAGAGAATACAAACAGAAGTTACAAACAAACAGAAAAAC
>CM053582.1:201346154-201368640 GCA_028627135.1 Pseudochirops cupreus
CTGCAAAGTTGCAAGTTAGGTGCCTCATGTAACAAATTACGTGAAGTTTCCCGTGAGAAGTATGATGTAAGTGCTTTAGCTATAGTATATAAACCCAAACCCTCAGATGCTTAATTGAGACTTCCTTAATATGCATGCAATGAACGTATGAATGCTTCCAATCTCTGCCTGGCTGGCGTTGTCATTGCACACTCTCCCACTTGTTCAGTGCTTCCTTGGTGCTTGTGTCACATTTGTAATAATGAATGTGGGGGCAGTCAGGAAATGATAGAATGGATTATTATACAGTGTATGAACCTAGTAATTTATCAGCAGAGGGGCTGTCCCATATTGGACAGTAGTTTGGGGGGAAGTTACTGCTTTTGTTTTCCTACAGTAGAGAAGTTTTATATCTTTAGGTAGTGGAAAAAGGAAATCATTTGCTAAGGAAAGATGAAAATGAGTGTGATGATGAGTATCCCACTTTAAATTCTTAGATCTAGATTACATATCATGCTGTACTGAACCTTTTTCTCTTATGAACTTTAAGATGATATAGTCCCTTCTTTCTCTTCGTTTTACCTTAGCAACCAGTTAGTTTGATCCTGCCCCGAAAACATCTCCATTTGTCTATATCTTTACCAATGGAGTAGCCAGTCAGTCAACAAGTATTAAGTACCTTGTATGGGCTAGACTCGGGGAATACAAATAGAAAGACTCACATTCCCTCTTCACAGATTCTCCATATTCTTATTGAGGGAGACAAGTAATTATAAATACACACAGCATAAATGTAAAATGAGTAAATACAGCTAAGCAGTTGTGAATAGAAGGTATTTTGGGAGGGCAGGTGGGGAAATCAGGAAAGGTTTCATGCTGAAGATGGTGTCTGAATTCCAACTGACTAAGCCAGGTGAGATTTTCAGGGCTTGGATGTGGTGGGATGGAGTGTATTCAAGGCATGGAGAGATGGTATTGAATTTTGTGTTGTATCTGATGAATTTAGGGAAAGTGGGTTTGACTGGATTACATACACAGTGTGGGAGAGCTGGTGATGTCCAATGAGACCAGAAGGATACATTGAGGCTATGATAAATGAGGGTGTGCATTAATGGGTATGGGAGAAAGTTCAAAGGCATATAGGCCAGTTTGATTGAATTATGGAGTCTCGGAAGGAGGAGTAACATCTATTGAGGTAGAAAGCAAAGGGGCTAGATTGTGTAGGGATTTTAAAACTAAATAGAGAAATTTATATTTTACTCTAGACATAATAGGAAGGCACTAGTTTTTCACATTTCACAGTTATGATTACTGTGTATTTTTCACCATCCTATTTCCCCTGTTTATCCTCCCCCCATTTCCCTTGTAAGGTAAGATAGATTACTATGCCCAACTAAGCGTACATGTTATTTCCTCTATGAACTAGTTCGAAGAAAGGAGGTTTCAAGCATTGTCTACCACTTATACCTCCCATCTTCCCCTTTACTGTTAAAACTCTTTCATACCTCTTTTATGTGATAATTTACCCATCTTTCTCTCCCTTCTCCCAATGCATCCCCTTTTCTCACCCCTTAATTTTATTTTTTTAGATATCCAGTAATATCTATCCTATAAAATTCCCTTACATTCATGCCCTCTGTCTATATATGCTCCTTCAGATTGCTCTAATGATAATGATAAAGTTCTTAGGAGTTACAACCATCTTTTCCCCATGTAGGAATGTAAACAATTTAACTTTATTGAATCTTACAATTTCTCTTTGCTGTTTAACTTCTTACGCTTCTCTTGTGTCTTGTATTTGAAAGTCAGGTTTTCTATTCACCTAAGCTCTTTTTATCAGGAATGCTGGAAGTCTCAGTTTCATTAAATGTGCATTTTTCCCCTGAAGTTTTGCTGGGTAGGTGATTCTCTGCTGTAATTCTAGCTTCTTTACCCTCTGGAATATCACGTTCTGTGCCCTTTGATTTCTTTAACGTAGAAGCTACTAAATCTTGTGCTACCCTGACTGTGACTCCAAAATATTTGACTCGTTTCTTTCTGATTGCTTGCAGTCTTTACTTGAGAGCTCTGGAATTTGGCTATAATATTTCTTGGAGTTTTCATTTTGAGACCTCTTTCAGGAGATGATTGGAGGAGTCTTTCAGTGTCTGTTTTACCCTCTTGTTCTAAGATAACGGCAATTTTATTGATAATTTCTTGGAATATGATTTCTGGGCTCTTTTTTTGTATAATGTCTTTCAGGTAGTACAATAATCTTAAATTTTCTCTACTCAGCGTGTTTTCCAGGTTACTTCTTTTTCCAATGAGATGTTTAACATTTTTCTTTTTTTTTTAATTCTTTCGATTTTCTTTTATTGTTTCTTGATGTCTCATCTAACCATTAGCTTCTACTTGCCTACTTCTAGTTTTTAAGGAGTTATTTTCTTCAGTGAACTTTTGTACTTTTTCCATTTTACCAGTTCTACTTTTTTTCTTCAGTGAATTTTTATACATATTTTTCTTTTTGATCAGTTCTGATTTTTAAGGATGGTTTTCTTCAGTTGACTTTAGTGCCTCTTTTAACCTTTTGACCAATTCTGTTTTTAAGGTGTTTAACCTTTTTCAGTATTTTGCGTGTGTGCCTCTTTCCAACTTGTTAATTCTTTATTCCCATGATTTTTTTTTACATCACTCTCGTTTCTTTTCCCATTTTCCTTTCTACCTCTTATTTGATTGTTAAAATCCTTTTTGAGTTCTTCCAGAAATTCTTTTTGGACTTGAGAGCAATTCACATTTCTTCGGGGCTTAGGATATAACTGTTCTGACTTTGTTGTCGTTTTCTGATTTTGTGTTTTATTCTTCCCTGTCACTGCAGTTACTTTCTATCATTGGGTTAGGTTTTGTTGTTATTATTATTTTTTTAATCTTTTTTTGTTCTTTGCTCATATTTCCAGGATATTTTTTGACTTCTACCTTCATGTTAAAGTTGGGCTGTGCTTCCAGGGTAGAGGCAGCACAATCTCAAGCTTCAGGTTTTTCATGGTGTTGTTTTCTGAGCTAGTTCTGGGCATCTGTATGTTTTCAGTTCTTCCAAAGGAGAGGTGTGGTCACTGTTCTCCTGGCCTGTGTTCTGGTCTGTGAGTGACCAGAAGCACTTTGGGGTTTTTTTTGGCACTGTGACCCGGCTCCTTGCTCTCCTGTGACTTAATGCTATAAGGTGCTAGACCCTTCTCCTTACCCTCAGACTCTGATGTACAGTGCAAGAGTCCTGCACTCAGTGCCAGCCAAGGAAATCCCTGTAATCTGCTTCTGACCAGTTGTGCAATCCCGTTACGGTCTGTGGACTGAGAGCTCCAGAAGCTATCATTAGTGTACACATACCCGAGGCCAGGGCCAGAGTACGTTCCACTCTCATCTGGGGAGACAGAACTGTGCTACTGTTCTTCCAAGTTGTCTTGAGCTAGAAAATTATTTCACCCTTTCTTGGTTTATTATGTTACTCCAGATTTTGTTTTGGGATATTATTTTAGAGCTGTTCACAGGTTAATTTGGGAGAGGGCAGGCAAATCTTTGCCTTTACCCTGCCATCTTGCCTCTTACCGCCTTTTATCTAAGTCTTTAAAATTTTCAGTTTCATTTATTAAACAACTATGAGCTTAGTATGATCTTTCACTGTTTTTCTAGTGTTCACATCCCACCAAACCTGTGACATTGTTTGATTCAAATTTACTCATTTTATTAATTAACTATGCTTGGCTTGTTATTACTTGTTAGTTTATAAATATGAACCAATAAGAATTATTATTTTCCACTTTATGCTCAGGCATACTTGCTGTGATTCCATGTTATCTGACTTATTGTTTCTATATGACCTTTCTTTCTCCTTGTCCGTTTTTGGTTTCACATGAGACGTATTTGATCCTGATCACCTGGCAAATATATTAAATATTCTTCATGGTACTGCTTCCCTAAACATCCTTCCATGTTTTGTATTAAACCATAAGAGATATAAATCCCATTTCCCAATACCACTTGTTTTGGAAGCTGTGTTACAAGTAGATTTGCAGAAAAATCATTAATTAATTCTGTGGGGGGGGACCCCCTCCCCCCAAAATTAGTGGCCTATCTAACAAGTTTTCTTGTAGTTAACTTTGCTCCAGTATGAAGCCCTTGCAGAGCCCCAGATGGCTCGCAGACTAGCCATGTCCCCCAGCATGTCCCACGTGGAGTCCTGATGAGTTGGACACGACTGCAGAACAGAAAGAACTAGGGCTGTAACTGTGTAATCAGTTTGTAGTGTCATAGCCGTCTTGGTAAAGTGCATCATTTGATGTTCGTCCGCTCTTGCTTCTTCAAAATGTTCCTTTCGTTTTTTCCTATAGTGCAGTAATGTTCTCTTACATTCCTGTAGTATTTGTTGGTCCCTTCCCTAGTTAATGGTCATTTCCTTAATTTCTAGTTCTTTGACATTACCAAAAAAAATGTTATAATATAATTCATATGGTTCCTTTTCCTCTTACTGAATTTGGGATCTCATTGTAATGTCGACTGAGTAATGGAATCCAAAGATGTGCATAGTTTAGTGAATTGTGGAGGCCTAGTTCCAAGTAAGTTACTTTCTAGAGTGCTGGTACAAATCACAACTCCATCAATAGTTGAATTCTCTAAGGTTCTTTCCAGTCTTATAATCTATTATTCTTTGTTCTGGTAAAAATAGCCAGCATTTTTATAGAGTTTACTATGTGCCAGGCACTGTGCTAAGCGTTGCTTTTACAATTTATTTATTTCTCTTCACAACAACCCTGGAAGGTGGTTGCTATTATTATTCCCATTTTACAAAGGAGGAAACTGAGTCAAACCCAGGTTAACTGACTCTTCAGGTTACATAGCTAATAAGTATCTGAGACCTAAGTAAACTCACGTCTTCCTGACTCTAGGCTCAGTGATCTATCCATTGTGCCACATAACTGGCCGCTAACTACTACTTTATAATGAAAAGTAAATCATATAATAGTTCCTGGTCTTGGTCTTAATTTCATTAATGTGCCTGTTTTTCCACAATTCATCCCTCATTGACTCTGAATGGTGTGAGAGAGAACCTTAGAGTTGCTTTAATTTGCATGTTTTATTACTGATTTTCAGCATTTTTTCGAAACAAGTTATTGATTAATTGTATTTCTTACATTGAAAACCACCTTTTAATATCCTTTGGACATTTTTAGTTTGAATGGTTTTTATTCCTATAAATTTGAATTAATTTCTTCTACATCTCTGAATCATTGCAGCTCTTATGTTGCTTCAGCCTTTTTATAGGTTGTATTGCAATCTTGAATATTCCAGAAAGTGACAGTATTCCTTCAAAAGTTAATTTGGCTAGTTTAGTCTAGGGATTGATTTATTAACTTGCATTTGTTTTCTGGCAGTTGACCTTGATTGCAGTGATACGTTCAATGGTTTGTGTATGTTGAATTCAAAAACCCTACAAACTTGTTTTACTGATTTGTACTTTCACTTCCTTATTTTTATTAGCCAAAATTAATTTCTCTGTCAGTTAATGTAGAAATATGTACTACTTCTTCCATAAATAAGCACAAAGTTGAGTGCTTTGAATTCTTGCCTTAGTCTTTTATCTGTAATCCATAATTGCATCTGATGTGAATTTTGGTAGAGAGGAAAACTGTATTTTACTTTATTTTTTGAGGGGGGAAAGGCAAGGCATTTGGCGTTAAGTGACTTGCCCAAAGTCACACAGCTAGTAGTAAGTGTGTGTATTTGCGGCCAGATTTGAACTCAGGTCCTTCTGACTTCAGGGCTGGTGCTCTATTCACTGTGCCACCCAGCTGCCTCAAAAACTGTATTTTAAAAGAGACTTAGGCAAATTATTTTGAATTTACTGTCTTTGTTTAAAATAACCGTCAGCTGTTGAAATTTTAATAATCTGCCCTCATAATTTTGAAGAATTTCTTTAAAAAAACACTCATGCCCAAATGTCTGCATGATTATGGACTACGTGGGTTATTTTGTTGTTGTTTTGGTGAATGAATGTGGTTGCTTTTGTTGCATATAGATAAGTTTTTTTTAAGCTAGTAAAAAAAATTTACTTTATTATTTTGATTGTATTTATTAGTATTTTGATATTAATTTTTGATTCATCCATTTAAATATCTAAGTATCTTTGCTTATCTTTATAGAAATTTCCAATCATCATGCCATAATACATAGACTAAGTTTTTAAAAATAATTTTTAATTGAATTGATTCTTAATAATTAAGTAATAACACTTTTCTATTTTATGTTTTAGAAATATGGCAAATTGACAGCATGTACTGGTTGTAGAACTCAGTGCCGGTTTTTTGATATGACTCAGTGCATAGGTCCTAATGGATATATGGAGCCATACTGTTCAACTGCTTGCATGAACACACACAAGACAAAATATGCAAAATCACCAAGTAAGTGTAAAGTTAAAAAAAAAAACACAACCCCCCCTCCCGTGTGTGTGTGTGTGTGTGTGTGTGTGTGTGTGTGTGTGTGTGTGTGTGTGTGAGTGAATTATGTTTTCCTCTCTCTTGGACATCTTTTCTTTAGTTTTTGTTACTTTTTAAACTAGTTTCATTATTAATTTAGCAAGAAAATACTAGTTTGATGCCCCATTACAATGATTCCTATCTTTAAATGTTCTTGTGGAGGTGTCCTTGGGCAGGAGCTTAACCCACTCAGCAGAGCCCACCCAAGCTTTCCGTGTGGTCCTCGTCTCTGAGTTCCCAGATTATTATTATAGTTATGGTTCTTCACCTATTTTAGCTGCAGGGCGATAAAATCTTCAGTCACAGCAACTCTTCCTTTATCTCCCAAATTATAGGGGACTCTCAGTCTGTTTCAGTATTAGAAGATTGAGAATAACAAAACTAAGGAAATTACAAAACCTCAAACTAAATTATATTTTTTGTAGCTCTACCAATTGTAGCTTATTAAAATATTGGTAAAATTTTATTCTTCTTTATCCTCATGGATAAAATTTTTCCTTCATCTATATTTCTAAAATACAGGAGATACTGAACTATTTATATCTTCTCTTGTGCTAAATAAAATATGAGACACTGGACATACAAATTAATTAATTGTATGGTATAGAACTAAGGATTGTCGACAAGAGAAGGTTGCATTAAAGTTTTTCTTAATAGCTTTATGACCACAGTAAAGTCATCCCTTCTCATTTTTATCACCCATATGAAACGAGGGACTTGGGACAGGTGGATTCCCTTAAGGATTCTTCCAGCCCCATACTTTGTTATCCTGTGATGCTATGAAAAGTATGCCATAAAACAGTTACCATTTTCTTTCTGTTATTAAGTAATTTACTGACTAGATTGGCTCTGAAATTGTTAAAGTGCTTGATCATGGATAAAGGGTGGATAGAGAAGAGTGGAATCATGAGACGTGGGTTCAGATTTCCACCTCCAGAAACTTGATAGCTACAAGTACCTTAACCTGTTTGAATTGTAGTTTCTGTATTTTTAAAATGAGACTAATAGTGCTTGTATTACTCACTGCGTAGTGTTGTGTTGAAGAATACACTTTGGAAACCTTCAAATGCTAAATAGATGGGTTGTTTTTTACTCATTAAAGCCAATTACCTTATTACTTTAGTTTGCAAGGAAATCATATGTGTACTTTTTTTCTCTCAGGTGTGGGAATCATTTGTCACTTTTGTAAGCGAAATTCTTTACCTCAGTACCAAGCCACAATGCCTGATGGAAAAATGTACAACTTCTGCAATTCCAGTTGTGTGGCTAAATTTCAGGTTTGACATTTGTTTTTACGTAATCTTTATCCATGTACATACATGTTATAGGTTGCTTTTGTATGTGCCCTCAACTCTTAGACTCTCCAATTCCAGTTTCCTACCTGTTCTGATAGGGAAATAATATGAAAACTCCAGGTTGTCTTTTATGCTTCTCTTTTACTGGACCTCACAACACTATCTTGAAAGTTTAATTAAAACTGTGTCCAGTTCTGTAGGAGATATATGTACCAGACTTTTTTTTATATAGAAATTACTTTTAAGTTGTCCTTTATTTTATACTTTTTGACTACATTCCTTTAATTAGACTAGTGAATAATCAAAATTTTACTTTCTGTACGTCAGTTTTATTGGTGGTAACACAGAAACATTTAATGTAATGCATAAAAACTGAGCCAGAGAATACAGAATACATTTGTATTATTTTTTCAGATCTGACTTTCAAAAGATGAAATATAACACATACTTGCATATAAATTATGTATTAATGAAGTTGATAAAATATATTCTGTCAAAAAGAATTAATTTCATTTGGCAGCATCCATTGTATTTTAGTTCATTATAAGTTATGAAGTTGCTGTGACATGATTTGCCCTAAATCTATGGCCTTATTATGGCATTTGACTCCCCAACTTGATTGACATCCCAGACACAAATAGTTCCTGGGACTGGCATTTGCTTCCCTTAATTTCTTTATATATAGTTAAAACCGAAGTTCATGGCTTGTTGAGCTCATGATTGAGGTGTCACAGATTTTTGTTGGTATGTTACGCTCAGGCTGCATGCTGGTCTTGTGCCCAGCTTATCTTATCTTCACATTTTTAGTTTGGAGATAAGAGTCATTATTCATAAAAGAATGTCTTTACATTTGACTCATTCATTTAGAGTTTTAGAAATTAAAATGGACTTCTTTAAGAACCATTTCCTGATTGGAAGGGAAGTAGATGGATTTATTGGTGTAATGAAAAGAGTCCAGGCTTTGGTTCTAGTTCTAGCTCTGCTGCTCTTCATGCAGGTAATTCAGGAAAATTATGTAACTGCTCTGTATTTTAGTTTCTGAATGTCTATCATGAAGGAATTGTAGAAGTGTCTTCTTAAGGTATCTTTAGCTATGAATTTACTAAGGTTTCTGAATTTAAATACACAAAAACTTCTATCTTTTCAGTGTATTAGTGGTTTTTAAAAATAATTTTCACATTCATATTTTAATGGTGTATAAATTTCCCATCATTTCAATGATCATTGTTAAGTTAATTGAAATATAAATTATTTTTATTGCATGTGTGTTTCAGGCTCTTAGTATGCAGTCATCACCAAATGGTCAGTTTGCAGCACCAAGTGATATTCAGTTGAAATGTAGTTACTGCAAAAATTCCTTTTGTTCCAAACCTGAGATACTGGAATGGGAGGTAAGTTGTTATTTTATAGTTAGCCTTATTTAGAATGAGTAATTTTGCAGGTAAATGGCATTAGTTTTTCTTTGTCAAAATTACTTGGATGTTTTACTAAATTATTAATTAAATATGTATTTAATTAAGTAAATATTATCAGGTCTTAGTACGGTACTTTAAACATAGTAATGATAATGAATAGCCAACATTTATACAGTCCTTCCAGTTCAATAATATATCACATAGTAGTAAATGCTTAGTAATATATAATTTGTTGAAATGTTAAATTTTTTCCAAGTTGTGAAACAGTTCAATCAGTGGAATAAATGTGACCTCTCAAAAGAAAGTAGACATTTCATAGTAATATTGGATTGACTGGCTTTAATTTTTTACATTGAATACTTTGTGGGGAAGAAATAGTTTTAGTTGTTTTAAGAACATTCTTTCCCCAGAAATTTATATATTTTTTTCTTCCTTATTGTTATAAGTAATTATTTTTATTTGTAGCTTCTGCCAACTTTGTCATTCTAGGGTTTTTTAAAAAAATTGTGTTTAATAGATTAAGTTATCTAATTTATTAGGTCTACTTTCAGTCTTATAGCCCCTATTTTTTAAGCCTTCCTTCTTTTTCCATTTTTTCTTTTCTTTTTCTCTGATGTCCTATTTCTGATTCTGTTTGTTAATATGTATCTCAATTAGGGAATTTTTTTTTTTTGGTTATGATTGCCTTTTAAGGCATATTTTTTTACCCTGATGTGTTGTCTTCCATTCTTTCAAATAATTAAGCTTGTCTTCTTTTTTCTTCCTTTTTTTGGAGGGAAAAGATAGGCAGTTGGCATTAAGTGAGTTGCCTAAGGTCACGCGACTAGTTTTGTTTTAAGTGTATCAGGTCAGATTTGAAATCAGGTCCTCCTGACTCCAGGGCCAATGCTCCATTCATTGCACCACCTAGCTTGTCTTCAAGGCATATGTTTAACTTGCAGTGTCGAATCTAGGTTTTGACCTGAAACTGTGATTAGTTTTTCTTGGCAAATCACTTCTCTGGGTCTTTACTGTTTCCTCAGCCATATTATCAATCTGTTGGCCTTAGATGATCTTTCTAAGGCCCCTTGTAATACAAAAAAATTTTTTGTATTTTGTATTTTTAACCTTTAGGAAATCATGAAAGCCCCTATTTAAATTAAGCACATGCTTGATGCTAAGAGTTCTCCAAGATAAATTTATTGGCTCTGTAGTCAGGACACCAGGTTGATTGTAAAAACACTTATTTGATGTTTTTACTGCAAGAAACAGTCAAAATTTGGCAAGGGAGAGAGAAATAACCGTTTATATCGTGCTAATTATATGTTAACCGCTATGCTAAGAACTTTTTATAAAAATATGTCACTTGTTCTTCACAGCAACACTGGGATTTGGGTGCTATTATGAGCCACGCAGACAGGTTAAATGACTTGACAAGGTTCATACAGCTAGTACTAGTGTCAGAGGCTGTATTTGTATTCAGGTCTTCCTGATTCTAGCCCTGGTACTCTATCCATTGTGCTGCCTGTTGCTTCTGAATAATAGCTAGCTTTTTACTGACATTTCAAAGTTTTCAAAGCACTTTACATACGTTTCTCATTTGGTCCTGAATGGAGCTCTGCAGAGTAGAAGTTGTTACCCTCATTTTACAGTTGAGGAAACTAAGGCTCAATTGGCCTATTTACGGAGCAAGGGTGGAATTTCAGCTTGGTCTTCTGGATTCCAAATTCAGCATCTCTCTTCTGTTGCTCCACTTTAAATTGCTCCTAATTTGAATTAGAGTTGGGGTAGCAAAAAATCAAGGCCTTTGTTATATGGGTATTTTAACGCTCTACATTGGGGACTAAGCGTCTGGTCTAGCAGAAGATTTAATATTACTTTAATGGGAGGCATAATTTAGTCATGGTATCCCAATGTTCAGCAGAGGGAAAAGATGAATTTCTGGAGAGAGTTAAGTGGTTGAAGTATCTTAGGTGCTTTTTTACAGCCATGGCGTCTCAGTGCATTTAAAGTTGTATAAGGTTTAATTCTCAGATTGTCATGATATGAATAGTTCCCTCTCGGTATGCTTTTCCTTTTGTAATCTATATTTGTGTGTTTGGCACATAGCTCTTTCTAGTTTGTGGCAATCTATTTCGTCCAGTATCCCTTAATTGTCAAGTTCAAGTACTTCTCTTTCTTTTTAAGCTCTTATCTTCCCATTAAGGGGGTATAATTTCTCTCTCTCCAAGTTTCCACTCTCACAAAGCTATCAGGCTGTAGGCTGCATATTCAGTTGGTTATTATCATTTTGGGAGAAGAGTACTTAGTCATTCATTGCCCAGTCTTTCAGAACTAATTTAGTATATCCTTTTGTCTTATTATAGTTTGACTATTTCTATTAGAGATTCAGTGCTAGAAGCCCTGCTACCATTGATTGCTCTTAATTTTGGTTTGGAAAGGGTATGATTGTCTTCAGTTTAATTTAATACCTAGTTATTGGGAACCTGAGAGAAGATGACCATTCTGGGTCAACCTGGTCAGGAAGGCCAGAGTCCATATCCTGTTTCTGTTACCTTCTTACTTTTTTTTTTAAACTTTCATTTATTTTTAGTTTACATCATTCATTTCCATGAGATTTTGACTTACAAATTTTCTCCCCATCTTTGCCTTACCTACCACCCCAAAACAGCTATCCCGCTATATAACCCCTTCCCCAATCTACTCTCTCCTGTGTTCTCCCCCTCGCCCCTCTGACTTTCCGGTAGGGCAAGATGGATCTCCCTACCCCAGTGCCTGTATATCTTATTTCCCAGTTGCATGTAAATAATAATGATGATGATAATTATGCACACACACACACACACACACACTTATTTTTAACCTTTGATTTTAGAACTTTAAATTCTAGATTCTTTCTCTTCTGATTTTAAAGACATAGACCAGTTACTTAACTTTTCAGTTCCCCTGGCAACTGTACATCAGGAAATTCTGACGTGTTATCTGTAGTGAGACTACTTCACACTCCAAGAAGTTCCCCATACCTATGAAATTAATGTGGACTCCTAAAATTCCACTAGGCCTGTTCTGTTAATGCCAAAAAAAACCCCCCCAAAAACCCGTGATTTATACTCAAGTCCTTTGTGTTTCACTGGGGCGGGAAGTGTATAACACATAAACAGGTACATAAACTACAGAGTGATTTAAAGTGTACATATTGACAAGTCGGTAGTCAAGGATGGGTTTTCATAATGCAGTTGGTGCCTCAAATGATAGCAGGCAGATGGAAAATGGATATATGCCTTCTTGATAATTCTGTTCTTCACAGAGAAGAAATTAAGGCTTTTGAGGTAGATGACAGAAATGAAAATCATTATCATGGATACTGGAATTACATCTCTGTTTCAGTCTTATTTCTAACACTTAACTAGCTGTGTGATAATGAACTAGTTAAAATTCATTTTGAAGCTATAAGTGATGGTTTGAATTGTTGCATTACCTGTGTGTCAGGATTGTGACTACTCATAAATCTTACATTACTTCATAATTGTGAACTTTTGTTTTGTTCCTACTCCGTATTGTTATTAGCAAAGCCAGATTTCTAGGTTGTTTGTTTCTATTTTTAATTCAAATGCATCAGGGTCAGAAGTGAGCATTTTGGAGGACAATACCCGATTTAACAGAGAAGTGAGGTAAATTAGGTGCCTGGAATTTATGGTCCATATATATGCCTGCATTGAGTCAGGACTTTTTTAAAAAGCGTTCTAGACTAGCTTTTAGCTAAATTAGCTGCTATTGTTGCTATGTTTACTTAGCATTTAAGTTTATTCTCACTTTATTGTGTTTAGAACAAAGTATATCAGTTCTGCAGCAAAACATGTTCAGATGACTATAAAAAGTTGCATTGCATTGTTACATATTGTGAATACTGCCAAGAGGAGAAAACTCTGCATGAAACAGTAAATTTTTCTGGAGTTAAGAGGCCATTCTGTAGTGAAGGTAAGTACTTTTGTAAACTTTCATAATAATTTTTAGGTAATTGTTATGGCAGACTTTTTTTTAAGCAGACCAATTGAATAAATAATTTTTGTTTTTTGCGCTCATTGCTTATTTAAATGGTTTAATAGATTTGGATCAGAGGTTTCTCATCTATAAAATGGGAATAGTTATTTCACCTTTCTATCTTTTTATGGAAATTATAAAATTAAAGTCAGTTATAAATGCTGGGAAAGTTCTTTGGAATGATAAATGAAGTTTGATTATTGTTTTTTTACTTCGGAAGAAAGATTAACGTGTAATCTTTAAGATTGCAATAAAAATTGATGAAGTAGCATGGTCCCTCTGGGTAAAAATAGTAGGTTTCTGATTTCTTTAATATTTATATTTGTCACAAAATAATTTCATTGTTTACTGTTGTTCAAGGCACTGTGAATAATACACAGGTCAGTAAAATTCATGATCTTTATGGTAGGCTAGTGCTTAGGATGTTACTGATTAAAAACATACTAGCAAAGTTAAATAAGAAAAATATTTATACTAGTAGAAGAAATTGATAACTAAAAGAAAAAACTTTCTGCAGCAGTGATTCTTAACCTTTTTTGTTGTCATAGACCCTTTTGTCAATCTGATTGACATCCATGAACACTTTCTCAGGATAATATTTGTAAATGCCTACAATATAATACATAGGATTACAGAGGAAACCAATTACAGTTACTGAAAATTTCTAAAAATGAGTTCACGGACCCTGGGTTAGGAGCATGTAATATTTTTGTAGCTCAGGAAGGAGATAGTTCACATTGGTGTGATAGCATAGGTTTTTTTGTGAAATGGTCCAAACACTCAGAGGTATGAAATGGAAAAACTTCTTTAGGAGATAGCAAAGGAGTTTGCTTTTAGTCATACATCAGAGAATAGGAAAAGATAAAATTATAAATGGCAGTCAAATATGATTCTGTACAATCTTAAAGTCTTGTTTGACTCAGCCTAATTATGTATGACTTCCAGTTTAATCATTTTGTGGTGTCTTAATTGTGTATGTTTGATTTTTCAGCCTTATCGTCACATTAGATTGCAAATTTCTTAAATTTAGCAGTTTACACATTATTTGAATCCAGTTGTTTAGCTAGTAATGTTGTCATGTGTTTTGGAGGGTACCATAGATAACTTAATCACCTTTTTTTCTCTCTTGAAGAAAATGACCTGGAATGATTATTTCAATATTGGTATCCCTTTCAGGCTGCAAGCTGCTTTATAAACAAGATTTTGCAAGACGTTTAGGATTGAGATGTGTTACTTGTAACTATTGTTCCCAGCTTTGTAAAAAGGGAGCAACTAAGGAGCTTGATGGTGTGGTGAGAGATTTCTGCAGTGAAGAATGCTGTAAAAAATTTCAGGATTGGTACTATAAGGCAAGTAACTAAGAATTTTAGATGGCCACTGCAGTTATTTTAACTGGTCACTAACAAAGAGCTACATTTGAGTGCCTCGTTACAAATGTTACAGTTGATAGTTACTTAAAATGTCACCTTGTGAGTTTACAATATTTTCTTCCATGCATTCAGTAAAAATATGATTTTTGCCATTTTAGGTGATGTTTGTAACTTGAAGTAGCTTTTTTTGTGTGAAATACATGTTGTATAGTCTTAAATAATACAATAGATATCTGTTCACCAGTTTAGTTTTATAAATCAGGTTATTTTTATAAAGTTTTGCCTTAATGAAAAACTTTTTGATGGCCATTTACAAACATTGAAAAATATTAGCAGGCAGTTATTGCTTTGAACAGTTGAGATATATTTTAGATGTGTTCTCTTTTTTTGCCATCTCAGCCTGCTTCCAAATTTAATTGTGAATTTTGGAGACTTTGATTTTTTCAGTATTTTCGAGGTGAAAGGACTCTCAATGGAAAGATGAGACCAAAGGCATTTCTTTTGAAGCTTTAATCTAATTTTACTTTTTAATACTCAGGAAGGTTTAATAATTTCAGTCCATTTCGCACAGCATTGGTTATCTTGTAGATGGGAGAGAGTGTAAAATTGGACTGAGGTAGTCAAATTATATACCCTGGAGAAAGTATTTACTAGTTCCTGTGCCAGCAACATGGAAAACCATCTCAGTAACTAAAGCTACGTTATGGATACAATTCTAAACCATAAGAAGACAGAATTCATCACCATCTTTACAAAATTGTGAGCTACCTCTGAGGAAATAAACAATAAGAGTTTGAAATGTTGGTGAATATTATGCATTCCATTTATGAAATTGATTGGCTATTGAAATGGAACTAACTCTTGACAACTTGAAGGATATCTTGGAATGACTCCAGAACATCTGCAATTAAATATATAGTTACTTATTAATTTTCCTAGGTGAAAAGTAGCAGTTAGGTATGCAAAATTGAGTTTGAAGGTTTTATTTTATTTAAAAGTCATTTTAAAAATTACTGTTTTTTTGTTGATAATTGATTTAAACCTTTGAAATTCAGGTCTAAATTGAAAAGCCAGTCAGGGGAGAAATAAAATATTCTGTAATATACAGGTTGATGCATGCCTTGTATATGATAAATAATGCCAATGGATTGGATTTTTGTTTTTGTTTTTTAATCTGTTCCTTGTATTCAGTTTTTGAACTTTTGCTCCATTTGAAGTTTGTTGTTTTTTTTTTTATTGGCTTCAGGTAAACACTGAAAGTATTAGTGCCTGATACGAGATTTTAAAAATTATTTTTGCATTCAAAGTTTTTTTTTTTTGTGATGGAGAGCAAAGTAACATTGGCTCAGCTTAGTACTGGAAAAATCATAGCTAAGAAACTTGATCCTACTACTAATTCGATTTTTATCTTTAACATTTTAATATTAGAGACAGAAATTGTTACCTTGTGATGATATGTAGTTGTGCAATTTTGTGCCTTCTTGGCATGTTGTGAACCTAAGCCGTGTATATTTTTAGATGGTAAAGATTATCTTGCAGAATTTTGTAATGTGTTCACAACTTTATGAATGTGCCTGTCTCTAGTTTATTGCTTTCTTTGAGGGTCTTACTTTGTGTTTATTTTCATACTGTAGCCTAAATAGAGAAATCTGTTAATTTTTTTTTGAGAAACAAATATAAATGATCTGTCTTTAAATATGCACAGTAATTCCACAAGTTGTAATTTGTTCATTTTACTAATTGTTTAAAGGATAATTGTATTTAATGTTCTCTTTCATGCAATGTCTAATGTTGGAAATTCAATAAAACAATTTATTTAAAAATATTTTAAAAATTAGTGAAATAGCCAGTTAATTATCTAGTCCTGTTTAATGCCAGTATTCCATCCATTAAATGCGTTTTTATTATGTTTTCTTTGTCTTATTTTGAATCCAGAATATTTTTGTCTATTTGAAAGTATTTTTCTTTCAAGATAGCAATTTTCTCCTTTCAGGCAAAAGCACTTGTATTTATTGATCTGAGGTATAGAGGAGTAAAGTAGCAAGTCGCCTGACAAGGACCAGGAGAGTAACCCAGCGCGGTCAGCTCTGTGCTGGCCGATCCAAGGGGGCTAAAGATGATTTACCCTGCGCATCTCAGATGGTGTGGCCAACAGGCAGAGTAGATGGAGGGCTTTACTGCTGTTGTTGTTTTTGCTGAGCCATTATTTTTGAGTGAAACAGTACATTTATTTCGATATTTATTCAGCTTTTTTCAAGGATCTTTTGCTTTTTAGATGGGCAAAATAGGTTGTTATTTTACTCCAGCTTCTTTATTTAAGGTTTCCACAAGAATTTCTTACTCAGCTCTCTTTAACCACACCCATACTTTTATCTTCAGTTTGGGAGTTTGTCCTTAATCATATAAATTAATATGGGCTACAGTACAGGCTACATGAATCATGAGCAAAGCTATTGGGTACTCTTGAAATTTTCACATTTATGGTCTCTTAAGCTCCTGATTATACTGTACTTTTAAATGATCTGGTTTTGTAATATATGTCCCCTATTTTCTGTGTTTTACTACAACATATGAGTTAAAATTGAGGCAGCTTGTCATTTTGTGAAAAAAGTACATTGTGAATGGAATCCAATGTGTTGGCATTTAGTCAACCAGAAATATTAGAAACAGATTTAATGACCTTTCCCTCTTGTGCATGCCTAGAAAGGCAGTATTTTTCAGCTGTTTCCCAAAATATTTCTTGGTCTCTTGGCACATTTTTAATTGTGAGTGATCCTTCTGCCTTCATCTAGAATTTTTTTCCATTTATTATCTCCCATCATGCTCTCCTTCCCCTATACTCCTCCTCTACACCTAGCATTTGTAACAGCTGGCACAGACTGGTATAAAAATCTCCATTCTGAAACAGACGTGCTGTTTATGCAGGCAAGGTGCACCTACTCTTTTTCTTGTTGGGCTGTTCCAAAAGTTTTTATAGAAATCTGACATTTTTTCCCCTTGCCACTGGAGCTTTATCATGGTTTTTAAAAAAATGTATGATCTTTGACCACATTGAAGATTCATTTAATACAGATCCCTTTAAAATATATTTAAACTATTTCCCTAGAATATCTGATCTATTTGATCATCATCTCCTGAACCTGTTATGTATATGATTTTATATATTCCTTACTTTTGAAAACCATTTTACAAATACATGCTTACTCAGCACAAATATTCTGTTTTATTTTATTGTATTTTCTATTTATTTATTAATCGTTATTTATAATATTATTTATTATATTATTTTATTCCATGTACTTAGAAGCGTGTGAAGTTATCTGCTTGTTTAAAACGGTAGCCTCATTTTGGCTACCGAGTATGCTTTGTTAGTCAAAAGAATAATTAGAAAATACTAAAAGCTTCCTAACAGAAGATTGGAAAAGTCTTTTTACATCTTCTAAATTCTGACATCTCTCCACCCCATCCCCCAGGATAATTTTAAATTGGGATTTGGTTATTGCTACAGAGTTCAGAATTGGAACTAGGTTAGACCTTCACATATTGATACAAAGAAGAAGTTGACACAAATTTAGTTAATATTGTCCAACTCAGGAAGGGACCACCTCCCCTAGGGGGTGTTTCCAGTCATTGGGCATGTTTGAGCAGAGACTGGATCAACAGCAGTTCAGAGATGGCACCTGAAAGGATTCCTGCGGTGGATGGGAAGATGGCCTTTATAAGTTCCTTTTGAAATTGTGTTCTTTTCTGTTCTGTCCATGCCTAATCACTAGGCAGGCAAGGTTTACACCAAAGCTGAGCACAAATAGGTTTCTGTATTACAGAAAATAACAAATTTTCATTCTCCTAGAATGGTAAAAATCATCAAAATGGTGGGGATGGGAATCAGCAGTGAACAGAACAAGTAGTCAGAAGTTTTTAAATAACAGTATTGCCCAGTAGTTCATTCGGTTGTATTTTGGTTGGATTTAAAGTCTAGTATAGTGATTTTTCAGACTCTTCTCCGTGGAATGCCAGGGATACCCAAGCCCTAATTACTTGGAAAAATGGATATATTTAATTCATGAAGCACAATCTTCTAAACAAAGGTTTTGGGTTAATGGGACACTAAATTTTTAAAAAGTATCTGCTGCTTTAGAAAACACTTGTCTTTGGAATACAACTGAACTTGAGCTAAGTTCTGAACTTTGGCTTTTTACTGCATACGTTCAATGCTGAGCAAATCTCTTTTTTTCTCTTTTGGAGGGCAGTTGGGGTTAAGTGACTTGCCTGAAGTCACATAGCTAGTAAGTGTGTCAAGTGTCTAAGGCCGTATTTGATCCCAGGTCCTCCCTACTCCAGGGTTGATTCACTGTGCCACCTAGCCACCCCTATTTTTTTTTAGAAAGCATCTATTAAGTGTGTGTTGGTAGTTTTTGGAAAAGAAGGGATTACAATGGTAATTGCTCTTTGGAGTGCTCTAAAAATGCGTGTTTGCTATTTGGTGTTTGGGGGCTTTTACATAGTTTTCTTATTGATTATACTAAATTCTCAGTGTAAATTGTGGAAATCAGTAATCATAAAATGAAGGATTATGGTTTTCTCAGTGTTCAAATCATATAATTAGAACTAGTCAGGCTTTATTTTTTTCCCATATCCCTGGCCTTTAGATTGCTAATTTAAACAATATTTATGCTTAGAGCCCCAGATAGTGACATAACTATCCAATAATACTAGTGTGTCTGCATTATATTGAATGAGTAAAGCTTGCAGCGAATAAAGCAGGTGTGGAAATGAGTCTCTGGAAGTTAAAAGAGAACTTACTCAGGGAAATAATCAGATCATTAATGATAATGCAGACAAGAATTTTCTACAACTTTTATTATGTTGTAACCTCTTGTAGATTAGATGACGTTATCCTCTTTCTGTATTTAGTTGTTACTTGTTCAGTGTAATGTAGGGCAATTGAAAACAGACGTTTGCCGGTTTAATTTCTAGTTAGATCATATTCAGAAATTATCATCTGTGATTAGTGTTCAAATATTACCTGCGTTAATATTATGTCTAACTATTTAATGTTATTTTTTGGCATGTAAGTGTGGATAATGACTCCTAGGTAGCATTATAATTCTGGTCTCAGACATTTGCTGATGAGAAGTGACATTGCCATCACTGGTATTCATAATTGATACTGAGAATCATTTATTTAACCTTTATTTAGCAGGGGAAAAACCTGTCCTGGAGAAAAAAAAGATCCCGTGTTCTAATCTTTGGGTATGTCTGTTACATAAGACTTTAAGAACATAACAGTCGACATTCTTGAACGGGAATTTTGAAGTTGTAGCTTTTCTAAGATCTCCCTAGCCATAAATTAAATTATTAAGTAAATAGAATCCGTATACCAGTTCTTTGATTATTTGGGGTCATCAGATAAATCATGGCCAGGATTACCTTAAGCTGAAGAAAAATCTTTGAAGTATGTGGGCACAGATGTCTCGCAGTTATTCCACCATACCTTCACTTAGGTAGATGACTTAAAATTGCATAGCACTTTTTTATATTTGCAAGAAATTACTTTAGAAATATTTGACAGGAACAGAATTTGAAATTCAACTTTTTGTCTCCCATGCCCTATTATAAAAATGTTAGGGGATAGTGAAAATGGACAAAGGGTGGAGAAAACAGGCCATAGATAGGCTATATAGAAATAAATGTCCTTTTCCATATATATGTGTGTGTGTGTGACACACACAGAAACACACATATATGTATCCCTGAATAGTTCCACATTAATGAACTAGTATTTGTATATGTATATTTTTAATAGCATGATAATTTCCTCGTTTTCATCATGAATTACCCGTTTTTCTCTCTGGAAATGTTTTAGAATGGCACCTAGCCATATCTTGACTGGATTGGACTTTCTTAATAATTTGCTCGTCAAAAAATTTTGGCCTCAAAGCATTCATTTATGCTATTCTAGTTTAATACAAATAGTTGTTTTAGAGTTGCTTGTAATGGTGTATTTCAGGTCAAAGCCCTTTGCAGTGATCTCTTAAGGACTGTTAAAATCCTTTTATGTGTATACACACACACACACACACACACACACACACACACGCGCGCGCTCTCACTCTTTTTATTCAGCATCTGTTGAGGTTTGGAAAGGAAATCTCTCGTTGTACAATCAAATTTCATTTTATTATTAGATTTTCTCCCATGGCTTTTTGACTGGTATATCTACATGTGACTTGGCACTTTGCATTAGCCTGCAACTGAAGTGTCTCCAGGTGGGCCTAAAACCATACCTCCATAAAACTTGATATTTCGGTTAATAAAACACACTTAAGTTCGATAGTTTTGTGATTTTGGTCTTTCTGACCCTTGGTAAGTAATAAGAGATTATTGAGAATTTAGTGAACCAGTCATTTTTTGCTAAGGAAGAAAGTTTTTTTTTTAGGCTGTTAATAAAATTGCATGTGTACACAGCATAATTTGGGGCATAATTTTTTTTTCATCAGAGATTTATTTTTAAGAATCTCATTTGGATTTGAATTTCAAAATTGATGAGAAAAGTTAATTTAAGCAATCTTAATTTGCATATGTATACAATTGGATTTTTCTGTGAAAGACCTCTTATTTAAAATATCTGAAACTTTCCTTTTATATTAAGGCTGCAAGGTGTGACTGTTGTAAATCCCAAGGGACTCTTAAAGAACGTGTGCAGTGGCGTGGGGAAATGAAGCATTTCTGTGATCAGCACTGCTTACTGCGTTTTTATTGTCAGCAAAATGAACCTAACATGGCAACCCAAAAAGGACCTGAAAACTTACATTATGGTAAGGTGACTACTTCAGGGTAGTGACTTGGGAAATTTCTGCAGTTTTCAGTTTCTCCATTTTGAAACCAAAGAGTATTCCATTTCTTGGAGATTTTGAGAACAAAATTAAGTGCAGCTTAGAATCAAAGAATCTGAGATTAGAAGGATTTATTTTTATCCGCAATCTATTTCTTTTTCTACTTGGTACGGAGTTTGAGGCAAGGTTCAAGATTCTTGACGTTTTAAAAAACTTGGTTACTTGAAATCAGGTATCCCTGAATGGTACTTCATGAAAATGGTGTAAAAAATATGTTAACACTTAAAACTTTCTGGATGTTATTGACTTTGTTTATTTTTATCTACAGCTTTTAATGAAAATACTTTTTTGCTGAACTTTTTTTAATAGTCTTGTAGATACTTCTTAATTAGTGTGTTATTAAGTTCTACCTAAGCTTATAGGTTCTAAAGAATTAAACACCATTAAGAAAACATGGGAAATTTGCAAAGCCATGTTAGTAGCCATTCTTATAAATGTTAGTACTAATTTAAATTATTTGCCTATAATAAAATGACTAGCGTTTATGTAGTGACTTAAGCTTTACACAAAGCATTTTACCAATATTTCATTTGATTCTTACAGTTCTGGTAGTTGGGTGACCTTATTCCCATTTCACAGTTGAGGCAAACAGATTAAGTGACTTGCCCAGGGTCACATAGCTAATAAATGCTACTAAATTTGAACTCAGATTTCCTTGACTGTAGATCTAGAAAACAAAGCACATTACAACTTTTATCATCCCAATGTTTTAAAATTTCAGGGCATTTGAAATTGGGGAAGAATTGGAGATAAAAACTGTTTCTGAAATCCAGTTTAGTGAAAAGAATACATTTCTTTTCAAATAGTTTTTTTTCCCTTGTATTTTCTATATTTCTTGTTTTAAAATACATCTAGAAGCACTTGACATTGTGTCTTGTGTATGGAAGGCTCATAATTGCATAAAGGAAAATCCATTTTTTGCTGAGACAAGCTTATTTTTCCTTTTATAATTCATTCAACAAATTTTATTTTATTGCCTATTTGCTAAGATATTATGCCAAATTA
>CM053582.1:201369140-201393770 GCA_028627135.1 Pseudochirops cupreus
GTCCTATCAGAGAGGAGACACGTCCCGTTGGATGGCGCATACTCAATACAAGCCGTCTTATCACAGGGAATGTTCTGTACCCAGATAAGAGACTTGCAGAATACACTCCTGGGCATCTCAGGGCCGGAGCCTCAAGGCCAGAGGCCCCTTTTACCCTCTTGGGACTTGGCAGCCGCTGTAAGGCAGTAACACTCAGGACAGTGACACAGATTGCAATTCATTCACTCCTGTCTATACTGTGTGATCATCCACATTTTCCCATAAATTCATCATATGGAGTAACCCTATCATGCCAGGACCTTCCTCGTTTTCTTTTGACATCACTAAGATACCAGTGGAGCGCATGGGTCACTGAATGGTTATCCCTTGGTCTTGTCACATGTCCAGATCATTTTCTTTTTCAGTCACAGAATTTAATGGTGACGTCTTTTGCTTTATTTCTTCTTCACGACTCTTTAGATGATTTTTTTCATTTCAATTCTTCAGAGGCTGCAGTGTCTCACAACTCTCAGTCACACAATAGCATTGAGTTTGTTTAAAAACTTTTGTTTAAACATTTATTTAAAAAGATTTGTCTTTATTTCAGGGAGAATCTTTGGGGTCATTAAAAGAATTTTACAATTTCCCAAAGAAATACTCTCTTTCTCATTAAAAAAAAAACTTTTATTTAACTTTCAGCTCTGAGTTTTCTCCTTGAGAAACTCATTGAGAAGTCAAGAAAAACAAAACTCATATGTATATGTATACACATACAAAACAAACTCCTTCATTAGTCATGATCCCTGCCCCCCTGCAGAAAAAGAGAAAGAAAGAAAGAAAATATTCTTCAATCTACACTCTTGAGTTCTTTATCTCTCTATCTGGAAGTAGATAGCACATTTTAACATAAAGTCCTAAGTCTTTCTAAGTTAATTTTTTTTTCAATTTATTTAAAAACTTTTTTTTTCAATTTTTTTGGAGGGGGGAGGGCAGGGCAATTGGGGTTAAGTTACTTGCCCAAAGTCACATGGCTAGTAAGTGTTAAGTGTCTGAGGCCAAATTTGAACTCAGGTCCTTCTGATTCCAGAGCTGGTGTTCTATTCACTGTGCCACCTAGCTGCTCCCTAAGTTAATTATTTTTTACAATATTTTGTTATTGTTATTTTGTTATAAAATAAATAATTTATTTTCTTAGTTCTTCCCATTTAAATATGCATCAGTTCATACAAATCTTCCTAGATTTTTCTGAAACCATCTTCTTCATCATTTTTTACAGCATTCTATCTATTTTTACAGTATTCTAACACCTTCTTATATGATAACTTGTTCAGTTATTGCCCAATTGATGGGTACCCCTTCAGTCTCCAGTTCTTTGCTACCACAAAAAGAGCTGCTATAAATATCTTTGTACACATGCATCTCTTTCTTCTTCCTTTAATCTCCTTGGAATATAGACCTAGAAGCAGAATCACTGGGTCAAAGGATATGCACAATTTAATAGTTTTTTGGGCATAATTCCAAATTACTTTGCAGAATGATTGGACCAGTTCATGGTTCCACCACAAGTTCATCAAAGTATCTACTTTAATATCATAAAGATAATCAGCTTTGAAAGACTTAGGAATTCTGATCAATACAATGATCAATCACAGCTCCAAAGTATTCATGATGAAATATACCCTTCATTTCCAGATAGAAAACTGATAGACTCAGATTGTATAGATTGAAACATACTCTTTTCTTTCTTCCTTCCTTCCTTCCTTCCTTCCTTTCACTAATATGTCAATATTCTTAGTCAATATGTGATCTGCAGCAATCTTTACATGGGATTTAGTGGTCCCTGTTTCTATCTGAGCTTAACACAACTGCTCTAGGGCTTGATGCAGTCAGCAGAATGTCATCCACAAACATTATTGGGGGGACCTTACCATAAGGACCATAAGGAATTCTGTGTCAACTTGAACTCTGAAGTGGATGTCTTCCATGTTTATGGCAAGTATGTTTCCCTGTTTTATGTCTGGTTTGCTATTAATGTTCACAAGATTATTAAACAAGAGTACTTTTTATATATGAAATTTCAAGAAATCTTATTTAATTTTAACATATGTATGAGAGGAACCTCATTGCTGGAGGGAGGTTTAGTCTTTAAGATGAGATTCTTTTCAGCAGAACCAGGAGAACTTTGTACACAATTACAGACACAATGTATATGTGATGACCGACTTTGATAGACTGGACTCTTCTCAACAATGCAAGGTTATAAGACAACTCCAAAAGACTCATGATGGAGGAAGGAGATGTTTACATTCAGAGAAAGAGCTAGAAAGAACAGAGTTTGAATGCAGACTGAAGCAAACTACCTGCTCTCTTTCTTTTTCCTGTTTGGTTTTGTTTCCTCTTTCCCATTATTCATTTCATCAGTTACAATCCTTCTTTACAACCTGACTGATGTCTAATGGGAAAGTATTTGCAGGTCCTGTACTTGATTGCATGTTACCATATGGGGAGAAGGAGAAGGAGGGGAGAAAATTTGAAACTCAAGGGTTTGTAGAACTGAATCTTGTAAATTAAAAGTAAAGAAACAAATTAACAAAGACAAAAATTTTTTTTTAAAAAGATGAGATTCTTCTCTATTGAATCAAACTCCTTTGGTCTTCAGATACCTTGAGAATCAATCACTTAACCCTTTCATAGTTGTGTACACTCAGTTTAGTCCCCCTGCTTTTCCTGTCTTTGTCTTCTTTGATATCATTTCCACCTCCTCTCTATAAGCACATCTGAGACTGTGATATTAGAATCCCTAAAAGTGATAGTTCCACTGCCCTTGATGGTGAATAGAATTTGTTACAAACATCTCTGTAACCTTCCTCTATCTCCCTCATTGTTTGTTGTCTTCCTTCAAGTTTTATTCTTAAATGCACTCAGGATGATTCTGTTTAGTTAGGTCTCTTGCCAAACTTTCCCTAAACCAGTTTTTCTCCCATCACTTCTCACTGTGTTATAAAGTGATATTGCTCATAATCTTCTCTGTAAGGTTTTACAAATGACTTTATATTCTAAATGGATATTGTCCTTGGCTTCCAAAATCTCTTTATTTGGCAAGTAATTGCTAACTTAGGCAATTTTTTGGTTTTCCTGGTTACATCACACAAATTCTGTCTGAAATTATAGTAGTGTCAATATTCTATTCATATCTAGTTTTTTCAACACTTTTTATTAAATAATAAATCCCTTTCCCATTCTTTTGTATTCTCAAATTTATTGAACACCAGTCTTTTGAACCCTTTTGGTCCTACTTCTGTATTATCTTATGGGGGGGTCCTTGATCCATTTTAAAATTCAATTCCAGGTAACTTCGATAATTACTGCTTTATAGTACAATTTAAGATCTCAGTTTAAGTCTTCCATTTTCCTTTTCCTTTTTTCATAAATTTTATTGATACATGTGATTGTCTCTTCCAGATAAATTTTATTATTTTATCTAATTCTATGAAATACCTCATTACTTTTTTTGGTTGATATCACATGAATAAGTTAATTTAGGACATATTAACATATTTCCTCAATTTTTGAGGGCAAAGACTGTCTTTTGCCTCTTTTCGTATCCTCAGCACTGTTTCTGGGAAATAATGGGTGCTTAATAAATATTTATTGACTGATTAACTGACTATTTAGCTGCCCTAGCCATAAATATCGACTGCTTCCAATTATGGGATTTTTTTAGCATGAATTTAAAATTTATATTTTTAAAGTTCTGAACTTTAACACCAAAAAATAATATTTCCATACATTTCAGAAAAAAGAGTATTCTTTTTGAAGATGAATTTCCATATTGTATCATCAGTTATTTTTAATGCACATAAATTCTACACATTACTTTCAAAATTGTCATGTTTGTGTTTCCTTTTGAATTGCATTCTGTTCTCTTTTGTGCATTTAAAAAAAATTTTAAAGCCTCATTTTTGATATCACTTTCCCCAACCTGATGATAATACTTTTCCCTCCCTTCTCCATTAATCAGGAGAAAGAAAGACAAAAACAAATTTATACCATAGCCAGGTGCAAAAACATTTTTCCCTTTTTTTTACCTTGTGTTCAATCTCCTCTCTGTCAGGAGGTGAATAATATTGTTGGTACTTGGGAGACATGGTTGGTCATTGCTTTGATCAGAGTTCCAAAGTTATTTTTCTTTATAATGATGCTAACTGTATATTCTCCTCTTTCTTTTCCCTCTTAAAACTCTCAGAATAGAGTCATTCCAACCCTAGGTCCTCTATTTTTCTCCTATAACTTCCTCAAGACTCTTTGAAGATATGAGGACTTTAAAAGGACACTTATTTCTCCTCTCCTATTTGAATGTTAGCATTACATCATTATATAGCTCATTCCAATTACTCAAATAAATTCACCTTTCTAGATTTCTCTGTTCTCTTGTATTTGTATTTTGCAGTTCCTATTCAGCTCTGGTCTTCTGGCTGTCTTCCATACTTAGAATCTTCTTCCTTCTCACTTTTGCCTACAGACTTCCTTGTCTTCCTCCAGGACTCTGCTCTAAGTCCTACCTTCTGCAGTTAGCCTTTATTTACTTTACTTACTAGCCTCTCCTTTACCCTACCCTACCACTGACAGTGCCTTTCCTTTGAGATTACCTTTCCTCTATTCTGTATGTGTCTTGCATGAACATGATTGTTTGCATGTCATTTCTCCCATTAGAATGTGATCTCTTAAAGCTGTTACAATGGAGGGGAAGAACAGGAAGATGAAAGGGAATGAGTCAACCTTATTCTCATTGGATTTGGCTTAAGGAAAAAATAACATACACACTCAATTAAGTATTTTACCCTACTGGAAAGTAGTGGGGAAGGGGATAAGAGGGGGGATAATAAAAGGGAAGGCAGACTGGGGGAGATGGTAGTCAGAAGCAAACACTTTTGAAAAGAGACAAGGTCAAAGGAGAAAATAGAATAAATGGGGGCAGCAGAATAGGATGGAGGGAAATATAATAAGTCTTTCACAACATGACTACTATGGAAATGTTTTGTGTAACTACACATGTATAACCTATATTGAATTGCTTGTCTTCCCAGTGGTGGTGGGAGAGGAGGGAAGAAGGGGAGAATCTGGAACTCAAAGTTTTAAAAACAAATATTAAAAATTGTTTTTACACGCAACTGGGAAATAAGATATACAGGCACTGGGGTATAGAAATCCATCTTGCCCTACAAGAAAGTAAGGGGGGTGGGGTGGGGAAGGGATATAAGAGAGGGCAGATTGGGAGAAAGGGTATGCTTGCCATCTTGGGGTGGGAGGTAGGGGAGAGATGGAGAGAAAATTTGTAACTCAAAATCTTCTGGAAATGAATGTTGAAAAACAAACAAACAAACAAACAAATAAAAGAATGTGATCTCTTTGAGTGTAGGAACTGATTTTATATGTCTTTGTATTCCTAGCATTTTGCCCCGTGCCTAGCACATAGTTAACCTAACACATAGTTAATAAATGCTTGTTTTTAAATTAATCTTTTTTAATTTATGGAATAAAACAAGCATTTCCATAATATGATGCAATAAAAAAAGATTGCACATGAAAACACAAATTTACTGTGCACAATGACTGACTGAACATAATTTACAAGCCTCTGCTTGACATATTTCTCAATATTGATCATGCAGTTGACATCAATTAGCTCTTACAATAGATTATATAATAAGAAAGTATAGCAAGAATAGAATTTACAAAATAAGCTTTCTAAAAAGGAGTGGGGAGGGCTCACTCTCCCCTTGCACACTCTCACATATACTTAAATTTGAAGTATAAAGGCAATCAGCAAACATAGAGAAACACTCAGGGCCCCTGGGTATCTTGTGGCTCCTGGGCTCAGGAGACCTTTTCTCCCTTTCAGATGTCCCCACCAAATCTGTTTTACAATATTTCATCTGTGATGTATGAGTTGTTCCTTTACTCACCAGGGCTGGCTCTTTGCTGGGCATGCTGTCTCTGCTGACAGGTAAGTTTGCCGTGGGGGGTGGGTCAAGCAGGTTGTCCAGATGTTCTACCAGTTCTTCTCTGGCCCCATTTGCTTCGATCAGCCCGAATTGTTGGTGGAATCTTGTTAACAAATCTCCTTATCTCACTATGTTCCTGGGCACTCCTTTCTCAGAACACTCCTTCACCAAAGATCAAGAAAAAAATAAACACCAGAAAAACAGAGGTATTACACTGGTGTGCAGCCATGGACATAGGGCAGAGACTGGATGGCTGATGCCCCTCCACCATATGGAAACTCACAATAATTCTTGGTCAGCTCACTGTGAGAAAGTGGGGGTTTATACTCAAAATTTTTATTGAGAGAAGTCAGTAATCAAAAATGTTTGGGACCACTGGTATAGACAATAGTGTTCTACACCTACTTGTCTTTTCTTGCGTGGAAAATCAGGTCAAACAATTTTGATGAATTATGGGTCTCATTTAATAGGCTCTGTAATGTTCTAGGGCTGTTGCACTCAGAAAAATGTAATCTACATACTATGGCAGCTGAAGGACGTTATCACCAATAGGGAAATTCCTCTTCATCTTGGTCTCTGCACTGAACATCCTCCATGATGGTCGTCAATAATCTTTGTTTCCCTATCCCTGTTTCCAGGGTCTGTGTTTCCCTGTGTTATGCATCTTTTGTTGTTAACCTGAGTTCAAAACTGGCCTCAGACGCTTGCTAGCTTTGTGTGACTTTGCACAAGTTACTTAACCTCTATCTGCCTCAGTTTTCTCAACTGTAAAAATAATAATAGCACCTACCTCAAAAGGTTGGTTTTGAGAATCAAAGTAGATGATGTTTGTAAAAAGTACTTACCATAGCAGCATAGTGCTTAACACGTGGCAGGCACGACATCAGTGCTCATCACCTCCCCTCCTCCTCCCCCTTAACGATCAAAGGGAATCAAAAAAACCATCTCTGCTGTGTCTTTCAAGAAATCCTGTATAATTTCATTAAGTGTCTTGCATGAATTTGACGTATACAAGGGAGACATCTTGTGGGAAGAGAGTGATTAAGGTGGCATTCAAGATCCAGCCTCAAAGTAGCTGAAACAAGGTCTTATCCAGCAGTGATACCACCTTTGGATGTGAACTTCATGAGACTAATGCTATGTAGAAACTGTAAAGTCTGAGCCCATTTTCCCCAGAGACCAAGGTGGTATAGGGCAGAGGGTATTAGGGAAAAAAATTTGTTCTCCTGTTCTTGTTATATTTTCAAAATAAATATCCTTTCATAAAAGCTAATTTATGTTATTTGGTTAAATGGAACTTGGGTACTAATCACTAACACTTTAAGTGTAAGGGGAACACACCAGAAGTGGGGGGGGTCTTAATCTGACAGCATTAAAGGAGAGATATCCCAATCCTTCTGGGGTACTTCTAGAGCCCTGAGTTGGTAACAGCTGGCAACACTCTGGGAGAGCGAGGCCAGAGAGTACTTGCTATAGATCTCATGGCCAATTAATTCTTCCTGTCAATTTCACTTCATATTTCCCCTCAAAAAGAACCCACTGAAAACTGACCTTGAGCTATGCGTATGCTTAACTGACTTGTCCTTCTGCTGAGCCTGGTTTACATCTCATTTCTCGCTTTCTGCAATGTCTAGTAACATGTTTCTCCTCAAAATGAACTCTCTTTCTTTGGTAGCTTCATTTTCAGCCTGTCCCTGGATACTTTGCAGCCTCCATTTAAGGCATTTAAGGCTGAACCATAAAGATTTAGGCAGCTAGAAGGCTAGGGTGCTAGACTTGGAGTGAGCAAGATCTGAGTTCAAATCCTACCTCAGAGATGGAGACTTGTTGTGCAATCTTAGGCAAGTCAGTTAACTTCTGTGGGCCTCAGTTTCCTCATCTGTAAAATGAGAAAGTTGGACTCAATTACTTCTAAGGTCCCTTCCAGCTCCAGATCTGTGATCCATTGATTCTAATTCCTTTTCTATTCTATCCCAGAGAAAATTTAAGTTTGAACCACTGAAATTTCTCTTAACTGAAGCTGATAGAAGCCAGTATGACATATTTACTCCATGAACAACACCCATAGTTAGTTTCTACAACAAGTCATCTCGTTGGAAAGACACTGAAAGTCAATGTTGTTACTGTAATTCTCCCTCCCTCTACTGTCATGACAACTCTGCCAATTCCACATGTCATTGCCATTAGAATGGGAGCCCGTTAAGGGTAAGGGTCGTGTTTTTGCCTTTCTTTGTATTCCCTATCACTTGGCATAGGACCTGGCACATAGAAAATGCTAAAAAAAAATGCTTATTGACTGACTGACATGGTTCAAACCCGCTTTCACAAAATCAACCACCAGTGGGTAAGAAATAAAGATAAGACAAGCTCTCACAGCATAATATTCAAGATATTTCCCCCCCAACAGGCTACCTTTGTTGTGGTGCCATTCTGAAAAGACAGGCTTTTCTCTCTCAACCTGGATATGTGGAAAAGGGGGTAGGGAGGGATTTTAAAAACAACAGGACTTCTTTTGGAAGGCGGAGCTTTCCATCTGATGACTTTGGCCACCCTCCAAATGAGCTCTATTCACTGAGAGTTAAAGCTGAACTGAACAGAGAGTGTGAAAGCAATTCTCAGCCCAATCTATTTGTTTGGGCTCAATCCCTTGTCGTTTTATAAAACACAATAAAAGTGCTATGGTAAGCAGGGTCAAGTAGCACAGCCCAATGAGAAGTGTAAAAATGGGATTGTACGCTGTGATTAGGGGCTCTAATGGGTGGTGAATCCTTTTGGGTCACATGATATAAACTAATGTCATCATTTATTATAAAACAAAGTACCCAGCTCTTGGAGTAATAGAATTGATGACCACAGAGTTTTTAAATGTTTTGTTTGACCCAATGAAGCACAAGCATTTCAGAAAGAAAAAAAAAAGAGGAAAGAAAATGTTTTAAATAAATTGCAAGTGTTTTCATCCTAGCCCCAGTGTTTCTGAGGCACCCAGTCACTCAGCAAAGTAAATCTGTATTTTTTAAAAATCAATTTACATTCATTGCGAAAGGGTTTTTTTGGGGGGTGGGGTGGGATGGGGATATCTGACATTTGCTATAACATTTCATATGCATATCTCATTTTATCCTTAAAACAATCCTGTGAGCTAAGTGCTACAAGTACCCTTATCTCCATTTTTACTGGTAAGGAGACTGAGACTGATAAATTAAATGCCTTGCCCTTGGTAACACAGAAGCATCAGAGGTGGGCTTCAACATTGGCCTTTCTCCTCCAAGTCCAATGCAGTTCACCTAGTACCACTTTATCATGGCACAGAGCGGTGACTATCGTGATGGGCGTGCAGTCAGGCAGACTTGAGGTCAAAGCCTGCCCCTTTCACCATAACAAAGTTATTTAACTTTCTGAACCTCAGTTTCCTTACCTGTAAAGTGGGAATAATTTCTGTAGTACCTACCTCACTATTCTGTTGAGAGGCTCAAGTGAGATGTTCTACGTAATTTGCTTTGAAAACTTTAAAGTGTTAAATCAGTGTTAGTAGATTTATATGTGCCTAAATATAATATACACATATGTGTAAATTAAAAATATGAATTCAGGAAGGATTTGTGATTTCCTTAAGACAGTATGAGAACTCCATCAACACAAATAAGAGCCTATCTATGACTTAGGAAGGGAATAAGCCTTTATATAGAACCTACTAAATGCCAGGCATTTTACAAATACTATCTCATTTGATCATCACAAAAACTCTGTTATGTAGATTCTGTTATTATCCCCATTTAACAACTGAAGAAATTAAGGCAGACAGAGGTTAACTGACTTGCCCAGGGGCACACAGCTGGTAAGTTTCTGATTTGAACTCCTCTTCCTGACTCCAGGACCAGTTCTATCCACTGTGTCACCTAGCTGCCTCTAAAAGTACAGTAGTATTTAGTACTATGTTAAGTCCTAGAGACTTACCTTTTAAGGCACATATATGACAAGAGATGTGCCCAGAGCTATGTAATTAGTAAATGTCAAAATACCATTTGGATTAGGATCTTCTTGATTACAAGCCAAACACTCTATCATCAACACCAAGTTAATGCTGCTATCTTTATCCTAAATGAAATTTACGGTAGATTTGGGAAATAAGCCCATTAAATTATTTATAATTTATTGAAAAAATATGAATAAGATTTTATTCTTCTCAGTTAAAGCATTTGAAAGAGTTTGATCGTTATTGTGTAGGGTAGTTTTGTTTTGTTTTTGGTAGTTCTGAATAATTATAAGCCACAGGGACATAAAGAATCTCTGTGCATTTCTTGATCTCCCTCCTGATACTCTCAATTATAATATTAAGGCATCAGAACCAGAATGAAATTCTGGGGTATTTCAAAATATCAGTTGAATCAAACATTGTGGAGAGCAAAGTAAGTGGAAAAGAAACCAGCATCTCATTTTGGACCTCTTTCTTCTGTGAATTAAAATGCACCTTTAATAAAGGCCTCCTTTTTCAGGGGAAAAAATGAAAGAAACAAGCATTTATCTAGTGTCCTCTAAGTGCTAGGCTCTGCACTAAGAATTTTTACAAATATCTCATTTGATCCTCACAACAACCCTTTGAGGTAGTTGGGGATAATTATTATTATCCACATTTTAAATATGGAGGAACTGAGTCAAACAGAAGTTGAGTGACTTGCCCAAGATCACAGAGCTAGTAAGTATCTAAGGCTAAATTGGAACTCAGATCTTCCTGACCATCTCAGCATTCTATCCACTATACCACTTTCTGCCTCTTTTTAGTATTACTGACTTCTCTTTCTTTTCTGTGGAAGCTTTTAAGTCTCTGGAACAGTTTCAATAAACTGATAAAATGTTATATACCCTCATTAAAATGTAAGCTCATGGAGGTCAGGAACTATTTGTCTTTATATCCACAGTGTCTTTCCACATGGTAGGTATTTAATAAATAAGTGTTTAATGAGTTGATATCAATAATTCACTTAGTAATCTCGTTAATTAATATAGTTTTTTTTTCTTTTTGGAAGGAGGAAGGCATGGCAACTGGAGTTAAGTGACTTGCCCAGGGTCACATGGCTAGTAAGTGTTAAATCTCTGAGGCCACATTTGAATCCAGGTCCTCTTGATTCCAGGGCCGGTGCTGTATTTATTGTACCACCTAGCCTCCCCTAACTCATATAGTTTCAGTAATTATCTCTATGTAGATGACTCTCAGATCTCCTTTCCAGTCCTAACCTCTCTCCTGACCTTCAGTCTCCTATTTACAACTGTCCATTAGAGATTTTTGAACTGGATGTTCCACGCACATCTTAAACATGTGTAAAACCAGGCACATTATCTTTACCCCCTAACTCTCTCCCCTCTTCCCAACTTACCTATTAATGTGTACCATTATACCATATATCATATTTATATACCCTATTAATACACACTCCCAGTCAGCCAGCCTCACAGCCTAGGTGCTGGCTATGACTCACTATCTCTCACACCTCACATCCAATCTGCCGCCAAGCTGGATAGTTCTACCTTCATGACATCTCTTGAATACAGTCCCTTCTCTTCTCTGACACTTTAACCACCCTGGAGCAGGTTCTGATCACCTCACTCCTGGACTATTGAAATAGCCTGCTGGTTGATCTCCCTGCTTCAGGTCTTTCCACTGAAGTTCAACCACTCAGCTACCAAAGTGGCCTTTAGGATCTGACTCTGTCATGCCTCCTCCCTTCCCTCAGTAAACTCCCATAGCTCCTCGTTGCCTCCCAGATCAAATTTTAAATTCCATGTTTGGTTCTTAAAACCCTTCTTCACAACGTAGTCCCTTCCTACCTTTCCAGTCTTGTTGTACCTTATTCCTCTCCATATACTCCGTGATCCAGTAACACTGATCTTGGTGGTCCTCCCACACAGCACTCCATCTCCGGATCCCTAGCATTTTCACTGCCTATACCCCTTGCCTGCATCCTCATCTGTCTCCTAGTTTCCTGTTCTACTTTCTGCAAGAAGCCTTTCCCAGTCTTCCTCTTAGAGCCTTCCCTTTGAGACAAGGTTCAATTAATCCTTTATATAGCTTATTGATATGTATTTGTTTCCATGCTGTCTCCCCTCAGAGTGTCATCTCTTTGAGAGATGTGTTTTGCCCCTCTTTGTATGCCCAGTGTTTGCTTAGCTGAGGGCAATGGTGGCAAAAGTGGGGATGTGGAGAGAGTGCGGGGTCTGGAGACAGATTCCAGTCTGGTCTCAAATATTTATTAGCTATGTGACTCTGGGAAAGTGCCTTCATCTCTGCCTCAGTTTCTTCAACTGTAAAATGAGGATAATAATAGAACCTACCTGACAGAGTTGTTGTGAAGATCAAATAGATAATATCTGTAAAGCACTTAGCACAGTGCCTGGCACACAGTAGGCAATTAATAAATGCTTATTCCTTCCCTCACTGACCATATAGAGTCCCTAACTCTAGTCCTGAGGAGCATCTCAGTTACATGGACCTCAAATTCTGTTTGGGAGAAATAATTTCAAGATCTATTTTCCTCAACTTCTTAGACCAGCTAGGGGTCTGCCATTTCTGTGGATATGGGTTTCTCTCTGTCTCTCTGTCTCTCTCTGTCTCTGTCTCTGTGTCTCTGTCTGTCTGTCTCTGTGTCTCTCTATCTCTGTCTCTGTCTCTCTCTCTCTCTCGCAAACAGAAATGGGGACCCACTAAATTGTACGTAAGGATCCTAGTGGATCCTTATATATTGACTTAGAAAACCACATATTAATATTTTTGGTTTTATTGTGTTTTTATATATTTTGTTAAATATTTCCCAATTACATTTTAATTTGGTTTGGGCTATACTCGGTAGTAGGGGAGCATTGTGGGCTGTGTGTTTGATACATCTGGCTTAGATGACTCCTAAAATTCCTTCTAGCTCTAAGGCTATGCCTGATCCTGTGTGAGATGAAAGAGTTTGAGTCTGAATCTAAGGTTAGAAGAGGTCTTTATTCTTTCTCATGATAAAGGACTCTACCGCCTGTCACCCAACATGGCGTCTGCAGGGAGAGAGCACCAGGTAGAAGGCAGCCTATGGTTATATAATCTTCCAATGCAGAAACCCAACCCCCCCCAGGTGGCCTTCACTCTTATTGGTAGGGGGGCTGTCCCACAACCTAAGCGTGGGAATCTCTCTGAGACAAAGGACCCAGAAACATGTGGGTGTCCAATGAAAGCAGTCTTAACCTTATTTGGGATATCTTCTGCTGTGTTGGCTCTGGGGGAGGGTCTCCATTGCTCTAATGCTTGAAGGTCAGGTGACTTGACCTTAGGCCTAGTGAATACTGAAGCCATTCTAGATTTGATTTTTCAGAATGGGGAAACTTCACTATAAATTATCCCTCACAATCCTATGTACAAAAATGGCAGAGGCAGCATTCATACCCAGGTCTCCTGATTTCCTTAAACAGAAGAGAACCCTGTCTTTACCAAGGAAGTACTATAGGAGTGGCTGGTCTTCTAGATGCAAGGAATACTAACTTACATGTGCTTTGAATGATTTTTCTGTAGTATGAATTAATTTGGACAGAAGATGGAGCAGTGGATAGTACACCAGGCCTGGAGTCAAGAAGACCTGAGTTCAAATCCAGCATCAGACATTACCTGTGTGACCCTGGGCAAATCACTTAACCTCGTCTGCCTCAGTTCTTCATCGGATAATGAGCTGGAGAAAGAAATGGCAAACCACTCACACACAAAAAAAACCTCCAAATGGGGTCGAAAAGAGTTGGACACAGCTGAAACAACTGATGAGTTTCTGCTGATCTACCCAGATTGTTATGCAGAGATCCCCTGGGGAGCCATGTTTCACACTTGCAAGACTTCTGGCCTTGCTGAGAGTTAGGGGTTTTAACCTGTTACCATGCGACAACAGCACAAGAGACAGCCCTGGGGGCACCTGGTAAATTCACTGAAACAAAGAAGGGGAGGAGGGTGCTTTTGGCAAAAGCAAAAGAGGGCGATGGCTAAGACTTCTCTAACAGGCAATTTACTCCTGATTATTTTCTTATGATTGTTGTATTCAGATTGCTCTTTTTTGAAAAATCTGTCTTATCTGACAGTAAGAATTGAACATTTTTATCCCTAATAAGACAGTCCGTGTGTCCCGAGCGCAGTGATGACAACGATCATCATTGTTCAGTCATTTTCAGTCGCGTCTGATACTTCATGAGGTGTTCTGTTTCGGGGGTTTTTCTTGGCAAGACACTGGAGTGGTTTGGTTTTCCTTCTCCAGCTCATTTTACAGATGAGGAAGCTGAGGCCAAAAAGGTTAAATGACTTGCCCAGGGTCATAGAGCTAACGAGTGTCTGAGTCTGGATTTGAACTCAGGTCTTCCTGACTCCAGGCCTGACACCATCCACTGTACCACCTACCCACCTCAGCAAAAACCATGGCTAACATTTTATGGTGCTTTAAGGTTCACAAAGAACTTTGCATATGTCATTTCTTTTGATTGTCATAAAAACCCTGGCTCCCACCTAGTTTGCCCAAAACTCAAGTGATGCCCTTTGTGTGGATACAACGTCTCTGTCTTGTCTTTCCATTGATTTATCCATTCTCTTACCTGGTGGACAGCAGTGCGAGACAACACATGGAGTGAGAAGTGCAGTGGCTCTGGTGATTTGAATCCTGGCTTCACTACGGACTAGCTGTATGGAATGCTGATCTCTTAACTTCCTTGAGTGTCCATTTCCTCACTTGCAAAACTGGGAAAATAATGTAAGTTGTGAGGATTGAATGAACTAACACAAGTGGAGCCCTTTGCCAGTTCTAAGCACTAGATAAACATAAACTAAGATAGGGTTGGGAGATCAGACAATTATTTGTTGAATTGAATCATCCTGGGAAATCTAGTCAAAAATTCTTCATTCTAGTTGCTAAACTTGAAATCTCAATAAAAACTCCAACTTCAGGTATGTTAGAAGACAGGAAAACCAAGAGGGATTCTGTACTTTGCCTGGGGGCTCACAGAGGGGACACTCATGTTCTATGGGCCTGGACTTATACGTCTGTCACAACTGTTGAGTAATAGGGAGTGGATGACAAATGTTTCTTCCATTATGTCTTTTAACTTTTAGGAGGAGCAGGGTGCCTCCCCCTCTCATTTATCACTCAACTCTTAAACATCTGAAAAAGTAATCCTGGTGTGCATGCTGGGCTCCATGATCCCATGGGGCAGCCATGGCCTTAGCTATTGGTTAAAAGTTTCACTTTTTTCTACATTTAATGAAAACCTCATAAAAAATGCCACCTCACTTCTGCCTCCCCTTCCCCACCTCCTACCTCTTCCACTTGCCAGTATGAGGGTATGTTAGACACAGCATGGGACTTGGATTCAGGAAAACCTGAGTTCAAATTTGAACTCAGACAATTACTAGTTTCATGACCCCAGACAAGTCACTTACCTCTGTTTATTTCAGTTTCTTCATCTGTATAATGGGGATAACAATAGTACCAGCCTTCCAGGTTGTTGTGAGGTTGTGAGGATTAAATGAGGTAATATTGAGAGAATATAACATAATATGAGATAACACTTAGCACACAGTGCCTGGAACACTGTAGGTGCCACACAAAAAGTGTTAGCTATTATCATCTCATTGGAGCTTTACAGTAACCCTATAAGGTAGATACAGAGGAATTTTTAGTCTCCCCAGCTAAGTGCTGGGGACACAAAAAAAGGCAGAAGATGATTGCTGCTCTCAAGCTCTCAGTCTAATGGGTGCCATACCACGAATAAATATTCAAAGTGGGATTTGGACCACTGTCTTCCAGGCTTCAAATCCAGTGCTTGTAACCATCGCCACTATGCTTCACTGTGTTGTTGAAAAGAGGGAAGAAATTTCCAGACTTTGAAATTGAAAACAAAATGGAAAACAGACCATTTTATTACAGAAACTGAATCACATGTTTCAAAGTATATAACTAATATGTTTCTAAGTGCATGGAAGAAAAGCAGTAAGATTCAGAGCCTGATAGGAGCAAACTGATCATAAGACAGGAGAAATTCTAGCTGGATATATTGTCTAGAAAGCATAAACATATGGACACAGGTGGGAGGAGACCCTGGAGAGAGCGGGGTCACAAAAACCTGGAGAGGTGAGAGTATGTATTCAGGAGGAGTGATCAACAGTGCCAAAGGCTGCAGAGAGATCAAGAAAGATGAGGATTGAGAGAAGCTGTTCGAGTCGGCAAGGAAGAGATCCCTGGTAACTCTGGAGGGACAGTTTTTGTTGCATGATGAGGTGAGAAGCCAGACTGCTGAGGCTTTAGGAGTGAGAGAAGTAGTAGCACTGAGTGTAGATGGCTTTCTCAAGGAGTTTATATAGATGTAGGATGGGAGCTAGCATGGATAGTTAAATAAAATGAGAGTTTTTCTTAAGGAAGGGAAAAAACCCATAGATAGGGAGAGACTGTGGGTTTGAGAGGAAGTAGGATGATAGAGGGAGGCTGGCCAATCTGCTAGAAAAGACAGGAGGGGTTAGGATGAAGAGTACATGTTGTGTTGTTGGTGTTGGCAAGGGAAAGGCCTCCTCTTTGGGTGAGGCACAGGTTGAGAAGATAGAGCTGTTCTTTATACCCAACATTCCTAATTTTGTGCCTTTTTCCTGACCCCCATTTCCCAAGGTCTCCTTGGCCTCCTTAAAGATAACTCAAATCTCACTTTCTTGTTGGGGCCCTAGATTTACTCTTGTACCTTGTTGTCATTGGTTTCAGATAAAACTGTTGACTTCTGAGTCACCTACCTCATAAACTTGTCAATCACCCATGGGCTGCCCCCTACTTGCTTTTTCTCTCCTTCCTCAGTATTTTACCTTAGGTTCTGATCTAAGAATGATCTCTCTACCATCTCTGTTCCGCCTCAGTGACTCCTGTTTTTCCTATGTCCTGTTCTCTAGCACCTTTTATCTACCCATACACGTAGTCAACATATGATTCAACAATGGATTCCCCAGGCTCTCTCCTCAGCTCCAACCCCACACTTTCTCTTTGTTTTGGATGTCTCCAAAGCTCATCAAAAATGTCACACTGGCACTTCAAACTCCATGTGTCCAAAATTAAGCTCGTAATCCTTCTCTCCTAAATCAACTCTTCTTTTCCAACCTTCCCAATTTCTGTCAATGGCATAAAGCATTATCCTATTAGCCATCTAGAGTTCAGGTTTTAATTTCTTCTTCTTTACCCCTACGCCCGACCAATCAGTATCATCTCACTTAATCCTCATAATAACCATAGTGAGAGCTTACATTTATGTAGTGCTTACTGTGTGCCAGGCACTCGGCCAAGTGCTTCACAATTATTAGCTCATTTAATCCTCACAACCACTCTGGGCGGCAGGTGCTATTATTATACTCATTTTACAGCTGAAGAAACACAGAGCTAGCAAGTGCTGGAGCCATATTTGAATTCAGATCTCCCTGACATCAGGCCCAGGGCTCTGTCAGCTGTGCCACCTGGCTCCCTCGAGGGCTACAGGTTGTGACATGATTAGATAAAACAGTTGAGCTCCTTCCTTTGGACGAGGCTCTCTGAATGTTGCCATCTCTAGTAAGTGACCGGTGGAAAGTATCAGAAACAATCAAATCTTCTGAGAGCCGGCTAGTTTACAACTAGGAGCAAAGTAATCACAAAAGAAAATGGGCCGTAAGCGTGACCGTTTTCCCCATTTCTGTTCATGGATGTGGTATTCCACAGAGGCATTGTGGATAGAGTACTAACGTGTAAAGTGTAAATAGTAGGTGCTTAATAAATGCATATTCCCTTCCCTTCCCTTCCTATTCTTTTTCTTGCACCAATCCAAAAAACTGGTCAAGGCTCCATTCTGCCATAAATTATCTTTTTCATTTATCTCTTTTCCTCCATTCCCACTGTTACCACCCCTAGTTCAGAGCCTTATGACCTTTCACCCAGATCACTATCCTATTACTTCCTTCTAGACTCTCCCCTCACCCAAAAGAGGACCTAGCTTTGTATCCTAACTCTGATGCTTCGTAATTGTGTGGCTTTGGGGGAAATCATGTATCCTCTCTGGGCCTGTTTCCTCTTCTGTAAAATGAAGAAGTTAGACTAGATGACCTTTAAGGTCTTTTGCCAGATCTGAATCCTATTAAATATCCTTTGTATTGCTATCAGAATAATTTTCCTAACAGCCATCTTTAATCCCATCATTCCCATGCTCAAAAACTTCCAGTAGCTCCCCATTCATTCCTGAATAAAATATATTTTGTCCTAGACTTTATTGAAGACTTTCTATAACTTGGTTCATCTAATTTTTCCAGGATTATCATATTCCCTTCTCATCTCCTACAGTCCCACCAAACTGAACTTATAGAGTTCTTCAAACATATCTCATCATTTCCTAACTCTCAGTATTCATTCAAATGGTACCCTGCCTAGAATGCCTCTTTCTCTTGTTCTGCCTCTCTGATTACTACCCATCTTTTAAGGCAGCCCAAGCATCATTTTCTCCATGAAATCTTTCCTGCTCTTATCAGCCAGAAGCAACTGCTGCCTTCCCCTAATTAGAATAGTCCCTCTTACTGCATTTTTATATTTGGTATCATATTATGACCATTTGTATCAAGTTAAAGTCAAGCCAAGTCAACAAGCATTTATGAAGCACCTACTACATGCCAGATATTGTGCTGGGAATTCAAAGAAAGGCAAAAGACAGTCCCTGCCCTCAAGAAGCTTACAGTAAACATGCAAACAGCTATGCACAAACAAGATCTGTGCAGGATAAATTGGAGATAATCAACAGGTGGGAAGGCACTAGCATTAATGAAGATCAAGACTGGCTTCTTGTGGAAGGCATACTTTTAGTTGGGATTTGAAGGATGCTAGAAGGAAAGAAAAACCAGGAGGTAGAGAAAAGGGGGAGAGCCTTCCACACTCTGTGTATGTTTTACCTCTTCTACTGGAAGGTAAGTTCCATGAAGACAGAACGCATGTATTTGCCATAGGCTGAGTACAGTACTTTATAGGCAATAGGTACTCAAGAATTAGGTGTTGACTATTTGAATAATAATTATCTAGCCACACTAATTGTTAACAATCACCATTCATTCATTTGGAAGAGTTCCCTATATATCCATAGTGAATTCAATTCAGTAACTATTGATTAAATATTAGCTGCATGAAAAGCATTGGGTTAGGGAAGAAGGGGTAGGCAAAGGCACACAGGTTAGATAAAATCATGGCCCCTGCCTTGATGGGTATTATGGTCAAGCAGGAGGATAGGACCCATGGCAGATCACCATAATGTATGTTGTAAATGATGCTCTCTGAAATCTCAGGAGGTGGCTACAGACATGGAACAGCTGATATGTGGCTCGAGCTTTTAGAGAATGGATGAAGAGGGCGGGTATTCTTGAATAGAGAGAAGTGTGAATAAAGACACAAAATGGGGAATGGGACAGTGTGTTTGGGAGGCAGAAAATAGTCATAATTTGTCCATAACAAAAATTTCATCAAGGAGAGTAATATTATCGAGCGAGTGACACTCCAGTCCTTAGTCTTTGATGTCCAATGCATGGTTTTATGTGAATTCCAGCTGCATTTATATCAGTGACACACAGGTGGAGGAGGTGTTCTTTCTCAACTGCAGTATTTGGTTCAAAGGATAACTTGATATATCTCCCTGCAGGACTTTCACTTGCTCCTCCAGCCCATGAAATAAAATAGGATAAACTGCATTTCCAAAGATTAATGTGCTTCTACAGCTGTAGTTGTAGAAACTTACCTAACCAAATAAGTAATCATAAATGTAATGCCTAAAGATGAAAGACTATTGAATCCATGAAACCACAGAATGTCAGAAATGTATGAGACCTTGAAAATAATTTCTTCTTTAAATTTTTTTAAACTTTTAAGTTAAAATCCACTTTTTTCAATGAATAAAAATTGATTTTCTGTCCCTCCTGTTCCCCTCTGCCATTGAAAATGAAAAAAAGAAAAAGAAACCCTTTGTAATAAATATTTTTAGCAATTATATCTTTTGACCCTCTAATTTTATAGAAAAGGAAATTAAGATCCAGGAAAGTTCTTGAGTCCAAGGTCATGCAACTAGTTAGTTAGTGGCAAAATTTGGACTCAATCTCATTTCCTTTCTAATAAACTGTTTGCTTCATTCATTCATTTGCATATATGTATGAATAGCCCTCATCTTTACAGAAGAGTCTCTTCAAATGTATTTGATGCTAAAGGTAATAGGAAATCATTGGACTTTATTGAGTATGTAGATGCGATGGATAGAACTATGCTTTGGGAAAATCACTTTGACAATGAAGTGGGAAATGGATTGGAATGAGAAGAGATTTAAGGCAGGGAGATTAATTAAAAGGCTATTGTAACAGTCCAGTCTGGAATTCATGAGGGCCTAGGGTAGTGACTATGTGTGAAGAGATTTGCTCCGGGTCTTTCTGACTGGTTCTGGCACCTGTCCGCTATGACATACTGGCATATTTGACATATTTTTTATAATGTGCTTCCTCTCTAAGATGATATATTCATAGGAGGAAATTCAGGAAGTAGAGAGGGTGATGCATAGTGGAGAGTGTTTGGGTGAAGATCAGTGGAAGGAGAAAAAAACATGGTATCTCAACGTAATTCCCACTACAGTAGGAATACACTAAAGAGCCCATGTGTAGCATGAACAAATACACAAGGGATATAGGAAACAGAATGAAAACCTGGCATGGAGGATAGTATATTATACTCTATACAGAATGAAATATATAGTATACCATACTGAATATAGTATATGCTATATTCAGAATGAAAACAGAATAAAAACCTACCATGGAGGTTAATGTATGTCTTCAGTTTCATGTACAGGAGCTCTTTCTCTACCATAAGCAGAATAGCTAATGAGTTCTTGACTCATCTTAATGATAATTCCATTCAAAAGGCAGAGGAAGCAATAGAGGAATGCTATTCTGGAGCTGGTGATAAGCAACAAGCAGACACTGGTTGAAACATTGGGATGAAGGAACCACTGCTTCTTAGAATTCATATTAGAAAAGGAGAATAAAGCCAGGTACTATCTGACTTCTCCCTTAGATTTCAGGAGATCATAATTTGTTTCAGCTATTTAGGGAAAACAGGTTTGAAAAAAGTATTTGGCAAGTAAATGTTTAAAGCGAAGATTCTTAATTGGGATCCATAGGCTTCTGTGGGGATTGTGGACAGATTTTAGAGGGTTCATGAACTTGGATGGGGAACAAAATTAAATCTTTATTTTCACTAACTGAAATTTAGTATTTCCTTCAATTATGAATGTAGACAACAAATATTACTCTGAGATGGGGTCCATAACAATTACAGGGAGAAGGACGTGATACAAAAAGGTTAAGACCTCTTAGACTAAAGCCCTAAACCTTTTATTTCTTTAATTTTTTCCATTATTAAGCTTTTACTTTTTTTCTTTCCTATCTCTCCTTTCACTGAAAAAAGGAATAAATTTCTTCTAAAATATGAATAGTCAAGTGAACAAATTCCTACTTTAGGCCTTTTATTTCAGCATATTTTAACTTAATCACACGAAGGAAAGCAAGAAGAAATTTCTGAAGGAGAAGAGAAGGGGCAGGTCAACAAGGAAGGATAAAAATAGGACAAGCAGCAGACATGATGTGGAAGGCTCAGATGCTATTATGATGCTTGATGACACAAGGGAAGACCACAGGTTTTATAGGGAGGAAATGAATCCTTGTTCAGACATGTCTGATTGGTTCTCCATCTTTGATGTCACAGGCATGGAAATATCAGGGGGTTGGCCAGTAACATCTTGGGTATAGAGATTGGGGTTTGGAAGTTCCCAAAATTTTCCAGGGGCAAAAAGCACAAGGAGGATATATGTCTAGAGCTGAGGCTGTAAGAAGTTTAGGTGCCATAACCAAAGTAGTTTTTTTTCACCAACTCTGTGTGCTGTGAAAGATCTCTAGAGATGCAAACAGAAACAACTTCAGTGAAGACAAAAAGGAGGAAATGTCTAAAAATACTGATGTGCACGTACATGGAATTTATTGCTAACTGCTCGTTGTTAATGTGATTGCTGCTTATGTATTTTATATTTTAATCAATGACTTGAATAAATGTATAGAATCGTGTTTGCAAAATATTCAGTTTACCCTTTGGATGATAAAGACAAGATTCAAAAAGATCTTGAAAAGAAAATTGAAAAATTAAAATAAAAAAGACATAAAAATTTAGCTAAATGAAATTTAGTAAAGATAAATACGAAGTTTTATACTCGTGTTACCAAAAAAAAAAATCAGCTTTACAAGTACAAGATTGTTGGAAAAAAGATCTGAGTGTTTTAGCGACCTGTAAGACCAATATGAACCAACAGTATGACATTGCAACTAAAAAACCTAATGGATTCCTGGGTTTCAACACAGGAGGCGATGTGCCTAGACCCATAGGAGCCAATGGTCCTCTTGCCCTGATCAGATCACTTCTGGATTCTGGGTGCAATATTTTGGAAGGACAATCACAAACTGTAAAGGACAACCATGCCACACAAGTGTCAGCTGAAAAACAGAAAAAAAAAACAGAAAAAGAAAAAAAGAGAAAAGACAAAAGTGAGTTGGGGGCAGTCTAGTGGCAGCTAGGTGGTGTAGTGAGCGCTGGGACTGGAGTCAGGAAGACCTGAGTTCAAACTTGTGTTCAGTTACCAGCTGTGTGAGCCTGTTTCCTCATCTGTGAAACAGAGCATCTATATCCCAGGGCTGTTGTGAGGACATAACGAAATGATATCTGTAAAGTGCTTTGTAAGCCTTAGAGCACTGTGTAAATAGTGTAAGTAATAGCTATTACTATTTGAAGGACTTTCATGGAGATTTCATTGGTTCTGCTTGACCCCAAAGGGCAGAGCTAGGAGTGGTGGAGTGCAGTGGTAGAGGGGTACATCATGCTTCAAAGTAAAGAAAAACTTCCTCATAATTAGAACTGGCCGAAAGAGGAATAACTTATGTCGATAAATAGGCAGAAAAGAAACATTTGAGCTCTAGAAGAGGAGACTGGATGACTGTCAGGAATGTGGCGGAGGGGTTCTTTGTTAGGTGTGGCTCAGTGGAGAGGGGCACTAAAGTTGCAATCAATTCTGAAATGATGATGCTGATCTCAGAAAGTGACTATTAATTAGAATGCATCACAAGGAAGGAACAGCAACTAAAAGAGCATCAGCCTAGCAACAAAAGCACCCTTAATAAGCTATTTGATTTGCTGGGGTCTCGTTCCAAGTAAAGAAATGAAGGCCTATGAGGTAGGTACTATTATTGTTCCCTTCTTGCAGGTGGAGAAACTGAGACAGACAGAAGGAAAATGACTTTTACCGGGTCACTTAGCTATTAAGTATCTGAAGGGGAATTTTAGCTCAGGACTTCCTGACAGGAGGCCCAGCACCCTATCCATTGAACCACCTGGCTGCCTCTAGTGTAGTTTTATAATCTCTTCCTCTTGAAATTACTCTGCATTTATTTATCTCCACACGTGTTGCAGTCTCCCAGGAGATTGTAAGGTCCTTGAGGGAAGGACTATTTTGTTTCTTTTCTTTTTATCCCCAGTGCCCAGCACAATGACCTACTTGGAGTAGGGGCTCTTAAAAAGTTCATTGAATTGAATCAGAATGTAGAAAGTTATTATTCACCTGCTCACTGAAGAAGATCTCCCAAGCCATAATTTTTAAAAAGACTTAAAAAAAAAAACCAAGTTAAATTTCATAAGGCCTTCATGACAACTGAATCATTTCTAACTTGGCCAAATGGATTGTTTCCAAAATCCTTCTACTCTTAATTGCTAACTGGTGTCCTACCAAAACCATCCAATTCTCCCCCTTGTAGAAAAAGTAATATAAGACAGTTTGTTGCCAGTGCTTTGGGAGAGATCTTGTAACTGGGGGAAAGTAAAAGAATTCAATCTAATCTGTAATTAGACTCCAGTACCAATTACACAAGGTAGGTCTGTGATAAGATAGCTATTGAGGAAGCTAGATGGTCCAAATCAGGACAAAGTATTAATTTCTTTTTTTTTTTTGCACTTTTTTGGGAGGGCAGTTGGGGTTAAGTGACTTGCCCAAGGTCACACAGCTAATTTTTGTGTTTAAGTGTCTGAGGTCCAATTTGAACTTAGGTCTTCCTGACTCCAGGGCCAGTGCATCACCTAGCCGCCCCACAAAGTATTAATTTCAAATCCAGCCCTAGACACTTATTAGCTATATAACGCAAGGCAAATAATTTAACCTCTCTGTGCCTCAGTTTCCTCATCTGTAAAAAAAGCACTTTGCAAACCTTAAAAGTGTGCTCTATGCTAGTTATTATTGTTATAAGTGCTTCAAGAAAGCAATAGGCAAAGGCTATGGGGGTTCGGAGGAAAGTCTTCACCTCTGGGTGGACAGTCAGAGAAGGCTATCTATGGAGGAGGTGCCATTTGAGTTGAGTTTCTAAGGCAGCATTTAGGACTCCATAGGCTTGGTTTCAGGTCTGATAAGTCGGACGTAACTGTTTTTGAGACTCATAGGCCCCCCCTCACAAGGAAAGCAATCTCTTCAAACCTTTGTTTTGACTACTGCTTAGAAAGAAAGAAGAGATAGCCACAATCTGGTGGACAGGTCTTGGAGC
>CM053582.1:201394270-201423316 GCA_028627135.1 Pseudochirops cupreus
TTCAGGGCTTCTGAATCAACAGCAAAGTTCCAGGACCTCTGCAACAACAGCAATATCCTGCACCAGCAGATGAGTCTGGCAAAACAACATCAAAACAGACAGACAGGATACTAGCACCACAACCATGCTTCCTCAGTCTTCCAGCAGTTTGGCTGGCCCTAGGACCCAGAATAAATCTCAGCTGGCTCCCAGAATCAAAATCACTCCTCCCAGGTTTTCAAAATCAAAATTGTTTTCTCCAGCCTGGGGAGGGGGAGGAGGGTGTTTCCTCTTCAGCCTTCCTGGCAGCAGCAACTTCAGTCTCCATGATTCTTGTCTTAAGAAAATTCTGACTCAGTTCTCAATCCAGTAGTAGCAGCCCAGACTCCAGATGCTGCTGGGAGAAACTATCTCTCTCCCCAGGAGAACAGCTTCTGCCACCAAGTTCTTGTCAGAAGAAATTCTGACTGTGCCTCTCTGGGACTTTTCTTATATATTCTTGTATATAAGAAATACACACAGAATTAGCTTCCTGTTTCAGCCAACGCCTTCCTGTTATGTCAGTTACAGGAGACAAGAGTTCATACCTTCTGTTTCCCCAATAGTGGCTTGATCAATTACTAACTGTGAAGTAGCTGCTACCTTTGCTTAACTTGAAACAGGGTGCTAAGTACCTGCTTGCTTGCCAATACAAAAAAAAAGTGGGGGGAGTAATTACGATTACAGGGCTCAACAACATTTTTTGATATTAAAAGAGTGCCCCATAACTGGAAAAGGTTGGGAACTACTTGTCTAGATCTCAAGCTTCTCATGTTATTATTTTCCATGATCTTGCCACCTGGTCCCCTCAATTCCTGCTTTCACCCAGGATAAAGTTTAATCCATGGCAGAAAGATATTCTTTGCACTGATATAGAGATATCATTGCCTCATTATTGATGATATATTCTGGAACACTATTCCCAAATCAAGTTTCTTTGCGCAATATTGAACTGAGTGTTTGAGATATGTCTATGTCTACATCCATGTCTATGTCTATTTCTACATGAACATCTACAACAAAGTCTGTATCTATGTCTTGGGCAGATGGATGACACAGTGGATAGGGTACCAGCCCTGGATTAAGGAAGACTCATCTTCCTCAGTTCAAATCTGAGATCAGACATTTGCTATCTGAGTGACTGTTGGCAAGTTGCTTAACCCTATTTGCCTCAGTTTCCTCATCTATAAAATGAGCTAGAGAAGGAAGTGGAAAACCACATCAGCCTCTCTCCCAAGAAAACCCAAAATGAGGTCACAAAGAGTCGGACATGACTGAAACAACTGAACAACAACAAATGTGCATGTCCATATCTATATGTAGTTGGGCTTGTCCTGGACACGCCTATATCACCTAACAGAGAAGCACTCTGTGTCCCCTATCCTGTGAGGAGGTATAGCCTCCTTTCATTGGCTGAGCAGCTACAAGAGGCCAGAAAAGGCTGAGTCTTTTAAATAGGCAAGAATGAAGTACTCATTCTCTTTTTCCTGCTCTCTCCTTCCTGCTATGTCCAGAGGGCGAAAATTCCAATTCCAACCTAGTCTGGATGCCATGAATCGAACTGGTGAGAGAGGAAGTAGCTTCCTTTGCTCCCTCTTTTATCCCAGTTACAAGAAATAGGATGGGTGTTTGTATCGTTCTGTGTTGTTTAGCCTCCCCAGTTTCAGGTGCCAGCAAGAAAAGTAGTGTGAAATGTTCACCCCTGCTTCTATTCAGTCATTTTCTTAGTGAATAATGATTTAAGGATAGTGAAGAGCTATCCTGCTGTTAACTGATTTGTAGCAGAGGTCTGTGAATAGATTTCAAGGCATGGGTGAACTTGGTTGGGGGAAAAACAGCATTTTTATCTTAACATAATTGATTTCTTTTGTAACCTTGTGTTTTATGCATTTAAAATGCCATTTTTAGAAAGGGACCATGGGTTTTATCAGACTGACAAAGGACTATGTGACACAAAAAATGTTAAGAACCCCAGATTTTGAGAAAGTTGGAAGGCATGGTCAACTTCCTATGACTGTGCATAAAAATGCCACATAGAAACTGAGTACTGCAAATTCTGCAAATCCAGGGTGGGACTGGAGCCATGAGCTGCCATCGTTTGGACCTGGAAACTTCTCTGATATTTGGAAAAGCCTTGTGACTTTAGGAGAGGAAAAAGGGGTTAAAGGTAGATGTTGGTACTAGGACTAGAGTCCAAACTGCATGTGAAGATGCTGATGGGTTTGAATTATATGCAGAGTTCATACAATTTGTACCATTCAATTCCTACATGCCTTCATGAGGGAGAATGTTGATGTTTGAGTACAGAGATTTTCCTGCTTTGAGAAAGGATATGTGGGAAGACCCTTGGGGAGAAAGAACAGACTTTAGAAAGCAGATATGTAGGGGAAAGCTGACTTTTCAATGTGTTTTTGATTTTTCACTTACCTCCCTAGAGACTTTGGGAAATTCTCCCTGGGTTAGATGGAAACCTCTATCTCTTGGTTGAACAGAAATGTCTTACTCCCAGTTGCTATTCAGTCATTTCAGTCATGTCCTACTCCCTGTGACCCCATTTCAGGGTTTTGTTGGCAAAGCACTGGAGTGTTTTGCCATTTCCTTCCCTTCTCCTTACTCCCAGTAGGAGACCTTATTCACTCTGTATTGTCTGTTATATCCTAATCTATATAATTTTCTGATTTCTGTTTATAATACTCTTGGAAATGTAAGATTAGTTGCTATTCACTATTTGTGATGGTCTTTTGTGTAACTTTGGTGGGAAGAAATCAAGCTTTCAGAAAAAAGCTTTGGGTATTCTCCCCCACTCCTTTTAAAGAGATAGTAAGCAAGAAGCACTTGAACCTAAAAAAAATAACGTATACTCTTTACTCTTGACCAGCAATATTTACTGGGATGTGTGCGTATTTTTTTAAAAAAAGATTTTCTATATACACAATCATATGTATATTTGGTTATTTATTTATATTCTTCCTGGAGAGTAGTAGGAGCCACAAGATTGTCCATTTCACTCTCTTCAGAGAGGGAGTACTGGACTAGAATTATATATATATTTATATACACATACTTATGCATATATATACAACACACACATTTATATATACGTGTATACATACACACATATGTATGTGTATATGTATATGTATATGTATATCTATCTATCTATCTATATACATACATATATATATATATATATTCCATCATTGGAGACAGATTGACAAGATTCTTGAGTGCATTTAGACAAATCCGTGTGGACATCCCTATAACCAATATAGGCAATACACACATAATTAGTGAAAAAAATCCAAGTAGGTATATTTGACCTTTTAAAGTATTATCTGTGGGTCCCATTGAGAGAAGACGCCATTCAAAGACATACAGAAGTCCTTAGTGTTTGCAATCTAAAGATTGTGAACCTCCCTTTGTAAGGACAAACCATATTCCTACTCTTCTGTCAGTGATATTTTTGGAAAAATAATGAAAAAACTGGCCCCCTCTAGGATGTTGTTTATGCAACAGAAAAGTAACAAGAGAATTAAAATGGTTAGAGTAAATGGGCCTAGAAAGTTTCCTATAGGAATAGACTTAATTCCTAAGTGAATGCCTTGGCCAACTCCAGAGCTAGACTTTTTATAACTTTTTGTTTGAACAGATGCTTCCCACCTAAGGGTCTCAAAACACTTTACAGGTATGTATGCTTTCCCATGATACATCCAGGACTCAGCAGACTTCTAGTGGGAAATGAAAGCGTGTTGCTTCAGCAGACACGTTCAAGTTAGAGGAGTAACTTGGGAGTCAGAAACAAATTCCATCAAGAGTTCTATGAAGGTATCAAATAAGACGGTGCATGTAAAAATACTTACTTGGTAACTACGAAATGTGATATAAATGTATTTCTGTTATTATCTGTAGACTTTCAATCACCATTTTCAAACTCTGAGCCTCACTTTTTCAATAATAAAATCGTATTTTTGCGATGTACTCCATAAGGTTATTGGAAGGAAATTCTGTAAATCACTCACTTTGTGATGCTGTTCCTCAAGCAAGACATACCAGTTCTGGGCATCTTCCCTGTCTGTCACTATCTGGAATTCTCTTCTTCCTCCTTTCTGCCTCCTGGCTTCCCTGGCTTCCTTCAAGTCCTAGCTAAAATCTCATTTTTCTTTTGACTTTGACAAAGTTTAATATACATTTGTGTTAAAAAAATTTTAAGTATATTTTATTTTATTTTATTTTTATTGAATTGATTTGTTTATTTACTTTTAGTTTACAAGATTTCATTCCAGAGTCCCTTGAGTTTCAAATTTTCTCCCCTCTCTCTCCCCCCTGCCATGGCCTCATGCAATCAAGTACAGGATCTGCAAATACTTTCATGTTGGACAATAGTCTGGTTGTATAGAAGGGTTGTAACCAATGGAGGGGACAATGGGAAAAAGGAAACAAAACCAAACATGGAAAAGAGCGATAGCATGTATTGCTTCAGTCTCCATTTAAACTCTGTTCTTTCTAGATCTTTCTCTGAATGTAGGTATCTCCTTCCATCCTGAGACTTGTAGAGTTGTCTTATAGTGGTGCGTTGCTGAGAAGAGTCCAGTTTATCGGGGCTGGTCATCACACGTACGATGTGTCTGTGATTGTGTACACATTTCTCCTGGTTCTGCTCTTCTCACTTAGCATCAGTCTGTATCAGCCTCTCCAGGTAAATATGAAGTCCATCTCCTCCCCATTTCTTATAGCACAATAGTATTCCATTACATTCATATACCACAGCTTGTTTAGCCATTCCCCAATTGATGGGCATCCCTTTAATTTCCAGTTTTTTGCCACCACAAAGAGAGCTGCAATAAATATTTTTGTACATGTGGGTCTTCCTCCCACTTCTGTGATCCCCTTGGGATACAACCCCAGAAGTGGTATTACTGGGTCAAAGGGTATGCAATTATTTACAGCCCTTTGGGCATAGTAAAATCTCATTTTCTAAAAGAAATCTTTCCTGATCCCGCTTAATGCTAGTGTCTTCCCTTCATTGATTATCTTTGATTTGTTTGTTTTCACGTTGTCTCTCATGAGACTATGAGCTTCTCAAGGGCAGGTACTTTTTTGCTTTTCTTTGTATCCTCAGATCTTAGCACAGTGTCTGGCATATAATAGGCGCTTAATAAATGCTTTACTTGAAGTGCTAGATAAATGTCAGTCATTTTAGAATCATTTAGTAATGCTAATGATGGGGTTTCATCTTTTTCCTTATTTACTTTATTATTTGCTTTAACGGGAAAACTCAATAAAAGAGTGGTATTATGCCATGCTCCTTTAAATTTTTTATTATACTATTCTTAAGTGAAAAATCAGTCCCAACTCTTTCTCTTGCATTTGATTTCCATAGTACAGATGATGATTCATAAATATTGTAAATGAAATTTTGTTTCAGTTATCATCTGGTGTGGTACTGATATCAGGAGATGTAAGTTGTCAAACAATGCTGCTATAATCATGCAGGGGTCATCAGTTGCAGAATATATGACTTGTTAATCACAGACTCTAAAATTTTATGTAGTTTCCTAATATCATGAAATTACTCAGGATGTTATATGATATTTATTATGCTTCATAGGATAGCAAAATAGGATATTATGCCCCATAGATTTAAACCTGGAAGGGACCTTAGAGACCATTGAACACAACAAACCTCATGCTACAGATGAGGAGGGTAACACAGTCTGCAAGTATTTGAGGTCCTGGTTCTAACTGACTTTAAGTCAGTACTCTAGCCACTAACTTGCTATGAGCTTTTCCATTACCATTTAGGTGATCTTTAACTTCATTTCTTCAGAGACTGTAAAGTTCTATTATTTAAAGCCACACATTAATTGGAAGAATATTGGTATTCAAAGAATGGGTCTTTGTTTCAAGGACAATCTTGGAGTCATTAAAAGCACTGAATAAGTTCCCAAAGCGAATACAACCCCTCGTTCTATTCACCTCTGGGCCCAATTCATTGTCCATTACAGGTGTGTTCCAGACACATGTAGCGATGAGTCAATTCTTCTGATTATACATCCACTGTATATCATTATCTGGACAACAGATACTCTTCATCCACTTGGTTCTTCCTGTGTGGATAGTGGTGTTCTTAATAAGGGGAGATAAATAAACTTGGAGGACAGTGTTCAGTTTTTAGATTCATTAGTATAAGTAAGTTGATTTATTATACGTTGATCACTTCAGTCATTATGTTTGACTACAATGGAATCACATCATATTGCATTAATCCAATGATACTTGCATACCCCAAATGAGATGGAAATAAAAACAATTTGAATAGTATGAGTAATTCTGCCAGCCATTATACTGAAGGAGCACATGCTCTGGAGTGTGAGACGGGAGGCATCTCATCATGCTATAAACCATGAGCAGCTTTTCATTTTGCCTGTTTACAGTTGAACATATGTGAGCTTTGGGGACTTACTTCTGGATATATAATTAAGAGAAGGGGGAAAAGGAATAAGCATTTATATAGTGCCTACTATGTCCCAGGCACTGTGCTAAGGGCTTATTTACATATATTATATTATCTCATTTGATACTCACAACAACCCTAGATGCAAGTGCTATTATTATCCCCATTTTATAGTTGGGTCTGCCCAGGATCCCATGGCTAGTAAGTATCTGAGGCTGGATTTGAACTCAGGTCTTCCTGACTCTCTCCATTATACCACTAGCTGCCTTAGTGACTTGCGATGAGGAAATTAAGAGTCCCTCAATTAGCCGCTCAGCCAAAGAGCTGATGGATTAAAAAATTGGATATACAAAAGGAGGTATTAGTCTCTGGTCCTCTCTCTTCTTTCCATCAATAAAGTGTAAAAACTGTTTCAAGTTGTGTCCCAAGAGTCAAGTATATGTCAGGGAATCAGGGAGATTAGGCTATCTCCCAGTCAGCCTCCATATGGCTATAAACACGTGGTTGCCTCTTTCAAGTTCATTCATTCTTGATCCTAGGTAAATAAACATCCCATGGTAGAGAGGTTTAGAACTGGCAGTAACCTTATACATTCGGAATGGTCTGAAGTTAGGCCTACGAGTATGGCAGCCACAGTTTCCCCAGGCTAACAATGGCTGACATGAAGGGAATCCTATAAATTAAGGAAGATGGGACGACCACTGATAAGAGAATTGGGTCAAGCTTTAACTGCATTACCAGCAGACATGTGCTGAGCCTGACTGGACAGTGTAGAGATGAGGTGAAATATAAAAAGTCTGGTTAGCAGTTCTGCAAAAGCGTGTAATGTTCTCTACGAGGCTAAATACCAGCTAATTGTAACAGTTAAGTCACTGAATCCTGTTAATATGAACTATGATTCTTCCATGTTTATTATTTTTTTCTTTGTAGGAATGTTCCATACTTGATTCCTGTTTCCACATTAAGTACCTTTTTTACCCTCTTCGTTGGAGACCTAGACTTGATTTATAACTTAAACCATAAGCAGTTTTCCTGAGGGTGATAGGGTAAGGATTTGTTAACAAGCCAAGTATGAGAACAGGGAGTCTAATTCCATTAGAGAGCATGCTTTCTGAGGGCTGTACCCAGCCCACAAACCTCGATGTCTGGGTGGAGGACAGGGAGAGGCATATGTTCCTGCCCCCATTATGAGGCTGAACAGTCACTTAGTGACTCAATACTATTATGTCGGGACCTTGACTGTTTTTTGAAGAAGTGATTCCAATCACCTTGGACTCTGTTTTATTTCTCTTTGAACCAGTGTTGCTTGTCTGATTATTAGGAAGTCTATTAGGATTGTCTTCTGCATTGGCAGGGACATACTGGGAAATTTTCAGGTACTCTATAATACAGGGATAAATTTTATATGAACCTCTAGTGGGGTCTGCCTATGTGTGAAAGATTCTGGAGAAATACTGGTATATGCAGCATGAAAGAACATCTGGAAATTTTTGTTCAGATATGCAGTGATATTACCCTATATGCTAAAGGAATCATGGAATTATTTTCATCCAGGGCAGTTTGATTTCTCACCCTCTCAGGACTAAGCCAGGTGTACCTGTAAACATCCAGAGAAGAGCACCTGAAATTGATGACGGAAAAGGCAAACCTTTATCCCTGAGTGACACATACTAGACAAGTCAGCCCCTAAATTCCCTCCTGGTTGAACTGAACCACACTCTACACAATCTCTGTTAAAACTGATTTTTGTTTCCTTCTTTTTGTGAAGACATCCTGGTATCTCTTCTGTCTCCTGGTCATTTAGCATACTGGGTATTGTGAAAAACAAAATATTTTACTTCACATGCTAACTCTAACCCTCATATAAGATGCGATTCCATTGGATGGTGAGGAGATTGCTACAATGTCTTTACTTCCTACTTGCTTGTAATAATATTGGTAGCTATTTTTTGAGTAGAGCCTTCTATGGGTCAGGTGCTGGGCTAAGCACTTTACAATTATTATCTCATTAATCCTCACAACACCCCTGGAGGGTAAGTGCTATTATGGCCTCCATTCTTCTGTTGAAGAAACAGGAGCACACAGTGCCTGTCTGAAGGCAGATTTCAAACTCAGTCTTCCTGACTCCAGGTCAAGTACCATATCCACTGTGCCACCAGCTGCCCCTTTTTACTTGCTCCATAAAATTTCCATATCCTTGCTTCCTTCTTAAAAGTATACAGCTTGGTTTTGATTAGTGTGAAAATAAATCCTACAAAGTAGTCACATGTATTTGAATTCACACTATTTGAAGTTATAATTATATTAAATATCATGATTAGTTCTTTTGTTGTTCAGATTTTTCAGCTGTCAAACTCTTTGTGACCTCATTTGGGGTTTTCTTGGCAATGATGCTGAAGTGGTTTGCCATTTCCTTCTCCAGATCATTTTACAGATGAGGAAACTGAGGCAAACAGGGTTAAGGGACTTGCTCAGGGTCACAGAGCTAATGTCTGAGGCTGGATATGAACTCAGATCTTCCTGACTCCAGGTCTGGCACTCTATCCTCTGTGTTACCTAGCTGCCATAATTGGTTCTAATCCAGTGCAAATATACAGTGCAAATTTAAACAATGTAGCCACTTCATAGGATCCACTATAATAATTAAGATCTAGCTATACTTCATAATCGTTTGAGATAGAGGGAACCTTTTCTACCATCCTCCCATCTCCTATTCTACAGATAAGGAGTGACTTGTCCAGGGTCATATATCCAGAAAACAATAAACTGGGGACTTGAATACAGATCTTCTAAGTTCAGAGCACTTTCCATCACACTTACATTAACAAAAACACCAATAAATAAGCAAAACCTACTTCATAGTAATATTTTTAGATAATAAAGCAGATTATTTTTTCTTCATATAATTTGAAATGAGTACTTTCATCAATCCTGTTTTAGGAAATGAAATCCCTTCTCTAACATTTCATGATGAAATTGTATATTTTCTCAAGAAGAAAAAGCCATGCCAAAGCAACTTCATTTCCTTTATAGATAAGATTACTAGGATGTTAAAATAGAAACTGTCTTATGATTTCAACCAAGCATGTGACAAATTATCTCCGCATATTTTTGTGGATAAAAATAGTGAAATATAGGATGGATGATAGTATTGTCATGAGAAAGAATACTAGGGCAGGGCATGGTAATTTCCTTCAAATATCTGAGTATTTTAAGGGTTGTTCCTTGAAAAAAAGGGTTAAATTTCTTCTGCTTTGTACCAGGAAACACAACTAGGAGCAATGGGTAGATGATGCAAAGAAGTAGATTTTGGTGTGATCAAACCTCTTAACAATTACAGCTATTTAACTGACTTGGCAGAGATGTAGAAGGGCTTTCTGTCAGCTTGGAATAGATGACCTCTGAGGTTCCTCCTATCTCTGAGATCCTATCATTATGGGATTGTCCAACATTTTTACCAATGATTTGGATGAAGACATAGAAGATAAGGTTTAAAACTTGTTCTCCCACAAAGTTGGGAGAGATAGCAGAGTTAATATGACAGATTCAACATGAACTAAATTAGCATTAGGGCTGAAGCCCTCAAGACAAATTTAAGAAAAGAAATATGTATTGTACTTAGGTTTAAAAAATTAAAAGCAAAAATGAAGTATTAGCCAGATTAAGTTGAGGATGGTAATGAAATGGGATGAAAACTAATTTAGGAGCAATTCACATGAGAAAGATCTTGGGGGTTTTAGTAGACCACAAACTATAAACTAACAGTAAAAGATTCCTGTTAAACAAGCATAAACATATATCACATTAATAGATGTGCTGTATTTAAATTATAAGCACTCTGTACTAGTCAAATCTGGAGTCTGAGTTCCAATCTGCATGCAACAATTTAGGAAGGGATGGGTTCTATAAAATCCCCAGAATCTAAGTTAGTCTAACCATCACTTGGAGATGATAAGCAAGGTAGACTGAGCTGTCACATACCTGTGAATCTCAAGAGCCCAGACTTTACAAGGCCCAGGAGCTGTCTTCTAACCTTCCTTCACGTGGAAGGTGCTCTCCTAGCAATTCACCTCTTTTTCTGGGGTTTTCATTTCAAACTCTGAATGCTGCCTTCCCAGAGAAGGAAGATAGCTGCCACTTTAGCTAGACTGCTTATGAGACTATATTGGTTTACATTTTTTATTAGTTGTATATTAGTCAGTCAATAAGCATTTATTAAGCTCCTACTATGTGCCGGGCATTGTGCCAAGTGCTGGGGATACAAAAAAAGGGCAAAAAATCATTCTTGCCCTCAAAAAGCTCACACTCTAAGGGAGAAAACATGGTGCCTCTGCAGTTAATTAAGGGGGAAAGGGGATTATGCCATAGTCAGAGCTGTGTTTTCAGATATTTTGGTGGCTGAACAAATGGACTGGAGAGACCTAACGCAGGCAGACCTACCTACAGGCTATTGCAATAATCTAGCAGGGCAGGTACCCAAGTCCCTCAGGGCTTCTGAATCTTGGCCTCCTGTCAGTAACAGGGCACTGATAGAAAAATGTGGGTTAATGGCTATTTTCCCACTGTTATCTGAGACAAATGGCTATTCTCTCATTCTCTCATCCTTTTTCATGGTAGGCTCATCACTCATCTTAAAGATACTATGAAATAGTTAATGCTAGTAACTAAAATATAAAAGCTCAGAAAAAAATAATGTGGTTTGAAAATTTCAGTATCACAATGATGAAATGGCTTCCCCCCCACCTTTTTAAGTGTCTTATTCACAGAAGATGTTTCCTCTTCACAAATCATTATTTCTGTTAGTCTCCAGAGAACATGTGAATAAATCTGTCAAAACAACTGCTTGTGGCAGGAGTCAGTATTTTTCTAATGTTTATGGCATAAATATATTGGGTCCCCCTCCATACTGTGCCTTTTAAAAGTATTATCTTATTTTTCCCAATTACATGTAAAAACAATTTTAAACATTCTTTTAAAAAATTTTTGAGTTCCAATTCTTTCTCCCTCTTTTCCCTCCCCTTTCCCTGAGATAGTAAGCAATTTGATATATGTTGTACATGTGCAAGCATACAAAACATATTTCCATATTAGTCATGTTGTAAAAGCAGACAGACCAAAAAAAAAAAACCAAAACCAACCCACAAAAAAATTAAAGTGAAAAATAGTATGCTTTCATCTGCATTCAGATTCTCTCAGTTCTTTCTCTAGGTGTGGATAGCAATTTTCAAGTGTCTTTTAGAACTGTCTTAGATCTTTGTATTGCTGAGAATAGCCAAGTCATTCTCAGTTGATCATTGTACAATATTGCTGTTACTATGTATAATGTTCTCCTGGTTCTGCTCACTTTACTTTGCATCAGCTCATGTAAGTCTTTCCAGGATTTTCTGAAAGCACGATACTGGAAAAAAATAGAAGAAAGGAATCCTAACAGCACAGGGCATTCCTTTTCCATTAGATAAATTATAGATATTTTATATGAATATAATATTGAATATTTTTGCTTTATTGTTTTTTGTCACAAGGGAAGATTCAGCCTGGATAAGCTATGTGAAATGATTGTGATATAAAAACAAAAGTGTCTTTCCCTTATCAATCAACTAAGATAAGAGGGAAAAACAGTATGGTTACTGGATGGAGAGCCTGTCTATAAATCAGGAAGACTTGAGTTCAAGTCCTTCCTTTGATAAATATTAACTATGTGACCCTGGGCAAGTCATTTTCTTCTTGGTGCCCTAGTCAAGTCTCTAAGACTAGCAGATCAGCATTGGTAAATGTTTGCTTTATTAGTGAAAACACAGGTCCAGACCAATAGATATAAACTTCCTCCTTCCAGCTGTGGGTGTTAATTCTAGTTGAGATTATTGAACCTAGGGTGACTGAAGGCAGAGAGAAAGAAAGAGGAAGAAGGGGAGGTTGCTTTGGTTAGGGTCCCTTTAGCTCTGTGGTACTGTACAACCCCTCATCTGTTCCCATTGCTCCATTTATAATTCCACAGATAATCATGAAGTGAAAACTTCATGTGTTCATATCACCATGCTTCTATATGTCAATGCATGAACAGACATGGTCATCATTATTTTCAACCTTAATTTATCAGTAGCTTTTGTCAGGTCCAAGGGCAGCTGGATGGTGCAATAGATAAAGCTTGGAATCAGGAAGTTTTCTGGAGTTCAAATCTGGCTTCAATCACTTATTAGCCGTGTGACCCTGGGCAAGTCACTTAACCCTGTTCGCCTCAGTTTCCTCAGCTGTAAAATGAGCTGGAGAAGGAAATGGCAAGCTAGTCCACTACCTCATGCCAATGGGGTCATCAACAGTCTGACACAACTGAAACAACCCAGCAACAGCAATAACTTATCAGATCTTCTTGTGTCAAGGTGCAAAAAGCTCTTATTATTTGGTATTGATGGAATCCTAATAAAGCTGCCCCACCAAACAGCAGGCCCACTGCCTCTACCCAGCAACTCACTCCTCATTCCACTCAATATCCCAACTTCTTTATATATGCTTCACTACTCACTAGAACAACAGGTATGTCCATGAACTCACCATTCTCACAGCAACAGTAGGCGTCTCCTTGCGATGGGATCCCAGCCACTGCCTCTAGTTACCTACTGCCCCCAGACCCATTCCTCATATTTCCCACAGAAATAGCTGGTGTGTCCATGAACTCAACCACAACCACACGCATCTAACCTCAGACAGGACCACAGAACTCAGCCAATCAGAAAGCAGCACCACCAGGATACCCAAGCAGAATGTGGGCCCCCAAACAATAGAAGAGCCTTTCGCTAAGTAGGCACCTGTGCAGTGATAGTAAAGAACTGACCTAGAGTAAACTTATGACATAGAGAGGATTACTTAATATCATTATCATACATACATATCCCCCACCCTCCTGCAAAACAATTCTGGGATTTTGTCGTGGCAGAGTTAATTTAAAGGGTAATTGCTCAAGGTACATCCTGCTTGCTGGGCCTTAGCTCTGGAAAACAGGGTGTCTCCTAACAGTAAAAAGAGACAGGTCGTCTTGGCATGGGGATCCTGACACCCATTAGAATAAAACACCATCAAGGGCAGGGATCTATCTGTATTCCCCGTGCCTTCAATACAGAAAATTCTTAATAAATACTTATTGACTTGACTTTTCTCCTAGGGGAGAGCACAAAACTGGTGGCGGAGAGGAGCCGTTGAGAGGTAAGTGTTTGGTTCAGAGATTGCCATTGCTAGAGAAAAAAGCCAGAGAAATAGATTCTAGGAGTGAGGAACCTACAGCTTTGCCAAATTAATCTATTGTTTAGGATCTGAAATTTAATGAACATCTAGCCCAGCAGAGACACCAGGGAGTAAGGATGAGATCTAGAAAGAAGTGTTCAGTTAGATCAAAAGGAAAAACTAAGGAGGATCTAGGCCTACTATCCTGTAAATATGTAAATGTGCAATGCAAAACTGATGGAAAAAAACTATGATAAGTTTTGTGATTTCCACCCACCCCACCCTTTCTATTTATTATTTTTATAATTGTTTCCCTCCCTAGGCTTTCCTGACATTTTCTTCCTTCTTTCCTTCCTTCCTTCCTTTTTTGTTTCACACCTGTCCTTTCCTTGGAATAGGAAACTCCTTCTCTCAATATGGTTGTGTGATCATTCTGCAATTTGCTACATTAGGACACTTTACTGGGGCACTAAGAAATTAAGAGTTTGTCCAGGGTTACACAACCAGTATGTGGCAGAGGCAGGACTTGAACACAGGTTCCTGAATGAAGCTAGCTTACTATCTGTTACACCAGTGTTTCTTTTTTCCCATCATACTAGCTGTGAAAAACCTACTTTTCAGGGAATAGGGGAAGGAAAAACCTTGAGTTCTCTTTTGTAAGCCCGGTCAGATATTGGGGAACCGAATCTAGAGATCAGAAGTGACTGCAGCTAGAAATCAGAGGGAGCTCTTAGCAAGCTGAGCCTTTGATGCTCATTGCTTCCTATAATTTCCATGACACTGTTCCATGAATCATCCTTTTTTCTCTCATGCATCCTCAGTCTCTCCCTTTCTTTTAACTCCTTTTTTCCATCTAGAAATATATTCATTATATATTTTTATTATTAAATATTTTTATTATTATTTTTATTAAATTTACCTCTCCTTCGACAAATCCATTTCTCTTTACTCTGCTATAGCTTTAAACTATTGTTCCAGTTCTCGTCCCCCTTTTATTGCTGAACTTTTAGAAACAGTACACTTACCACCTCCACTTTATTACCCATTTACTTTTTTTTTAAATGAATGGATTTTTATTTTATTTTATTTTTAAAATTAACTTTCCTTTATTTTTAGTTCACATCACTGATTTTCACAAGATTTTGAGTTACAAATTTTCTCCCCGTCTTTCCCCTACCCACCCCCCCAAAACAGCAATCCCACTGAATATCCCCTCCCCTAATCTGCTCTCTCCTATATGCTCCCCCATCACCCCTCTGATTTTCTGGTAGAGCAAGATGGATCTCCCTATCCCAGTGCCTGTATTACCCATTTCCTACTCAACCTTTGCAATCTACTTTCTTCCCTATTCTATCGAAGCAATCCTTTTTAAGCACACTAATAGCCCCTTTATAGATAAATCCAATGGTTTTTTATTGTAGCCCATCCTCCCTGACCCTTTCTGTAGCATACGGTACTCTTGAGTAGCCTCTCCTTCTTTAGATCCTCTTCGTTCTCGTTCTTAAGGCACTGCACTCTCATTACTCTCTTTCTATGTCTTTCTTCTTCTATGTCTCCTCATCCTCCTTCCTACCTTTATACATGGATGTCCCTCCAACATTCTATTCTTGGTTCTCTTTTCCTGTTTACATTCCCTTAGATATGGCATCCATTCTCATGTCTTCAATTATCATCTCTTTGCAAATGACTCCTAAATGTCTCCATCCAATCCTCTCTCTGGAATTCTAGTTTTCTTTTTCCAAATGCCTATTGAATATCCATCTCCAACTAAATATATCACCAGCACCTCAAATCTAACATGTCCAAATCTGAATTCCTCATCATATCCCCTACAACTTGTCCCTCCTATTTCTGCGGATGGCACAACAATTTTCGTTATCACCCAGACATGTCATATTTGACTCTTCCTTATTTTGCACATTTCAGAGCCAATCGGTTGCCAAGTCCTGTCAATTCTACCTTGGCAAAATCTTCTACATTCATCCTTTCATTTTTATTTTCACTTAAAGCATTCTTTTTCAATTTCACACAGATGATTTTAATGCCTTCTAACAAGTCTCCATGTTTCCAGTCTAACCCCTCTCCAATCTTCTTTTTTTTTGTTTGTTTTTTGGATGGGGGAAGGTGGTAGGGCAATTGGGGTTAAGTGACTTGCCCAAGGTCACATGGCTAGTTTTGTGTTAAGTGTCTGAGGCCTGATTTGAACTCAGATCCTCCTGACTCCAGGGCCAGTGCTCTATTCACTCTGCCACCTGGCAGCCTCTCCAATCATCTTTCTATCAGTACAGGAGACATCTTCCTACTGATATAGTGGAAAAAATATAAAGGACTTGGAGTAAGCAAGGATCTGGGTTCAAATCTCTTCAGCAACACTTACTAGTTCTGTGTCTTAATTCATTGTCTCCCAAAGTCTCAGTTCCCTCATCTATAATAACGCCTACAGTAGCAATAGCTTAAAAGGCATGCTGGTATCTTGAAGAGGACACTAGCTGGGGATTTAAAGATCTTGGGTTCACATCTCACTTCTAATGCAAACTACCTGTGTGGCTTTGGACAACTTACTAAATCTTCCCAGATTTTAGGCAATAATGTAAAATCAGAGGGAAGAGGGTAGACTTATATCTTTGATGTTCTTTCCAGCTCTAGATCTATGATCTTATGAACTCTTTGGGCCCTCCCAACGTCCTCATCTGAAAAATTAAAGCATTAGATTAGATGATCTTTTGGGTTCTTCCAGCTCTAAATCCTATGATTATAATATATGTACAGAGCCATTCTCCAAGGCCCAGCTCAAGTTCCCTCTAAGTTTTTGATGATCCCTAGGGTAATTCTTCCCTCCTTTGAGCTCTTTTTTCATCTGTGCTACTCACTGGATACTTGTCATAGACGGTCTTGCAGATGTTAGTTAAGATCTTTCTTTCTATGATGGATTTTCACAGACTGCTTCTAAAAATCACAAATGAAAAGCTCTCCAACACTCATCACTCCTAATTTCCAGAGTCTATTTAACTGAGCTTTAGTGAATTCTCTCTTTTCCATTGGTCTGTGATGGGGTTCTACTTGGTGGGTGTTCATCACACATTCCATTCTGAGTGTGTGCTTAATTCCCAGAAGAAGCGGTAGAATGGAATGTGAAGCCAACAGCACAGCTCGCCCTGAAACTCCACAAATCTTCTGGCCTCTGCCCATCTCTCTATTTTTGGTTATTCTGTTCTTCTCTGCCTAGATGACCATATGCTCTTCCCAACCAATTTCACTTTGACTTTTCTTTAAGGCCCAACTCAAGTCCCAGACCTCTGTAAGGTTTTCTTAGCTCATGATTATCTTTTCCATCTTTTAATTTTTCTAGTACTTTTCAGCTGCACTGTTAAGTTAATTTAATACTTATCACACAACATACTTCTTTCGTTATAACTATCTTGCCATATGTATTCAATCCCATCCAATAAGCATTTATTCAATGACTGCTACATGCAAGGGAATGATGGGGTCAGGAAACCTTGGTTCGAACTCTACCATAGACACTTAATAGTAAGCTATGTGACACTGTGCAAGTCTTAATTTCTTCATAAGTAAAAGGGAGATAATAACAGCACCTACACTATAGAGTTGTTGTGAGGATCAAATAAAATAATATAAAGATAAAGCACTTTATAAACATTAAAGAGCTATATTATTAGCTAATATCAGCTAGTATTATTACTGGTTTTTATTATTATATTATAATAATATAACAATTGGTTATTATTACATAACTGGTATATTATTACATAATAACATTAGCTAATATTATTAGAGGGACAACAGCAAACCAGTCCCCACCCCAAGGACTTTACACGCCACTGGGGGGTACATATCTTTCTCCAACTAGACTGTCAGCTCCTTGAGGTCGCCCAGCACAGAAAAGATGCTAAATAAATGTATGTGAAGGCAGTTAGTTGACTAAGAGAACAGATGACTGGATTTGTAGGTCAGAAAGATCTGAAATCAAACCCTGATTCAGACATTAGCTGTGTGATCCTGGGTGAATCACTTGACTTCCTAGGCTTCCATCTCCTCATCTGTAAAATTGGGAAGATCAAACAAGACAGTATGTGTAAAGTGCTTTGTGAACACTAAAATGCTATAGAAATGCGAGCTATTGTTATTATTATTATTGATGATAATTTTTTAAAACTCAGGTCAGAGCCTAGATGCCACACAGAATTCTCACCTTCCTCCAATATACATTGGCACAATGCTCCTTTTTTTTTTTTTGCTTTTTTTTACAGGGCAACTGGGGTTAAGTGACTTGCCCAAAGTCACACGGCTAGTAAGTGTGTCGGGTGTCTGAGGTCGTATTTGAACTCGGGTCCTCTTGACTCCAGGGCCCGTGCTCTATTCACTGCGCCACCCAGCTGCTCTAACAATGCTACTTTTATAAAACAATCTGTTTTTAAGTTAAGACTGGCTGCACTCTTAACGCCTGTCTTGTGCCAGATTCCTGTTGCAAGAAAAAGGAGGATTCATATCTTTGCTTGGTTCAAATTCTACCATGCTGAAAATTATAATTTTAAAAACTTGGACCCAGAGTTTCTCTCAGTGGAAACAGATTAGATTAGTACAAATAACCATATAAAAAGAGTGGCTTAAATTTAAAATCATATACAAATGAAAGGTAATATATTACTTGCTGATGTTACTTATAGTCACAAACAAAATACCTTTTCTGAGTCATTCTAAACAATATAAAACCAATTTTTGCATGGTAACTGGGCTAGTTTTTTACTTTTTGATAATTTTTTTTTAATTCAGGCTAGATGTCAGTCAGTTATGATGAAAACACAATCTAGAAGAGATAATATTATGGTACAAAAAGTTTATTTAGTAACAGTTTTGTAAACATTTGAGGTAAATGAACATTGACATCAACTGATTCCTATAGAATTGTATACATGAGGCAAGTCCTTTGAAAGGCAGCCCTTTTAGGGATTTACTGCTTGCAAATCCCTCACTGCCCAGAAATCTCTCTGTCATGAGGATCAGTCATGTAGAAAACAAACATCCTTTGGGCCACAAGAAACCTCTGAGTAAGCCGACACAACCTTTGTACTGTGGGAGAGATTGTGTAATGAAGAACAGAAATGCATCTCCTGAGCTTTAAAGAATTGTTTACTTTGATTGTCATGTCTTTTTTCACTTGTTTAGATTTTGAGAAAAAAATTCGTATTGCTTTTTACAAAAATATTTTTTTCCTGTAAGGCAATAATGTATTCTTCATGAGTATTTGGGAGGAGGTAGGGGAAGAATCTGTGAAAAAATCATGTGGAAAAAAATAACAAAAAGATAATATGTATGTGAAATTAGCTTTCTTTAGATGGCACTTGGCATACTGGAAGACTTCCTATGTTAAGATGTTCCTTTCTGAGGCATAAATATCTTGTTAGAGTCCCTTAACATTTAAATAAACCAAAATAAGGGTCAGGGACCATGTAGTTCATCTACATGTGTAATTTGAAAATTAAAAAATAAAACTGAATGCAAAAGTTGGAAAACCAAAGTTACAAATATAGCATGTGTCTCATGAAAAATCAGGGAAAAATGATAAAAAGGAGAATATGTTCTATATTCAGTTGTATTAAGGGATTTGTTAATCAGATTGAAAATCAGTTTTTTTTTTCCCTAAAAGGACTGTTGGAATTATTTAATTGGCTCTACTCTCAGGTTCTGACACAACAAATTATGGGGAAACAGCATAACATCAGCACATTTAATAAGTGACAAATCAGTATTGATTCTCTGATTCTATGTCAAAAAAAGTACTTTCCTGTTTCAACACTTTACATCATTTTCAGGATCCAATGCTATAAAAGTTCAAAAGCTTATTTTAGCCATTAAGCATGGAAAAAATGATGAATTACACTTAAGAAAAAGTTAAAAATACACAAATCCCAAAGGAACAAGAAAGGAGTGAATGTAAAATTTTGCAAGAAATCCTGCAGAATCAAAATGGAAAGAGAACTTTTGCATTTGGATCTTTCAAAGGTTGAAAAAATCGTATAGCCCTTAAGTCATTTGACAGTACAAATTACAGGAGGGGGTTTCTGATCCACTGATAAAAGAGAATATAAATATTTCATACTTCTGATTAAAAATACACATTTGATAAATCAATTTTAGTTTTTAGACAACTTTAGTGAAATAGGAAAAACCACACCCCAAATCTCCCAATTAGATGATAAATTGTATTGATAAATATCAGTAGACCATTTAAATGTGTGAAAAATATAGGATGAAATGTGTCTTGTCCATTATGTGTACCTGTCTAATTTTTTCATTGCACATTTTAATACTTAAAATAATTTATTAAAAGAGAGCAACCTTCCACACCACTCATCTACCCCCACGGGGCAGAGAAGCCTGACCTTTTGGTTTCAAAAACACTAATACCTCAAACAGCAGTATAACTCAAGTAAGAAATGTCATTTTCCACTTTTAAAAAGAACTGTGACCAGTAAATTCACCTGTAAACTAACAAATATCTCCTTCCACAGATGCTGTTCTACCTCACAAAATTTCATTACTTCTTGGTTCCTTAATTGTTTCTAATACTACTGAAGGAAGCAAATTTAATCCAATTTACATTTAAAACAGGTATTTCACACAAATCCCTTCAAACAAACTAAATCTCTGCCCATGTAATAGGGAGAAGAGGCTCAAGCTATTCTAAATGCAATTGTATCATAGAGGGATAACCATACACATGTTATCCATTATGCATAAAGTTAAATTTTCAAAAATTTAAAAATTAAAACTATAATCAATCCTCCCCCTCAACTCAAAATCAAATGGTGGGAAACCAAGAAGTTTAAAATTTGTTAGAGGTGTGGTTACGGTAGAAGTTCCTGAGGCGTGTGTTCCAACACAGCCTTGTGAGTTGTAGCTTTGATTTTGGCATAGTGACTACAACCTTTTCTAAAACTAGATGCTTTCAAAATGGAGGTGGTTCAAGGGCATACATCTATGCTGAGAAGTTGGTCTCTTTTTCTAAAATTAGATGATCAATAATGGAATAAACCTTCTGCTATCCTATTGGAACTCCTTGTAAGACTGAGAGTCCCATTTAAGCTAGGAATGCGAAAGGGCCTTTTCAGTAGTTTACAAAGTCGTAACTACTTTTGCTCATTATTAGATCTTAAAATATATTTGAGAAAGTGCTTTAGGGAGCATGGCCTCAAATAAATCAAATTGATATGTTAATTTCCTGAATTTAAAAAGCAATGAATTTAATAAGGGGACAGACAGACAATACAATTAAGGGGAGGTTGTGGTGGTGATGGTATGAAAGTTGAAAAATAGCCAGTCCTAATCCATGGAAACTCGAAGTGAAAAATGTGAATAGCATCAAGCCTAATGTTGCTACTTTTCATCAGCTAATTCATTGGCTCACAGATGACTGTACCACTCTGTAGCCTGAAAGTTAATTATATCAATGGTTTTGCTTAGTTCATGAAAAAATGATGAAAAGCTATTTTTAGTAAAGAGGTATGTGGAATGAAAAATTGGGCCACTTTATATCCATAAATAATATCCTGGTAAGTAGAGATTCCTTTGATGTATAAGCAAATAAAACTGTTATGTTTATACTTATACCCAGATTAGGAAGTTGAATGTGTTGTATTTTTATTTTTAATTTAAGAAGTAAAAAAGGCTAGGAATCTTATGGGTGTTTTGTCCTCTATTTTTAAAAATTATAGGTCATTAATACATTTGAACTATTCTGGTGACCATGGTTAAGTTTCAATTTTCTATTCAAAATTTTTAACAAGTTCAAAAGTTTGAAATGCTTAGCTGGGTTTTTTTCCTCTTTTCCCTAATGGCAATCAGCAGACCAATGAAGCTGCAGACTTCCTTTAAAAAGAAAAGGCCAAATCTTTAACTACATGTAACAGGGCCAACTTAACAATAGCTGGATTATCCTAATTTCTAATACTACTACATCTCTTTTTCTCAAAAAGACTGAAGGTTGAAAAATGAATGTCACACTTGTCCTTTAAGACTCAAATCTCAAATGGGTTGCTGAAAAAGAGAAATTCTTAAAGCATGCCAGTCACATTTTTCTTCAATTTTCCCACTGGGTGAAGGCAATTGATCTACAGTACACCCTGGAATTATGACTGGAGAATTAGCCCTGGAGAATCAATATAGTTGTGTATTATATCATAACACGCAATGTGAGAGTTTCCTGTGCCTCACTGTGCAGGTTTAGAAGTGCAAATGCCTCTAAAAAACGACAGAGAAAGAAGAAAGAAAAGGAAAGGAAAAAAAAATCCATTTGCATGCCACTTGAATATTTTTTGGACCAGGTGAGCATATAGTCACTCAAAAGCAAATGCACTCATAGTTTAAGAGTAAGGATGGAGTTGAATATGTCCACTGATTTACTACACCAGCCAGAGAGGTTTTGCCCAGTTTAGGAATACATGGCGATTTGGATGACAGGGTATGTAGAGTGGGGCCTGGAGTCAGGAAGACCTCATTTCAAATCTAACCTCAGACACTTCCTAGCTGTGTGACGCTGGGCAAGTCACTTAACCTGTTTGCCTCAAAGTTTCTTCAACTGTAAATGAGGATAATAGCACCTACCTCTCAGGGTTACTGTGAGGATCAAATGAGATAATGTTTGCCCAGCACTTAGCACAGTGGCTGGCACAGAGTAGTCACTATATAAACGCTTAGATATAAGAGGGATCTGTAGGCAGTGCACGAACTAATTTGTAAATTCTGCTCAGGTTACAAGGTCAGGGCCTGCTGGGCTTGGATATTTTTGGGACGAACAATCAGATCTCACTTTGGTTACTTTCATTCTATCAGAAAATGTTGCCTTTATGTCCACTACAACTCACAGTGTGTTAAGAACAGCAGGTATTAACATAAGGAAACCTAGTCTCCTCTTCTTGATCTTATTTCTCCTCCCATCTTAGGACCTGTCTTTCTTCTGGTTCTTGCTGATTCAACTGTGAATTTTATTTTTTTAAAAAAATTTTCTAGAAGAAAGGTTACTTTAAAACTCTCTTCAGAGATATTAGATGGCTAAGTCATCCGATCGGGCTCTACCGCTGCTGGACTTACTAGCCTTGCTTAACCGTCTTGTATCAATGAGAAGCATCGGGGGTGCGTGCATCTCAACTGTGGTAGTGCCTAGCTGTTTCTCTCCATCAGAGTTTACCTCTGATTTAGTGGCCCCCAAACTGCTGCTACTTCCATTAATCAACAGCAGGGGCACTTTACTTCCTCCTCCACTGTCTGCTCGCTCTTGGAGGAGTTGCTGAACACTGCTTGGGGTGGTGGGAGTGCCAGGGGTGGTGTTGGGTGGGGATGACTTCCTTTCAAAAGTCTGTTGCTCTGCCTCCTGGTTGGCCCAGTTCTGCTCAGTCATTAAGATGTGGTGGTGGTTGCCACCATAATACTTGGCTGGGGCTGTCTTACTGCGCTCCTCGGGAAGGGTTACCATTCTGAATTCTGTGGGCTGTGGAGGAGCCCCAGGATAACCTGGAGTGGTTGCCTGTCCTAGGGAAGAGGCAGACTGAGTATAGTAAGGTGGGAATCCAACAGTAGGTGGGGCAGAATGGGAGGAAAGCAAAAGTGGGCCAATGCTGCTACATTTTGAGGGAAGGACTTTGGCTTCAGGTGAATCTGGGCTGTAATGGTTGGTCATACCCTGTTTAAGCTTTTTCCAACCCAGGTGATAGATCTCCAGCATGTTGAGCAAGAGAGACACACAAGCCACCACTAACATGAAAATAATGAATATGGTCTTTTCTGTGGGCCTGGAGATAAAGCAGTCCACAGTGTTGGGGCAGGGCCACCTGTCACAACGGTACAGTGGCTTCAACTCAAAACCATACAGGAAATACTGCCCCACGATGAAGCCCACTTCAAACAGAGTCTTGAAGATAATGTTAAAGACATAGGTGCGGAGTAGGGCACCAGCTATCCGGACTTTGCCTCGATCATCTCGGATTGGAGGCTTCTCTTTCTTTTCCACCCTCGTACCCTCCTTTCTGGTTAGTGGCTCTCTATGGCTGCTGGGACCTCCGAGTTCCCCTACTGCCTGCTGCAGGTTGTTTTTCTTAAGCTGTTCTTCTTTTTCCTTCTTTTTTTCCTCCATGCGTACGATGTGCAGCACATGGCCCAGATAAATGAGGGTGGGTGTAGAGACGAAAATGATCTGCAAGACCCAGAAGCGAATGTGGGAAATGGGAAAGGCCTTGTCATAGCAGACATTTTCACAACCTGGCTGTTGAGTGTTACACGTAAAGTCTGACTGTTCATCTCCCCAGACTTCTTCTGCAGCTGCACCAAGCACCAGAATTCTGAAGATGAACAGAACAGTCAGCCAAACTTTGCCAATCACGGTAGAGTGTTCTTGCGCGTTCTCTAATAGTCTCCCCAGAAAGCTCCAGTCACCCATTGCTTCAGATTCCTAACCTATAATGGGAACATCATCATTGTTGTTAATAAACAAATTCTCATTAAATAAATCACACATATTGTATAGCAAAATACGTCTGTAAAATACCTATTGGGTCACTGACCGGAAACATAGGGAGGCTTCTTTGGGTTTGTTTTAGAGGGATGTAGTCCCAAATTTCTAAACCCCGTACAGTAAGTACTGTAGAAGTTTCTACATGACTGCAGTCATTCATTGTCTTATGCTACACTATGCAAGACTGTGAGCTCAAAAAAAAAACAGATGCGAAGGTGAGTGCAAACTTTAAAACCGTTATGCAAATGTAAGTCACTATGGTACGTAAGGAGATTCTAAAATTTAAATTAAAATGTTCCATGGTGGAAGTTATAGCCGAGCTCACTGAATCTGAACACTGGAAAAGACCCTGGAGATGATATGGCACAATGGAATAGATGCTTCCGTTATATTGTGGGTAGGGCTGGGCTTGCTTTTTCTCTTCAGACACCCAGCACCTAGCCCTGTGCTTAGTACATAGCAGAGGAGGTGCTGAAGAAGTGTCTGATGAATTGAACTGAATTTTGGATGCATAAAAAAAGGCCCAAGGGGGCTGTGACTAATCCAGTTTTATCAAGTCATCCTGACCTGGAGGTAAATCTCTCCTTTTTCACTCTGTTTCCTGTGGTATGAGAATATTTTAAATTATTTCTTGCTTTTACCAGAACAAAAAACATCAATTTCATCAAATATCAATTTGTTTCCAGTTCCATGGTAAACTTGAAGACAATTTTGATTGGTTTTTTTTTTTTGGCAAACCATAGCTGCATAAATGTTTTAATAAAATGAATGAGAAAGACTTCAACACTCTTTTACTGGCTTAGTAATTTCTTATAATGAAAAGCATCTATTTCTTTCCTTTGGGGTGAAAAAACCTACCAAATTTCTAATTTTTTGCACTGATAACATTTTTTAACACCCATTCAACTAAATAAAATTTATTAATCATCTAGTTTACACAGGGCACAAAAGTCCTGAAAAAACAAACTCTGGTATTTTCTACCATAATAGGAAAGTTTTAAGTACAGTTTTAGCCACAGATACTTTCTGTCATTCAAGAAGGACCAGCTTCATTAGGCAATGGAGAGGTTTATCACTAGTTGGCTAGTGACACCCTCACAAAACAAAGAAAAAAAATTTAAATTTAAATGCTCCTCAGTCCTCTGTTGTCCCTTTTGCTTTTGCACTGACAGTGTCAGACTAGTGGGAAAATGGAAAAAGGTGTTAAGAAATGCTTGTTTATACATATAAATGTTTTATATATATACATCCATATATACATAAGTGTATATATGGATGTATATATAAAAAACATATATGTATATACATACTTAATATATGTTCTGTACATGTATATACGTATATATGTAGGTGTATATATGCATACACACATACACACACTTGTTTATATATCTTGGATATCAAACCTTTATCAGAGGAATTTGATACAAAGGTTTTTAATAGTAAATTACAAAGTATCTATCTATCTATCTATCTATCTATCTATCTATCTATCTATCTATCCATCCTTGTATCTGTATACCCCAAAAGGATATGAACAAACAGTTCTCAAAAGAAGAATTGTAAACTATTAACAACCACATCAAAGAATGCTCCAGATCACTAAATATAAGAAAACAAAACCCTGAGATTTTGCCTCACACTTGCAAATTGGTAGAGATGACAAAAGATATGAATAGTTATGATTGGAGAGAGGTTGTGGGAAGATAGGCACACTAATGCATTATTAATGGAGATGGGAATTGTATAGTCATTTTGGAAAGCAATTTGGAATTATGCAAATAATGGAAAAATGTCTATACTTTTTGACCCAGAGTTTCCACTATTAGGCTTATACCTCAAGGAAGCCATTGAAGATAAGAAAGTCTCCATATACACCAAAATATTTATAGCAACAAATTTTGTGATCGCAGAGAGTTGTAAACAAAGTAGATGCCAATTGACTGCATAATGGCTAAACAAATCGTGTCACATGAATGTAATCAAATAGTACTGGGCTGTAAGAAATGATGCATATGATGAATACTGAGAAACATGGAGAGATCTATATGAACTGATGTAGCCTAAGGTAAACAAAGCAAAAAAATATATATACACAATAACTAAATGTAAAAGGAAAGAACTACACACGCATATACACAAATCAAAAGTGAATGCTGCAAAATTATAAAAAATAAGCATGGCTAGAAAGAACTGCCATTAGTTTAGCAGTGGTTCTCAACTTTCCTAATGCCGTGACCCTTTAATACAGTTCCTCATGTTGTGATGACCCCCAACCATAAAATTATTTTCGTTGCTACTTCATAACTGTAATTTTGCTACTGTTATGAATCGTAATGTAAATATCTGATACGCAGGATGTATTTAAAGTGAACATAACCCACAGGTTGAGAACCGCTGGTTTAGAGGATGCCCCCAATCTACCACTTAGCAGAGGCAGAAGTACACAAGTGTTCCACATTGTACATATTTTTAGACTTTTTTGATAATCAGTTATGTTGATTCTTTCCTCTTTTTAAGTTTTTTTTTTCACTTAAAAATACTTTTCATAGGATACTTAGCTAGCTTGCATTTTAATACTTAGGATGAGCATAGGGATAGAGCCTTGGGAGCAGTATTGTATAATGAACAGAGAGCTGGTCTCAAAACTCCGAAGACTTAGTTCATGTATCACTTCAGACATACTGGATGTGTGACCCTGGACAAGTCATATGACTTCCCAGTGCTCTAGGTAACTCTCAAATTATAACTTGTGGAGAAGGTGCTGACGTGTTTTTTTTTTTATAAAATATTATTTTGTCCATTCCCCCTCATTACATGTTAAAACAATTTTTTTAACATTTTAAAAAAAGTTTTGAGTTTCAAATTCTATCCCTCTCTCTCCCCTCCCTGAAACCGTAAGTAATCCAAAACAGTTTCTACATTATCAATTACGTAAAAATATTTTCATATTAGGAATTGTGTATAAGAAGATTCAAATTTTAAAAAAGAAAAAGTAAAAAATAGCATGCTTTGGTCTGTATTAAGACAGTATCAATTCTTTCTCTGGAGGTGGGCAGCATGCTTCACCATGAGTCCTTTGGGATTGTCTCAGATTGTATTGCTGAGAATAGCTAAGTCATTCACAGTTGACCATTGTTACAATATTGTTGTTACTATGTATAACATTCTCCCAGTTCTGTTCACTTCACTTTGCATCAGTTCATGTAAGTCTTTCCAGGTTTTTCTGAAGTCATCCTGACTTGCATGGTTTTAAAAAATTAATTAATTTTTATTTTCAACATTTATTTTGATAAGATTTTGAATTCAAAATCCCCTCTCTCTTCCCCACTCCACAAGACAGCATGCAATCTGATATAAGCTATACATGTATGATCATATTAAACATATTTCCACATTAGTCACATTGTGAAAGAAGACTCAGAACAAAAGAGAAAAACCAAGAGAAAGAATAAACGAAAACGAAAAGATTTGCATTCAGACTCTATGGTTCTTTCTCTGAATATGGATAACACTTTCCATTATGAGTCTTGAAAGTACTTCAGAAGTTACCTAGATTACCCCTCATTTTGCACCTGAAGAAACTGAGGCCCAGGGAAGTTAAGTGACTTGTCTGAGCTAACACAGGTAACAAACATCAGAGGCAGGAAATGAACTCAGGCCCTCTGACTCCAGAGCCGGTGTGCTTAGCCATTGACGGTGTCAAACTAAATTAGAAATAAGGGCCATTAATTCATCCGTAAGAATCCCTGAGCTGCGTGCTGACTTAGTTTTAAGGAGTGTTGTGTTATCTGTGTTTTACCGTATATTTGTTTTGTTCACTATTTCCCAATTACTTTTTAATCTGGTTCAGGCAAGGCATTTCTACTATGAAGGCGATATCTTTACCATCACATAATTTACTAGAAAGTGCAAAGAATACACCATGAACCCTCTGTACTTGTTACATCCTGACTCTTTTAAAAAGCCTTTTAAAAGCCAGAGCAAAATATTCCTTAAGTTATTCACCAACAAGTGGTCTCTCATGCATAAACCCAAGGATCTTGCCTACATGGGATAGTCACTGCACTAACACTGATTGCAGACTCTCAGGTCAGTTTTGGGGCAAAATTCATTATTTGACAAAAACTGCTGGGAAAACTGGAAAGCAGTGTGACAGAAACTAGGCAGAGATCAACATCTCACACTGTATACCAAGATAAGGTCAAAATGGGTATATTATTTAGACACAAAGGGTGATATCATAAGTTAATTAAGGGAGCATGGAGAAATGTACCTCTCAGATCTATGCATAAGGGAAGAATTTATCACCAAATGTGAGACAGAAAGGATCACAGGAAGTGAAATGAAAATTTTGATTGCTGTTGTGATTGTCTTTCACTCTTGAAGAGGACTAACAACATCATGAAGGGGATGTCTTGACCTAGCCATGAACTGAATTTAACTAAAGGAGAGCTATGCAACTGTTAGCCTCACTTTCTCCTCCAGGGTTACTGGAGTCCAGTGGCAAGACAAAAGTCAAAACAACTGATGATGGACCAGGATGCAGTAGGTGACCTCGGTCTTTCTAAATTAAGGTCTTTCCTAGGTCTCAGTCTGTCTGAGACAATGCCCATTCAATAACTAAGGACTAGGTAAGAATTGAGATAAAAGATAACCTAGTTTACCACCATAAAAGTATCAATCTAGAAAGGGAAGCCTCTCAGAGTTTCTGGCCAGAACAGAAAATAATTGCCATTTACATTCATTCTAAGACATTAAAACCTAAACAATGGGCCACCTGAAATGTGGGCTGGGGACTGTTACTGGCCATTTAATAAAAGTGATCTAG
>CM053582.1:201423816-201451665 GCA_028627135.1 Pseudochirops cupreus
GAGGTTCATTCACAAGAGTCCACCCTCCCTAATTGTGAGTCTCTAATCATCAATTACTTTTGAAGGAAGTTCTCAGCCACAGGGGATCAATTAGGAGTTATTTCATCCCAGTAAAGCACATGCCTCAGGAAGAACAAGAGTGCCTCTGATCATCTTTTCTACAGCAACAATGAAACAGTCCTTGCCTTTGAGCAGCTTGAATTCTATTTAAACAACGTGGAGAAATACAAGAAAATACAAAATGTATGCAAAATATAGACAAGGTAATTTTTTGTTGGGGAGGGGAGGGGAAAACAGAGCCTGGGAGGGTGATCCGCGTAAAAGGCACTGCTTGTTCAGAGCCTCGAAAGAAGCTAGGGATTCTAACAGGTGGAGGAGAGAAAGAAAGGCATTACAGGCGTAAGGAATACTGTGCAAAATCACAGAGGTGGAATGCTTCCTACCAGGAGCAGCAAGGAAGCCAGTTTGGCTGGATCTCAGAATATGGAAATGGGGAGCAAAGCGTAAATCTGTTAGGTATGACATGGATGAGTCTATGATTTAAGAATATCAATTTGGCAACTCTGTAGGAGATGAATTAGAAAGAAAAAATGCTGAAGGCAATTAGGAAGCTATCACAATAATTGACGAGGGAGGCAGTGAGGACCTGAACTAGGTTAGAAGCTGAGATTTTTTTTTAAAAAGTCCTTAACAGTCAGGGGGATAGACTGAAGACCAAGAGACTTCATTTACAAGATAATAAAAAGGTGGTTTATCAGGGAAGGGGGCATTTTGGGGAGTAGCAGTAAATTAGGGATGAGGCAAAAGCAAAAGAAAAATGTTTCAAGATCCAAGAAAATGACTTTGGAACTATGTTAGTGCCTTGCATATTGTAGGCATTCAATGAATAATTTTCATTTGATAAAATAAATTTTGTTGTTGTTGTTTAGTCATTTCAATTGTGTCTGACTCTTCATGACCCCATTTGGGGTTTTTGTGGCAGAGATACTGGAGCAATTTGCCACTTCCTTCTGCAGTTCATTTTACAGACGAGGAATTGAAGCAAACAGGGTTAAGTGACTTGCCCAGAGTCACATGGCTAGTAAGGGTCTGAGGCTGGATCTAAACTTGGGAAATGAGTCTTTCTGACTTTAGGCCTGTCATTCTATCCACCACACCACCTAGTTGCCCTGAAATAAGATTTACTGCTTAATTAATGTTTTTAAAGTTAAATGACTAAATAGTTAGAAATTGAGTCCTTCACTGCTTTTTCCCTTTGTAAGTGCCGCATGGGGTAGGGATGTGCTTGGGTACTTGAAAAAAGGGGTGAAATGCTGAAATAGGGATGATTATGTTGTAAAAGAATGAAGAAAATAAGGAATTTATATCAGGTATAGTTTGTATTCAGCCCAAACCCAGATATTATACCTGCATCTAATCAGGAATCCATCAAAAGCAAAATTACTCTTGAGCATATCCAAACAACATCTTGTTTCCCTGGCTAGATCATCTGAATCTCTGAAGGTCAGGAGCCATCACTTACAACACACCTGAATTTTGTGAGGGCCCCTTATCTACCAAAGCTGGTCAGCCTAGATTGTATTTAATTAAGGCATTACTACCTCCAATTGGCTGGCTCCACATACATCTTGTTTCCCCTTCTTCCTCTCTGGAAGAGCCTACTTTCAGCTCTATCTTGAGCTTTTTAAAAAAAATTTTGAACTTAATACAGTTTTCTAATCATATTAGGTGCTGGGAGCTCTCTGCTCATGTGGTGTCTTCTTGAATTATATATTGGTCTTTTTAGGGTTTTACCAAGGGTGTACTGGAGCCAGCTCCAACGCACTTGAGAGAGTCCAATGTTAAATTTTCAGTATGAGCATTTACCCTCAGAAATCATCAAAATGATAAAAATCAAGACTTGGACTATTTTATGTTGATTATCTAGACTTAAGAAAGTGATGAAGAAAATGTTAATGTACATCACACTTAACAGTATGTCTTGTGTACATTTGTGTGTGGGGGGTACTTGTTAAACATTTATTCGCCAGCACAAGAGTGGCTCCAGCACATCTTTCCCATTCCCTTATACACTCACTTACACACGAGTAACTTGAATATATCTACAGACTTATGGAGAGATGCACAAATTACCTTGATGAGGTAAAGAAGGCTAGGATCAGCCATAATTACAACATTCTTCTTTCCCTTGCTAATTGTTTTTTCTTTGGTGACTTTTTTTAAACCATTTTTGAGAAAACTCATTTGTGGGGAACATGTCTTACCAGTGAAGTTGTATTCTTTTCTTCTTCCCACTGTACACTTTGTTTTGTTTTTAAAAAAATTTCCATTCATTTATTTAATTTTTAATTTACGGAATAAGACAAGCATTTTCATAACAGTATAATAAAAAAGATTATTATACATGAAACTGCAAATCTAATATGTACAACTTGCTATTCCTTTTAAATATATAATAAAGTTGCCATGTAAATTTTTTCCCTCCCCTCCTCCAGAAACGGCTACCATTAGACACAATTGTGTATATGTATATATGTGTATATATGTATGTATGTAGTATGTTTACATACACATGTAAAATCATTCTATACATACTTCCATTTATCAGTTCTTTCTCTGGATGCAGATAACGTCTTCCTTCATATGTCTTTTGTAGTTAATTTGGGTATTTATAATAGTCAAAATGATTTATTAACTCCAAGTTGTTCTTAAAACAATATTGTTATTGTATACAAATATTCTCTTGGTTCTGCTCATTTCACTCTTCATTATTTCATGCAAGTCTATCCATGTTTTTCTAAGATCATCAAGTTTGCTCTTTGTAAAAGAGATGTAGCCTAGCATCTGGTCTCCTAATCTAGACTGTCTTTAATTTTTCAGCTTTTTTCAAAATTGAGAAGAGCTCACATTTAGTAATTTATCAAAATGAATGACTAAAAATGGAAATTTCCCTATACTGCTATTTGCTTCTACTAGTCTTACTTCCGTATACTACTACCACTTGTAAAAACAGTGGAATGCAAGTCTTTCTTGGACACATTTTAAGGTAATTTAGTAACTTCAAGTACTAAAGAATCTTATTATAAAGCCAACACCATGGAATGGATCTGAATTAGAGTTAGCATATATTCAACCATATTGTTGGCATACAAAGACTGCCAACATGAAGGGAGACTTAAGTCCCTGCTTGTTATACTACCTTCACAAATACTTAAATAAATTTTCCTTTTCTCCCCTCTCAATCAGATTCTGCAGTGAAATATTTACTGAACATGAAGCAAAAGTAGTTTGAGGTTAGTTTCTTATTCATCCAAGATGTCTAGATTTTGGAGAGTACAAATAGTGTGTCTAACTAGTAAGCAAACATTCTCATGAAGTCAATGAAAAAAAATCTTAAATACTCATATATTTCTTTGAAGAAAACACAGAAATCAACAAAATAGAATATCTATACTCATACTCTGAATCTTTCAAACATGAAAGAGATTAACTATGCTGAAACATATTTTTCCATACACCACTCAAATACTAAAAATAACTTTAAGTAAAAATGGAATATAGTTGCTAAATGCTTATTTAAGTAAGTCCTACTCCAACTTCTTATATTTTTTTGGTAGCTTCCTTAGTTTTGTCATCTCTCAAATGAGAATAATAAACACTCTGGTGACAAGGATTACAATAAAAAAAAAGAGTAGTTAGTAGGAAAGGTATATATAGTAAAACTGTCAATTAACCAAAATTCCAATTCACAAACGGTTGAATTTTTTGTTTTTGTTTTTCCTGTTCTCTACAAATTGCAAAAAAGTAAACTGATAGGTTCTGTTTTAATAAGATAAAAACAATAAAAACTTCTACAAAAATTAAACTGCATATTCAGTACAATCCAATGACATTTAAGTCTACATCCATAACACTGAAAATCAAAGTTGATTTTCTGAGTGATACCCCTGAGAACCAGAAAAATTGTGAATCATGGAATAAAATGTGTGTGTGTAACTCAGACAGGGAAATGTACTTATACATTCTAGGAATATTTCTAATATAAAAAGGTTTTGTGTGTTTTGTAATACTTCTTTCTATAAGTTAATGGATCTGTGTTCTCATCAATATAGGTACTCCTTCTGCTAATGATAATAAAACTGCCAACATTTATATAGTTCTTTCCTGGTACTATGCTAAGAACTTTACAATTATTATTTCGTTTGCTTCTCACAACAACTCTGGGATAAAGGTGCTATTATTAAACCCCATTTTTACAGATGAGGAAAATAAGGATAAGTTACTTGCCCGTGGTCATACAAGTTGGAAATGTCCGAGGCGAGATCTGAAATCAAGACTTGAAGGTTGAGGCCCAGTACTCTAACTACCATGCCACCAGTGCTATACATCTGTGCTTTCTCGTCCTTCGAGACTCTTGGTTCATGTCCTCCCATCAGCCTTCCATAGGGGATTCACTCAACAATCCAGAAACCTTTCTCTAGATTTCTTTACATTCCATATTTGCCACAGGAGTACAAGGCTCTCCAGGCATTCTATATAAATGCTAACATTCATAGTAAATTATTGTAGCTGTCCAGGATAAGTTCTCAAAGAAAAAATGTTAATGAGAAACAAAACTCACTTATTGCTATAACATTATCACTTTCCTCAGGGTTTTAAAAATCTAAAAATTCTTTCCATTCCAGTTTGTAGAAGAAAAAAAATTGTCCTTTCTATGAATCTCAGAAGCATCCTAACAAACATCATGTGGAAGTTAATAAATAGATAATTAAGCAGCTGGCTGGCACAGTGGATAGAGCACCTGGAATCAGGAAGACCTGAGTTCAAATACAGCCTCAAACATTTATTAGTTGTGTGACCGTAGGCAAGTCACTTAACCCTGTTTGCCTCAGTTTCCACATCTATAAAATGAGCTGGAGAAGGAAATGGTGAACCACTGAAGTATCTTTGCCAAGAAAGCCTCAAATGGTGTCATAAAGAGTTGGACATGACTAAGACAACTGAACAACAAGCTTATGCCATGCCTGGGTTTCATTTTCTGCAGTCCTCCCAGTAGACAGGAACACGATTGAACATCCTCTCTGAGAAAGATCAGGTCCTTTGTTCTTTGAAATGCTAGGCCCCATGGTGGAGTTCTGAGAGGTACTGGGCGTAGAGAATCCCTACTTTATTGCATGAAATATAAGTGAGACTCAGAGAAAATATTTTATCTGTACCAAAAGACAAACTAGTTGACAGTTCTTCCTGGGAATGCAGAATCATAGAATCATTAATTTTAATGCTATAAGGGACCTTAGCAATCAACTAATCCAATCTTTTCATTTTAGAGATAAGGAAACTGAGGTCTGGGGAGGTTAAGTGACTTTCTCAAGGTCATTCAAGTATTAAGTTAGAACAGGGATTCAGGTCCACTGATTATAGCTCCTGTGTCCTTTCCAATATATTATACTATTTCCCACTGACAGATAGCAGTAGGTTTTAGAGACAGATGCTTCATCATCTCTTTTTATTCCTTAAATGGTCCTCCTGCTCAGTTTGTTCTTTTCCTATTTCTTTTGGCTTTCTTTCACTCCTTCCCGTCCCCTCAAGTCTCCAACCTAATTTCTTTCTTTTTTTAACATTCCCTTCTAATTATCCTCACAATCTCATTACCTCCTCTTTCCTGTTCTGTGCTTCACCCATTTGCTCTTAGAGCACGTGTCTGAATCCTTCTCTTCCTACTGACAGAAAAATTGTGCCAAGAACCATCTCCTTTGCCTTCTGAAAAGCCTTTATCATCTCAGTGAGGAGTGAGTCTTCCTCATGTAGGCTCCCAAACACTAAAGGTCCTAGCTGGATGGTAGTTAAACCTTCCTACCTCCACAAAAGAGGCAGAATAAACCCCTAGAATGCTAGGTCTTTAGAGTTCACTTTCTGGGTGAAGAAAGACTCCTCCTTCCCCAGTCCCATTATCTATTACTAAGGTTCAGCATTCCTTGACCTCCAACTGGCCACTGAGACAAGCATCTATGCAAACTTCAGTGGCTTTGTGCCTTATAACTCAGGTCTGGCCAGCTTAATCTTACTCTTATGTTTTATAGGCTTACCATGACTTAATCTGGAGCTTCAGGCAATGCTGAAAGAAAGCTGAGGAAGCAGGATAATTGCTGTGTCACTGAAGTTAGAGAGATAATAAAAGGTAGGATGGTTATCAACAGGCATAGTCTTTTTAGGCTTAAAGATGGTGGGTGAGCTTCTGGTCTGTCTGAAAGGAAACAGGCTGGCATTTTACTTATGAGATAGACCAGTAGAATTATAGCATCCTAAATTCAATGACTCTTTCCTGTCCCAATACAAGGAGTAGTCTCACTGTGAATTTTAATCAGAGGAAGTCAACTCTGTTTTCCACAGCCTACAGTAAGGGAAGGATGAATGATCTGTCCTAAAGGCACTGTGCTCTGGTTATACGAAGCAGATGAAGGTCACCTTCCCTGATGTCATGTCACTTATGCAGAAGAGCAATCAGTGCAGAGAGAGAGATAGCTGGAAAGCCCACCTTCAGAAGGCCCTCTCAGATCCTTCAGTACAACTCTGGCCATGTACCTTCTTCTGACCTTGTGCTGCTGGAGTTATACAGAGGGACAGAAAAATGAGGAACAACCTTATTCCATTTACTGGGTATGCAAGAGGCAATTGACTGGATCTCTAGCATAACTTGACTAACTATAGCCTCTTTTCTACCATACTGTCATTAAAAATTCAGTGCCTCCATGGATCACTGTTTTCTGACCAGTAATAATTTTTACACAAGCTGGTTAAAAGATATTCTCTGTACCAATTAAAATGTTTGTGGTGGGAGATCTTCCTATTATTATGGGACTGTAATTGAGAGCAGAATAGGAGGAAGGAGAAAACAAGCATTTATTAATTACTTACTATGTGCCAGGTCCTGTACTAAATACCTTACAAATATCACCTTATTTGAGACAACCACCCCAGGAGGTAGGCACTATTATTATTCCTGTTTTTACAGTTGAGGAAATTGAGGCAGACAAAGGTTAAGTAACTTGTCTATGGTCACAAAATGAGTGAGTGTCTGAGGCCACCTTTGAGAAAAAAAATTTTAGTTCTTATTTGTTCTTGTTTCACTTATATGGAAATATCTTGGAAAGATTAGCCGCTTGTATATTTTAGTTCTTCATATATGAACTGGAGAGGGTGTACCAAGAGGGTCTATTCTAAATGGACACAAGTCTTATAGGACTGGACAGAGTGTTGGACTTGGGCCTAGGTTCAGATCTTAACTCACACATATACTAGTTGTGTGTTCTTGGGGAAGTTAATTAACTTTTCTGGGCCTCTGTTTTCTTATTTATAAAATGAGGGAGCTGGACTTAATGACCTCTAAGGTCCCTTCCAAGCTGTAAATTTATGTTCCTATGTACTTGGAATAGTATATCAATGAAAAAAAGCATGCTCTATTCAAGCATTCTCATTATTAGGGCAAAGCAATATTTCTTTGCCCCCTTACCCTTTTGCCTGCCTACTCACAACCACTACTTAAATGTGAGAAGGACAGGTACCTACAATGGTAGAAATGCTGGGCAGAGGTCAGCGGCACTCGCCTTCCAGCTCCTTTTTTGGGGGAAGCAAGATGGGAAATTAAACGGAAAAATAGAAAGGGATGTAACTGTTTATTCCTAGCCTTAGAGAAAGACTCAGCTTTTGATCATGTGTATTTGGGGGGATAAGGAGAGAAGAGGAAGTTACTGTTGCCCACCATGGAATCAGCCCCATAGCCTGAAAGACAGGCTTTAAATACTCCTCTAAGATCATTTATGAGTCAAGGTTGTACAGTAGAAATGGAGAAAAGCTTAAATCTCAAAGAACAACATAAAAGTAAAAATGTGCCTTTGACCTTTGCGATGATTTAGTGTCTTCTACCACTTATTTTCTGTCCTTTGAAGACAGAATATATAATTTACTAGATGTTAACTACTTATCTGGCCATACTGACAAAGAGGGCATATAGCAATTCAATTTAATTCAACGAACATGTCAGGCAGCGAGAGAGGATTAATTTAAAGGACACTGGACTAGGCACTGCGGGAGATATTCAGAAACTAAATCCAAGTTCTTTCACATCTGGAAATTAAATGCAGTCTAGGTTAGGGAGAAAAACTATTACCTCACTCTTTTTTTTAATGGAGGGGGGAAGGCAAGGCAATTGGGGTTAAGTGACTTGCCCAAGGTCACACAGCTAGTAAGTGTGTCAAATATCTGAGGTCACTCAGACAAGTCTTCCCGAGTCCAGGGCTGGTGCTCTATTCACTATACCACCTAGCTGCCCCCATTACCTCACTCTTACAAGAGACTCAGGGGAAGTAGGAGAAGGAAAAGAAATACAGCTTCACTGGCAAAGTATGATCCTCACCAGAGATTTGTCCCATAAATGGTAAAAATCCAAAATTTATGAGAAAAATGTTCCATTGGATACTAATGCACACAAAAAGATACTAATTAATAGGAGATGGGTCAAATGCATTTAAATACTATACAAAGCAGAATATGATGAAATTAAATCTATTTATTAGGTGTCTGCTATATACAAGACACTGTGCTAGACATTAGAGATACAAAGACAAAAACCAAAGAATCCCTGACCCGGAAAGATTTTGCTTAGGAAATGGTACCTGAGCTAAGCCTGAACAGACAGCTTTCAGGTGTCTAAAGGGTGGTGGTGAAAGGAGAGTACATTTTAGTCATGAGGACAGCCTATGCAAAGGTAGAGTGATGGGAGATCAGCTGCCAAAATTACAAGCATCTATATCTGTGAATTATGGCCTCCCAGTAGTTGATGAATCCAGGCTGGAGCAAACACTGTGGAGGATAAGCATGCCTAGACCAAGGTGAACTCTAACCAAGCTCCCTTCACATGAGATCCTTGGTGTTAAATTCTTCTTTAAATGACACCCCTTTCCCAAAAGGTATGGAGTTTTTCTTCTCTAATAGGAGTGTGGACCTGTGCCGAGCAAACTCCTAGGCACTGGACTGGTAGATACCCGGGAGCCAAAGGAATCATTCCAAGGAGTTGGGATAGCTTATGGCCATCTTGAGACAACACATCCTTCTCTATCTTCATATGTCACCAGGCATACTCCTCTGGATGTCTTATGCCCCTCCAGAAAATTCTTCATCTTGGAAGATCACACCAACACCATCTCATCAGTATCCTCTGCCCCTGAGGCTTCTCTCTCTAATCAGATGAACGAACTTTCCAGGCCAGCTATCTCTTCATTTCCCACTTAGTTGCACTCCCATGGACTTCTCCATCATTCCCTTTCACCAGGTACACCACCCCCCTTGCAATCTCCCCACCCCCCTTCAACTTTCTCTATGGCCTGTCTTCTCCATTAGAATGTAAGTTCCTTGAGGGCAAGGACTGTCTTTCTTCTTTGCTTGTATTTAAATTCCTAGTACTTAGCACAGTACCAGTAACAAAGCTAAGTACTTAGTGTTTGTTAACTGACTTACTATTTCTCGGCATATTTTCATAAAGCCTATGCAAGCAAACCAACCTTGAGTATGCTTCATTTGTCAGTCCTTGAGAATCTTGAAGCCAGCAGTTCCTACCAAAATGGCCAAGTGGAGCATACAGCAATCAGGGTGGTTAAGCTGGAACAGAAAACGCAAGAAGGGGAAGAAATAAGTGTGGAAAGTTAGGCTGGAACCAGACAACGGATGGCGGGGTGGGATAAGGGGAACTTTAAATGATAAAATGAGGAGGAAGCAACAGGAAGCAGGAAGCAACAGAGAGCCACAGAAGATTTATGAGGGCAGTGTCATGGTCAGACTTGTGCCTTGGGAATATTATTTTGACAATTGTGTGGAGGATAGTTTGAAAAGAAGAGGCAGGGAGATCAATTGTAAGAGAGGATTTCAATAGTCCAGGGTAATAGGTGATGAAAATGTGAACCAGGGTAGTAGATAGTGAATAGAGAGAAGAGGGTGTAAACATGAAGGATGTTGTAGAAGTAGAATCAAGACTTTGCAACTGATAGGATAGGAGGGATAAGGGAAAAGAGAGACATGTACCACTCAGGCTGCTAAACTAGGTTACTGAAAGCATACTGGTAGCCTCATCAGAAATAGGGGAGGTTTAGAGGAAGACAATTTGGGGGGGGGGGGAAATGAGACCCATTTTTGACCTATTGCATTTGAGATGGTAAAATGACAGGCATGTGAAAATATCTAGAAGTTGACTGATGATGTGGGGCTGGAGCTCATTATAGAGATTTTAGAGAGCTAGGCTTAGGAGTCACTTACAAAGAAATGGAAGTTGAACACATGAGAGGAGATGAGATCACTAAGAGAGCAGTTGTAGAGAGAGAAGATGCCTCTGGACAGTCTTAGGGGCTGCCCATACTTAGGAGGCTGGAGATAGATGACAATCCAGTAAAGGCCGAGAAGGAGCAGTGAGACAGGTGGCTGGAACAGTGGGACACAGCAGTGTCACACACCCCAAGGGCAGAGAAGTATCCAGAAGGAGAGGGTGGTTAACAGCGTCAAAAGTTGTCAAGAGGTCAAGGGTGGTAAGAACTGAGAAAATGCCACTGGATTTAGCAGTTAAGAGATGGCTTGTAACTTTGGACAGAGTAGTTCCTTTGAGTCATGGAGTGGAAGGCCAAATTGCAAAGGCTACCCTCAGCAAGGGCTAGTAAGTGGGAGGCAATGAGTCCAGGTGTTTGGGGTTTTTTTTGGGGGGTATGTGAATGAGAGAATTAATATAGGATAATAATATTAATAGGATAACATTAATATTAATAACATGAACAAATAATATTTTATTATAATAATGAAATCTACATAGTGCTTTGAAAATTACAAAGTGCTTTATAGACATTATTTTATTTATGCTTCCCAACAGTCCTGTAAGGTAGATAGTACGACTATTACTAACCCTATTTCACAGACGAGTAAACCGAGGCTTGGAGAATTTATGTAACTTTCTCACAGTCACAGAGCTACAACGTGTCAGAGATGGGGTTTGAATGTAGGTTTTCTTAACTTCTACCATCCCCTTTCTGGATGATAGCTCAGGAGATGGTAGAGAAGAGATTGTTTTGTTTTGTTTTTTTAAAGGATAGGGGTAGGTTTGTTTACAGACAGCATAGAAAGAGCTAGTAAATAAGGGGAAACTGAAGATGAAAGATAAATGGGATTATTGGAGGCACAAAACACCAGAAAAGATGGCAAGGGATAAGATAAAGTAGTGGCACTGGTCTTGGCAGGGGAAGGATCATTTTGGTTTCAGAAACTGTAACAAGGAGAAGAGAACAGGGTGGTGATGTAGAGGGATTCTGAGGCATAGAGAAAAACGGGGAAAAAAACAAAGGTTGAGAAAACTTTCATCTGAGAGAGATCAGGGGAGGCTTCACGGAGAAGGTGGCAACTTATGATGGCTCTGGGAGGAAGGGTAGTAAGCAACTAAGCACAATCAGTTTTAGATGCTTGGGAACTAAATGGAACTTTATGATGAAGGTGTTTTCTTTTTTTGTAGCAGTTTGTTCCTCTATCCAATAATATTATGCTTAACTTCAATTATTATTGTATTAAAAAAACTCCTTGGGATTGTTTAAAATAAGATGGGTATTCTAATATACTGCTACAATATTTTAAGAAACAAACACAAATCACAAAATAGGTTATCTTCTTTCCCAGTGCACAATTATCTCAAAGGGCGTATTTTCGGTGTTTTCCTGATGCCAGTTTTAAATTACTCAAACCATGGGTTTGTACCACTTCCTTCAGGAGATGATCCAGTAAGCTAATACTGTTGCAAGGAAACACAGTATACTTGTCTTATTTTGTCTCTCAGACCCCGTATTGTAAATGTATTTAACAGAATTGTAAATGTATTTCTTTCTCTTTTTCACCTTTTATTTATCCTTTATTAATGGAGGTCAAGATTTGCTAAGGTCTCTGCCAGGGTAAAAAAAAATCCTTGAAAAACACTAAGACTTTCCTTAGAAAAAATATATCCTATTGCTTCCATAACTTCTAGTTTACACCCTAAGTAATTCCTTTCCCACTTTGGCTATTTGACCTTTCAGATATTTATAGATGGTTAGCATATCCCCTAAGTCTTCATTTGTCCAAGCTAAATATATTTAAGACTTTTTATTCTGTCAGTTAAAAAATACCGATTTCTAGTATTCCAATTAGATGTAGCAATCATTTTCACTTTTTGTTGAAATTTAAATTCTTGGTTACAGTAATTTATTTTGTCAAGCAAAATTAATTAATGTTTCATTAGTTTATAAATAACAGTTTTTAAGAATGGCACTTGAGGCTGTGACAAGATAAATAAGATGAAGAACCAAATCTGATCAATGTGTTTCTAGGTATATTTTTCTTCAATGTCAGAACTTTATCCTACTCACATCATGTCTTAAAAGTGCTGCTACAGATTATGAATTTCCTTCCAAACTGGCATTAAATCATATATGTAATTAGAATCTTAAAGTTAAATTTTAAAATTAATATTCTAATTTGTATTCAGTTGACAAGAAAGTACTCTTGATAGGAATTAGAAATATTGCTAGAATCATTGCACTCTAAGTGGAAGATACCTCCAAGTCCATCTAGTTCAACTCCCGTGTCTTACCAATGAGAAAACTGACATCAAAGAACCTGCTTCAAATCAGGTGACATTTGAACCCAGATCCTCTGATTCAAAAGCCAGTGCTCCTTTCTCAAGTCTCACCAATTTAACCTTATTCCAAAAGTTCCTCTACCATGAACATAAAATATTAACATGCTAAACAGTGAAATAATTCTTTCTAGTAGTTCAGCAAATTATTACCTAAAGCTAAAACTTCCTGGAACTACAGCTAGTGGGACTGCATTAAAAGCTCTAAGTGGGCTATTAGAATTTTTTGCTTATCAAATACTTCCTTTTAGATATACAAAAATTACTATGTTCTCCAAGCTTAATTTCAAAACAAATGTTCAAATTTTTAATAATCAAATGAAGATAGTTTTGTTATTGGCCCTAACTTAAAATAAGCCTGTTGTTGAGTTGTTTCAGTTGTCTGACTCTTTGTGACCCCATTTGGGGTTTTCTTAGCAGAGATACATAAGTGGTTCGCCATTTCCTTTTCCAGATCATTTTATAGATAAGGAAACGGGCAAACTGGGTAAGTGACTTGCCCAGGGTCACACAGCTTTACGTGTCTGAGGTCACATTTGAACTCAGGAAGATGAGTCTGATCCCGAGCCCAATGCTCTACCCAAGCACTGCACCACCTAGCTGCCTCCAAAAATACAGCCTACCAAAGCTTTCTTTTGTGAAGGGATGAAACAGTGATGAATGAATTAGAGAACTATAAAAATGTCACCCACCAGATAATAAGCTAAGTAGACTTCTGTAAAAGCTGAAACAGGAATGAGATATATTCTCTGAATAGCTAGGGAGCAAATCATATGGTCTGAAAATGGGATTGAAACATCTTTCTTATAAAACGTCCTAGCCAAATAAAAGGCACACTTGCCTTTTAATTCAGAAGCTACATTAAATGTTTTCAAGGAATTTCATTCGATGTCCACTAGGAAAAAAAATAAAAAGATGTGATGTGGATTGGTGGGAAAGCTGCAGTTGAAGTACATTATTCAGGCTATGGTGAGATGAGAAAGTAAAAATAGCTGCCTTGTGTAGGAAATATTTTCATTGTTAGAAAATAGTTGATCAGAAACACAGAGGTTTATATACAGATTATTTTAAGTACAAGTTCTGTTAATTGTTGCTTTGGATCGGTATGTGCCAAGAGAGAAAACATAAAGCCTCTGTAAATGGTTAGCACTAATATGAATTATATACAAAGAAAATTTCCTTTGGAAGATTCCTAGGTTCAGATTTATGCTCTTTAGGTCTTGGCACAGTAATCACACACACACACACACACACACACACACACACACACACACACACACACACACACACACACATACACTCTCTCTCTCTCTCTCTCTCTCTCCCTCCCTTTCTGAAACTATTGCAACTCAAATATTACTAAAAAAGTGTGTCAACCAGAAAATTAATATTTCTCTCATAATAATCCAAAACAGTGGTTCTTGACATGTGTGGAGAATGAAGGGGAGGTGGTGATGATAGGCAGTTTGATGACACCCATGGATCCTTTCTCAGAATAATATTTTTAAGTGTTTAAAATGGGTGCACAGTGGAGAGAGCTCTACACTTGGAGAGAGAAGACCTAAATTCAGACACTTTCTAGTCGGGTGACCCTGAGTACATCACTTAAGAATCTAAACCTCAATTTCCTCATCTGATAGGGAGAATAATCTTATTTCACAATGTTGCAAAGATCAAATGAGATATTTGTAAAGTGCTTTGTAAACTTTAATGTGCAATGTAAAAGTTAGCTACTATTATTAAAATACATAGGATTAAATGGGAACCAATTATACTGAAATAAAGATGCAGTATTTTCCTCTTCCAAGTTCACAGACCTCCTGAAATCTACCCTTCATCTAAAATCTATGTAATCTTCCATAGCATAAATAGAATGAAGCAATTAAAAAAAGTTATTTGGAACTTCATAAACAGATAAAAAAGTTGTAGGTAATCAGAATCAGGATATTTAGCAACATTTAAAGTATGGTGATTTTCTCCATTTCTTTGGATTATGATTAAGAAAATGGTAGGTACAAAACTACAGAAATTATTGCCATTTCCTCTCATATTATGCTTTGGAAGATGCAGAAAAAGTGATATACAACTAGGTCCTCAATTAGTATGAACAAGGAATCCCCTGAAGTGACGACTGAATGTATCAAATTCACATGACCTGAAGTTATAAACATATAAAATGTGGTAACTGGTTTCAGCCCAATGGAAATACGTGGTGTGAGTTCAAATAATGCCACCATTTCAAAGGGATTCATCATCTATCCTAATGGGGACCTATTGAACTTTGTTTTTGTTTTTTTACCACTTCAAGAACAAGTCTAAAACTTCATTGTTATAATGGGTCCTTTACCTGTCTAAACACACACACAGAGTACTAAAGTGATAAAAGAAGCCCAAATCACAAAATTACACACACTCTATGTTCGTATCTACTGATTTACTTTCAGAAAAGATGGCGGTTTTAAAGTAGGTTGAATTCAGCTCCGTGCCTTTAACATCCTGGGAGACACCGAAGTTTCCACAAAGTTTTGTATCTCTGCTTTGCTTGAATCTATGAAGCCCAGATTTGGGAACTTTAGAAGAATGTGTAACAGGTAATTGGTTATGACGCTTATGCCTATTTGTGAAGGACACTTTATGAAAAACATTTACAGGCAGTATTTAAATATTATATTTGTTCTTTGAGTTCAAGTAATGGGCATATCTAAGAAATATAATACAATTAAAATTGTCAAGATGCACACGGCTATGAAGCTACACAGAAGGACGACATGTGTGAATTACACATTCAATTCGATTCGTCATTGCAGTTCGATTCAAACAAACCTTTATGGGACACACCTCTCATGCAAGAGGCTATACGAACTGTTATACAAAACACAATAATCTCGGGTAAGTTATGTAAAAAATGAATAGGCACTGTTATTCAACATAGAAACAATTTACTGCAGTGATAAAATGGTTTTGGCAGTCACTCTACATTCCAAGATCATGTACCCTTCCTAGAAATCTGTTTCAATAGGAACCAAACCGCTGGATTGAGGAAAAAGTGACAAATTAGCTGACGTTTACTCAAAACACAGACAATAAAACTTAATCTCCCTTTCTTTCTTTTATACTGTTCAGGAATCTATGTTTGTTTTGCAAATACCTTTCCTAGTATGATTGATATATTGCCACTATACTAAATCCATATGCTAGAAAGGAATTTTAATTCCATGGTTATAAGCTCACGTCAGCTGTTTTTGTATATATGTCAAAAAAAAAATCACAGATTGCTTATTTTGGTTATGTGACAAAGTCAAAACTTCACCTGCCTTTATAAAATTGTGCTCAAGAGCAGCTAAGTGGCAGAGTAGATAGAGCATTGGACCTGTAGGCAAGGAAGACCTCAGTTCAAATAGGGCCTCAGACACTTTCTAGTCATGTGACCTTGGGAAAGTCACTTAACTTATGTCTGCCTCAGTTTCTTCCTCTGTAAAATGGGGTTAATAATAACACTTACCTGTCAGGGTTGTTGTGAGGATGAAATAATATTTGTAAAGCACATTGCAAACCCTGAAGTGCTTTATAAATATTACCTATTATTATAAATTCTCATAAGTTTAGTCACAGCGTTTCTAGGGTTAAGTTAGGCTCACTAAAGTACAAAGGACTAGGAAAGCAAAACTGTATTTACATAAATTCCATGCTCAGACGCTCTCTAAAAATGAAAATATTTCTCTGGAATATAAATATATTAAAAGTATTGCTACTTTTTTGGATAAGCTACAGGCACCTAAATATCATAAAAATTAATAGACCTTCAGCCATGTCATTTCTAACTAAAACTATAGTTATGTCTTCCTTCCTTCTATCCTTCCTCTCTTCCTCTCTTCCTCACTACCCCTCCCCCCCACCCAGCCTAATTTCTGAATAGCCCTAGTACAGTCTGTCACTGAGCAGAGCAAACCTAGCTACCTGCAAAGAGTTGTACTCCATCACTTGTTGCTGGAAGAAAACTGCTTTTCATGAAGATATTTAAATAATCCTTGGGATCCTGTTTAATTTCTGGTGCTCACTTAAAAAAAAAACACCTTAAAGCACAACTTCAGTCAAACTATTCTATAAAACAATTATTCCGTTGCGAAAAAATTCTATACTCAAGTTGCAGAAGGTCAATTCCAATACAGTCCTCAGAAAGTTCCTCAAGAACCCAACTCTTCCCAAAGATTTTGCCAAAGCAGTAGGAGGCCCAGGAACTAAACTGCAAACATCTTACGAGTCTCAGTTATCCCCAAGGGTCTTTATCTCAAGCCAGCTGGAGCCCGTTTAGGATGTGGAGCGGAAGCGCTTGGCATATCAAAGCGTACCTTTTGCCCTAGAGGCCCATAGCACTCTTCTCTGGATAGAGTCAGCGAGCCAGACTTTCCGCCCCACACGGTGGCCTCAGAGAGGGCCGAGGTCGGCCCTGCCCCTCCTGAGCTGCTCCCCCACCGCGACCCCCCCAGCTCAACCCAGCCCAGCCCGGTGCGGCCCCCCTCCACTCTGCTTGCGCTTACCCAGCAGCTCGGACTGCGGCTGGCCAACCTGAAGTGCGCTGCCCCCTCTCCTCAGCCCAGGGGGGCTAAGGCCACTCGGACAAGAAGCCAGGCTAAAGCGAGGCTGGAATGTTTGTTATTTTTTTTCCTTTTAATATTTCTTTTTCTTTTCTTTAAGAAGTGTAATAAAAACTTAACGTTCGAGCCTCAAGCCAGGAGAAGCCGGCTTCTTTTCCTCCTCGGCCATCTCTGCTATCCTAATGCGTGACCGGGCATGGCTGCCCCCACCAAGCGAGTAGCCCCGGCCGGCCAATGCCACGCCCCTGCCACTTCCAAAACTCATCACTTTGGTGGAGGCGGCCCGGGTGGGGGGAGGTCAGAGGGGCGCACTGCCTGCTTCGTTTTTTTGTGCGTTCTGCGCCTCAGCAGGGACACCTTTCTCCCTACCCTTTGGCCAATGGAGCTTTCTCGCGAAAAGCGGGGGCCTGTTCCCTACCCCCAGCCCAGGAAGCGACCCCGCAGTGCCCACAGTTGGTGCGGGACTATTGGCAAACTTCTGTCTCGCAGTTCAGCTTCTCTAGAGTGTGTCCCACCAGGGGCAAAGGTGAGTGTGTGAGTGGAACACTAGCTGTAGCCTCGTAATACACCCACACTTAGCCCCGGCTGGCGCCTGGCTTCCACCGTGCATTCTTGCCAGAGCCTCATCCCCCTGGCCGCCGCCCCCGCCCTACTCCTCTCCATCTCCATGTGTCCCCAAATGTATTTATAACTGCACTCGGCGTCCATTTCCCTTGTGGGGTCTCTCTCAGCCCCTTTCACACGTGCGCACAGGGCTCGGTGCCCAGCTCAGCTGCCCTATGTGGCCGCTGGGCGCTGGACAAGAACTCCGCACTATCCCTCCGTTTGCTTAATCTCTCTTTCTTTTTCTTCTGTCTGGTGAGTACTGATCCAAGCTTCCTTGGTCATCTGTACCGAGAACAGAACCCGGGGGCTGCTTGAGGGGACACAGTCCCTGCGCTCATAAGTGGCTCTCTGCAAACTTTGGGAGAGCGAGAGAAAGACACCCCCAGCTGGAAAAGCGAGAAGGGAGAGGAGGGGGTGGCCTGCCGCCAGGGCAGTAAAGCATCTGCCCCGCCCGCATCAAGTAACCTAGGGACGCGCTCACATCCCCTGAAGGCCAAAGGTGGGAGTGTCGGGAGAGATTTCGAAGTAGTCAAGTCCCCATTTAACCTGGGCAAACCAACCCATAAAAGCATAGTTGGCCGCCGACGTTTTTACTCTGGTTGAGGCGTTGCGCCACCCGGTGAATGCCAAGCGGAAACGCTCCCCTATAAGCCTGACCCTCGCTAAGTTTGCTGTCCCAGGGGAAAGAGACTGTAAAGAAGCTATAAATAGCGACAGCCATGCCTGGTTCCCATCAAACACACTTAATTTAGCCGGATAGGCATATGAATTTTTTTTAAACCTTGTTTATTTGCATGCGAGATATATGAGAAAATAGAACACGGGGCCTGAGGTGATGTAAAATTACACGTAGATAACTAATTTCAGGTTGATCCAGGTTAGAGGGAAAAAGCCAGCATCAAATAAACAACAAGGGAAGACTTGAAGGAAAAAAGAAACCTCAGAAAGCAACATGTATTTCATGTATTTGAAAGAGCAGGTGGCATTTGGGGAGGAGAGCACTTCCAAAGTTTAATTTGGTGTGGGGGAACTAGTTAAGAATATGAGTCCAGTGTTTTGTTTTGTTTTTTCCCTGTTTTTGTTTTTCTCCCAGCTACCTGATTTTTCTCTCCTGAATCATCCTAAAGGGCACTCTGAACTATTTCTAAGTAGGCTCTGTTCACGCTTCTGAGCCAGGTTATTAAACATCCATTTCAGAATGCACTTGTCATTCCCTTGTTTTTTATTGTCTCATTTAATTAGACTTCATACTTTTCTAATTCACCAGCATCCTAGATTCTGAAGAAGCACCCAAAGGGTCTACTCTAATCTCAGGCTTAGTTCTCTTTCTCAGCTAGGTCTCTTTCTCAGTGTTTCTTGTAGACAGGTTGGTATGAGACCTTGGCTCAAGAGTTTTTCATTTTGCTTGATGATTTCATACTTACCCTTTCTTGAACAGGTCTGTCCTAGATCATAAAAAAAAAATAAAAATAACTGATATGTTTATAAAATGCTTTAAAGTCCACAAAGTCTTCATATACATTATCTCAATTAATCACAGCCGTTTTCAAAAAAAGAAACTTTAAGCGATTATTTTACTTGTCCCAAACCACCCAACAAATCAGTGGCAGAGCTGTGATTAGAACTCAGGCCTCCTGATGCTTTGTCCTGTCTTCCTCTCTATTCACCCTCTCTCATACCATGCTATCACCTTTTTCCATGGCGTCTAGGCTGGGGTTATCAAGTGTCTCCTATCTTGTATAAAATAATCCAGGTAAGGTTAATGTAGTAGCACAGATGTGATTTAAATGCTGGCCCAACTCCAGATCAAGTGTTCTTTTCAGCCCACCTACTTCTTCAATAGTATCTTGAAGAAACAATTTGGGTAAATAGTTTAAAATAAAAAAAAATCAAGTAAAAAAGAAAGATAATGTGGGCAAGAATTATTTTGTATTTTGGGATGACTGAAATATGGAAACTTTCTTATGATCCTCACAGTTCTGAGGCGTGAGACTCAGACAGTGCAGCCAGAACACTATATACACTGCTCCCTGTTGATTCTTCATATAGCTCGCCATTTTTGATAGCGATCAAACTTGGAGTAGAATGGAAGCAACCTGGTCAAAGGGAAGAGTACTAGATTGTCACTAAGAAAAACTCTGCTCTATTCTTAATATTCCATTAACTAACTGAATGACGAGCAGAATGAAAGCTCTTTAAGGTCATGGGCTATAGAAAAAAGTCAGAGAAGAAATTTCCCTCTTGTCTTCCTTTTGGAACCTCTGTTCTACCCTTTGGGGTCTTTGCTGAAAGTTGGCTTTCTGGTCAGCAGAACCATAATCAGGGTAACGCAAGTGGACTTTGCCCCAGAGTATGGTCTTTTTAATTAAATATTTTATTAACACCCTTTAAAAATACAATCATTTCCCCAATAACTCCTATAGAACCTACTCTTACAAAGTTTTTTTTTTATCTCAACGAGTGATTAATACCTCTCAATGGAGAAGATATTATAACGTAAGTACTCTTTTTCACTCTTTCACTAGCTAGAAACAATTGAGATTATTACCTAATTACCAAGAATGATTAAACTAAGGAGCTACCAGATGGCCCATTGCTGACAAGGACTTTTTTTTCCTAGTAACTAACTTGCCTATCAATTCAACTTGCTTGTTTTTATTTAAAAAAAACTCCTCACAGTTTATAAAAACAAAGTGCATTTCATGTTTTAAAGCAAATAATCTTTTGTGTTTTATGTGTGTGAGAGCTGTAGCAAAATTTTAATTATGAAATGACTGGAGAAACCAAAAAGAAAGACACAGAACTGCAGAAGAAAAATGTCAAAGCAGCACCAACAATGTGAACAGCTGGCTAATATCGAACTGACAGTTTCACAGCTGGATCATTTCAAAAGCTTTTCAGCTATAGATGAAAACCTTGAACAATGTTAAGGTTTCAGCAAAACTGATAGTATTACTGAGATCAAATTACAAAATCTAAACTTTAGTACTACTCAGCTCAGATTACAAAATCCTATCAGAAAGCAAGTAAAAGGAAAGGAAGTAAATCAGTTTTTAAAATGATCAATATCTGATATGTGTCAATCACAGGAATAATTATCTAAAAATCAAAGATGATGTATTAGCTAAGTGCAAATAAGATTTCAATTTTTGTTAATTATAATAGTCTTCCCCCAAGGCCTGAAGTTTCAAACAAAATAAGAATTTTATTGATCACATAGGGACATGAATTAAGGTAAAAGTGTCAACTTCATGGAATTCACAAAGCATATTGTCAGTACATTTTCTGTTTCTTTATTTTTGAAGAAACTTTCTAACAATGAGGTTGTTGATCATAATTGGTTCACCTACTAGGTTGCTGTTTTGCTTCCCTCTGGGTGTACTTGAATCCTTAGCAAGTCATTTCCCCGCAACTCACATTTGGAGGTTGGCTCCCCATGGGTTGGCTACTCCTAGGTTTAAAGGTATTCTGTGGAGCCGTACTATAACTATAGACAAGCCCCCACTTGTGTGCTTACTTTTAATAATCAGCCAGCAGACACAATTAGATAAAGGTATTTATGCAGATAACATTATAAGAAATATAGTTTAAAAAATTTCCCCATAAACCTAGAGTACACTCTCCTACATTTATATAAAGTGTCCATGGAAAGAATGACTTTTCTCTTAGAGTATAGTAGAAGATAGAAAACTTAAGGAATCCATTTGGTCAAGGAAATATGCTTCTGGCACTGCAGGGCCCTGATGTCCTTTGTAGTGTGTTATAGTATCCTCATGCTACCTCTGAGTGTAACATCTCAGCTGGTCAGGACCCTTAGCTGAGGCTCTTCAGCTCCTAATGACCAGAAGGAATTCTCCTTTCAACTCGTAGAGGCCACACTTCTGGTTAGAGCTGTTTACATCTATGGGGTATTTATATCCGTTAGGGGTGAACATCCCTGCTTCAAGATAAGTTGGCCAAAGGAGGTGAAGAAGAGGGCAGGAGAAAAGAGAAATCTCTTTCTTCTCCCAAAGGCATGAAGAATGATTCTTTCTTAAAGGCTGGATTCTTCTCTCATAATCAACTTTTTTTCTTTGCTTTCAGAGGCCACATTTCTTAGAGTTGACTTCTCTTTTAACTGAGTCCTTAGAGAGTATCTCACTTTTTGAAGGCACCCCTGGGGTACTGTTGATCCTTGGTCAGCCAATAGCTAGCTGCTCTCTAATTCCATGGTTTTTGTTCAGAGAACCTTGGAAAGAGGCAACAAAGTAAAGAATAAAGTTATTTATAGTTCATTTAAGTCCCTCTTTCCTCCTTGTTCAGTTGTGCCTGACTTTGTGACCCCATTTGGGATTTTCTTGGCAAAGACATTGGAGTGGTTTGCTATTTTTATACTCCAGCTCATTTTACAGATAAGGAAACTGAGACAAACAGAGTTAAATGACTTACCCAGGGTTACACAGCTAGTAAATGTCTGATGCCATTTTTGAACTCAGGTCTTCCTGACTCCAGGCTCTGATCTAAATAAACATTAGCTTTTATGTGCCACCTGTGCCTTTCTCTTTTTACCCAACCTTTTATCTTTGCTATAATTTCACCAATTAGGATAAAGAAAAATCACTTGATCAGGGATGTCATAATCAACTCTGTCCCTCTCACTTACATGTTATTTAAAAAAAAATGCTCTGGTATCATGTCCAAACAATTAAAAGTGTTTGTTAGTAACATTTGAACCAACCAGTTGATCATGAAAATACAGCAGACTATTGAGATAAATTTCTGACATGGAAAAGTTTAGCAAATAAAATTTTAAAAAGGACATTAATGAATGATGATGTTATATTGAACATACATTTCTTAATGAGAAATGGAAATTGTGACTTATTTTGAAAGTTAATTTAGATGGATCAAAGAAACCACTGATAGTCCTAGAGCTGCAAGTTTCCTAAATTTGCTTGAATAAGAAAACATTATGAAGAGGCATGTAAAACAACAACAACAAAAAAAAAACCCCAACAAACCCAAATCCAATATTTATGTGCTAAACCATAGAAAAGGAACTCTAAAATTCTTGTCACCCAAAATAAAAAGTGAATTTTCCTATTTATTGGGGAATAACGTTTGTAGTAAGATTATTTGTGAAATTAATAAAGTCAAAAATTTTCTTTTTGCTTGATTTTACTTCAGATATTTTATACCATGAGAAGATAAGTAAAAGTAGGAGATACATCCATATTGATATCGAAGATATTTCAATTGGTGACAGTTTCATTGACTTCATTGAAACAAAATGGGCACAGATATAGAAAATGAAATAATGATAACAAACTAAAACCCCCATAGTATTGGCATTTTGTAAAAGTGTCTTAAATCAAGGCTATGAAAATTCAACAACTATGTGTTGACATTTGTGGTAGTGGTTTGGAAGTTACGTTGCAAGAAAATAAATTAGCCAGATTTGTCCACTGTTCCATATGCAATAGGAATTTAGTGTACGTTCACTTCCGTTTCTCTAAAAAATAAAAGCTAACGCTTATTTAGTGTTTTAAAGTTTGCAAAGGGCTTTACAAATGCTATCTCATTTTAACCTCACAACTACCCTGCCAAGTAGGTGCTATTATTATCCCAGTTTTACAGATGAGGAAACTGAGGCAGGCAGGGTTTATGTGACTTGCTTCAGGTCCCACAGCTAGTGACTGAGCCTGGATTTTAACTCAGGTCTTTCTGGCTCCAGATTAAGTGCTCTATATTTTGTCACCTAGCTGCCTCTGTTTAGAATATCTAAAATTTTTTTTTTAATCCTTCCTTTTTCCTGGCTTAACTAGTGAGTGGAGTATGTTGTCTTGAAAACAACCTTGAAAGAGTATAGTGGTTCAGATTGGTCTCATAGGTCCCCAAAGTGGACCAGTGCTCCCTGGGGGGCACTGGAATGATCAGGACAGGGATGGAGGTGAAGGGGAAACCAGTAGTAGCCTTGGGTGCAGTTGGGGGGCATTGAATAAAAATAAGGGGGAATTGGAAGCATAAGGAAAGAAAAGAAGAAAAATTTTAAAAACTATTTGTACATGTTTCACTTTTTGTGTAACAGAGTTAAAGTTGTAGTGATTGCATTATTTTCCAAATAAACACACAAAATGCAAGTTATTACCAATCTGTGGTCAAGTTCATCAACAAGCAAGTGTTGGCAGGTCAGACCACCATACATTGGCAGGAATATGTGCGTGTAATAACTCTTTTACAATATGATACTATATGGTTATGTGATGCAATGTTGTGTCATCAATAAGTTATTAAATTTAAGATGCATCATTAAAATATTTTTTGAAATTATGCAATTAAAAAAAAAGTTAAAAGGTTAAAGAAAGTAGATTTCCAGGGGATTGCTAAGGAATTTTTTAAAAAAGGGACTTGTAGGCCAAATAAGTTTGGGAATCTGTGGTCTAAATTAATGCCGTGTAAGATAAGAAAGACTATGGAATCATAAATAATATAGCATCAAATGCCCCAATAAAGAACCCAGAAATCATAGCTACTCTGACATGTTATTACATAAATTAACTATACTTTTAATGTATATTGTATATAAATTGAATGACTTTCTTAGTCATGTGGAGATAAAAATGACCAAAACTTCATTAAGATAGAAGGTTATATATGTTCAAGATAATAGAAAAATGTTGTTGTTATTCGGTCATTTGAAGTTTTCTTGGCAAAGATACTGGAATGGTTTTCAATTTCCTTCTCTAGTACATTTTACAGATGAGGAACTGAAGCCAACAGGGTTAAGTTACTTGTCCAGGGTGATACAGTTAAGTAAATGTCTGAGACCAAATTTGAACTCATAAAGATGAGTCTCTGACTCTAGGACCAACATTCTATCCACTTTGTCTCCTAGCTGCCCTAATAGAAAAATGCATAGACTAAAAATGCTTCACAAGCTGTATGAGAAAAGTAGTTAGAACTGTGTGTAAAAAAAGCACTAAGCTAATTCCTGGAAGTATGAAGTTGAAAATTGTAAAAAGAAAGTCAAATGACTACAATTCTTTGAGTCCTAAGATAAAAAATGTAGCCTTTTTGCTGAATAGTGGGTGTTCATCTGCTTTTATTTGATTAAGTTTATTAAGATCACAGTACTTAATGAATGCTTGTTGATTTGAGTGAAATCATGTCAGTTTTGGGATTTTTTTTCCAGCTCTAGTCAACAGTTTGATAAGGGCAGAGAAATAATATGGTTAAGGTTACCAAGCGAGGAGGAATTATTTACAAGTCAGGAACATCAAAGATGGGGCTAGGAGGAAGGGAAGACATTTTAGGGCAGTAGGAAGCAAAACATTAAATTAGCATCCTATACTAATTTATATGGTCAAAGCTCTATGAGAAGTCAAGTGAAGCCAGAGTAGGTATCATGGATTGGGTGGGCAATAAAACAGCTTTTCCCAAAAATTTAACATTTAAAAATAGGAAATTGTAGATAGATATACTATGAAGGAAAACGGAAGGCTTTTATAGTAGTGGGCAGACCAGGGCATGTTGTAGGTAAATGGGGTTGAGAAGAAGAGAGTTAAGGTAAGTGGGAGAGAGGGCTAGAACTGGGCCCTAGAGGAAGTGAAAGGAAATAGAATTATGGGGCAGTTAGATTGATTAACTTTAAGAAAGAGTAGGAATGTTTCTTCTTTTGTGATAGAAGGACAGAAGGAGAGTTTGTGGGGAATGGAAAGAGGATGATCAAGTTCCCATTTGTGCCTTGCATGGATGGTCAGACAGAGTCACACTGTCCCCCATGGACAGAATGTACTCCTTCCTGACCTATGCCTTATACTGCCCCTACTTTCCTTCAAAGTATAGTTCAAATATCCCCTCCTACATGATACTTTTTCTGATCTTAGTATCAGTCCTTCCTTCTTATAATTATTTTGAATTATTGCATATATTCTTTCTATTTATCTGCATATTCTGTATTCATCTGTATATATTGTATTCTCATAATATGAGGTAAACTCCTTGAGGGCAAGCCTTTATGCCTTAAGCACATCTGAAGCACTCCTCTCTACCACTTACATGTTATTTTCAAAAAATGATCTGGTATCATGTCCAAACTCATATAATAGATTGAAGAGGTTTAATTAGAAACATTTGTACCAGCCAGTTGATCATGAAGTACAGCAGAGCATCAAGATAAATTTCTGAGATGGAAAAGTTTAGTTAGTTAAATGTTTGTTGAAGTTAATTGAATTGAGATTGTTTCTTAATAGCACTAGACTAGTTACTGGGCCCCCTAAAATTAACTCAACATTGATAGGACCAGAGAAAGATGGAGGGGTAGGGTGGAGAGATGGTCAAGGGTTAGGTTAGGGAATGGGAGCACTTATACCATGCATCTTTTGGCGAAGGGAGTGGGCATAGTTCAGGGCTGGTGGAAGTCTGAGAAGCACGGACAAGAAGAAGTTTGCCCCCCATCAATGTCAGGCATCCTTGGTTAAAGCCCTAGTGACCCTGCTCTAGGGTTTTTGGGGTGTTCAGGGAAGACCATTTCATCCAACTCTCACCTGTGGCTCCAAGAAGCAGCAGCCACACTTCAATAAAACCACCTTGACAGACAGGCTAAACTAGGATGAGGGTAACCAACAGGCCTCAAACTTGTCAGCGAATTAGGGAGTTGTTTACCCCAAGCATTTGAAGACTTCACCTGGTGGAATGGATGGATGAGAACAGGTTGTTCCAGCTACCACTTTTGTCTTGCCTTTGGATTTTAGTGACTCTGGGAGACATTGATTGAGGATGATGCCTTTGTGCAACTCTGCCTCACTTAAATCTGATTCACATGAAAGTTCAAGACATCATCTGTGATGTCATAGGTCCTTTTCAAAGGCCTGTTGGTTACTCTACACCTGGTTTAGCCTGTCTGCCAAGGTAGTTTTACTGGAGTGTGGCTGCTTCAAATGCTGCAGCTTTTTGGAGTCCCAGGTAAGAGCTGGGTGAAAAGGTAGACACCAAAGGTGATTTTAGTGGTAACAAAGAATTGGAAACAAAGCAAATGTCTATTGATTGTGGAATGTCTAAATACTTTGTGGTGCATGAATGTGTAATAGGGCTCAGGTTCATGTGCAGACCACATCAGCTTGCTAATATGGTATCTCCATGCGGGGAATGCTAGGGATCCACTTTTGGTAGAATTGTGATAACTGGGGCACGAACAAAAATTCTGTAACTGGTTCTGATTGACCTGGGACCTGTTACTGGAAGGAGCTGTTTTCCATTGGCTGTGTGTCAGAATTATACGACTCTTCTAAAAGGGCCTAAGTTAACTCCCACCAAGTCTTTGCTGAATTGATTCTGGGGAGAACAAGGTGACTCCTTAACTAACAGCATCCAGGGAAGGCCCAACCTTGCCCCAGCCCCTATTCTTTTCCTCCTCTCCCCTGCCAAGGGGCCTTCTTAGCCTTTCCGGTTTTTTTTTTTTCCTTTCTAGACTCTGGGTGACAAGTCTCTGGACCTTGGACTTCAAGAACCCGGAGAATCTCGAGAATCTGGGAGTTAAAATTTAGGTTGGGTTCATAGCCAGGGCAGCAGGGACATCCTGAGGAGCCAGGAGAAAGAAACAAGACATCACATCTTTTCTTTTTTTTTTTTTTTAATATGAGATTCTTTATTAAATTTTTTTGAGTTACATCTTTTCTCCCCGTCTTTCCCCCGCCCACCACCCCAAAACAGCCATCCCAGTATTTCCCCCCTCCCCCAGTCTATTCTCTCCTATGTCACTTTTTGGTAGGGCAGGATGGATCTCCCAACTGCAGTGCCTGTGTATCTCAAGTCCCAGTTGGATGTAGTCAATAATAATAATAATAATTGCATATATATTTATACACACATACACACACACACACACACACACACACACACACACATATATATATATATACATACAAAGATAGATAGATAGATACACATTCATAACATTTGATTATGGAACTCCAGATT
>CM053582.1:201452165-201482560 GCA_028627135.1 Pseudochirops cupreus
TAATTCTCCCTCCTCAAAGAGTTGACATTCTGTCTGGTTTAGTGCACACGCCCCAGATAGCTCTTGTACTGACATTCATATGTATAGATGTAAATGTACAAGAGTGTGTGTCTGTGTGTGTGCGGTGTTTATTTTGGCGAAAATTGTGGACTTTTACAAATTTGTATGTAATTCTTGAATAAAGACGCTCTCATCTCTACATTTTTTTCGTTTTAATGCATTGTCACTGAGGGAGTTTGTGGGAAAGATATTCTTCAAACTCTACCGGTAATTTGTTCTCACATTTAACCACTTTCCAATTTAAATATCCCCTACTATAAGTCAGCATCTCCAACTCATCTCTGGTTAACATTCTCTATGTACTTCTTCTTCTTTTTTTTATTTTTGAGGGGGAAGGCAGGGCAATTCAGGTTAAGTGACTTGCCCAAGGTCATCCGGCTAGTAAGTGTTAAGTGTCTGAAGCTGGATTTGAACTCAGGTCCTCCTGACTCCAGGGCTGGTGCTCTCTTCCCTGCACCACCTGGCTGCCCCCTCTCCATATACTTCTAATAGTCTCTATGTTGGCTCTGTCGTTGATTGAGCATTTTTCAGTTTGGTTCAATTCTTAGTGACTCCATTTAGGGTTTTCTTGGCAAAGATACTGAGGTGGTTTATCATTTCCTTCTTCAGTTCATTTTATATTTGAGAAAACTGAAGCAAACAAGGTTAAGTGACTTACCCAGGGTCATACAGCTCGTAAGTATTTGAGACCAGAGTTGAGTTTGGGCTTTCCTGAGTCCAGACCCAGCACTTTATCCACTGAGTCATCTAGTTGCCTCAAGATGGGCGCTTTTGTTGTCGAGTCATTTGCAGTCATGTACAACTCTGTGACCCCATTTAGGATTTTCTTGGCAAAGACACTGGAGTGGTTTGCCATTTCCTTTCTCCAGTTCATTTCACAGATAAGGAAACTGAAGTAAACAGGTTTAAGTGATTTGCCCAGGGTCACACAGTTAGTAAGTGTCTGAGGCCAAATTTGAACTCAGATTTTCTTGACTTCAGGTCCAGCACTCTAACCATTATGACACCTTCCCCTATTCTCTATCCCATAAGTACCCTCTTTGCCTTCCCATCTCCAGGCCTTTGCTATGTGTGAAATATCCTCTCTCTCCTTTGCTGACAAATTTCTATCTAGCCTTTATAGCTCAACTCAAATGCCACCTCCTCCAAGAAGACATTCTTGATACTCCTTGTTGATGATACCCTTCACATCTTACACAGCATTTTGTTTTTCACCTCACTAACAAAATTCTAAAGCAATTGTGCTTTGTAATTTTATGTTTGTGTTGTCTTATCCCTCTCCTAAAGCATAAACTCCAAGACAGTAAGGATATGTTTTAACTGAACTTTGTATCTCCTCCAGAATCTAGCAGATACTATGCACACAGTAGGGACTTAATAGTTGTTGAGTGTTGTGATGTGGGATAGAGACTACACTGAGAATTACAGTTTAGTCATAAACGTGAAGCTCTTTGACTATGCTATTTCTTCTCCTTTAGATCCTCCCAAACTTTCTTTCCAACTTAGTGCACTTCCTTTCTCCACAGCAGACCACCCACACCATATGCTCAGGCAAGTTTCAAGTATTCAGGTTCTTAACATAGTTTACATGGTATGGTTGCTGAAATTCAAAGAATATGAAAAATGTGTTATGGAATGTCAGGAGAATGGGCAACAGCTCAGCCTTCATCAGACAGAGGCAAGATGATAATAATAGTAGTAGCAATAAAATAATAACTAATATTTATGTAGAGCTTAAAGGTTTATGAGCAACAAGAGACAATTTATTCAATAGGGAAAAATAGGGTTGCTGATGAAGGCCAAGGCAAAAAGACTGAGTGAGGTAAGAGGTAGCCTCTTTTATTTTGGCAAGCCATCTAATTTAAGAATTGCACCAATCAAGTGTTGCCTTTTCAATTAAAGGGATTATTGCTTCAAAGCCTTCCAAAAGCGATAGTCATCTAATTACTAGATCTCCAACATTATCCTGCCATCATCAGTGCATAGGCATCCATTATGACACAGATAGATGGAGGAGTTGGGAAGAGGCAGGGGGCAGCCGCAATCAGATAAGTCACAAGTTAGGTAGTAATTGCAGCTAGGCGGCGCAATGGTAGAGTGCTAAAAGATTCCTCTTTATGAGTTCAGATCTGGTCTCAAACACTTACTGGCTGCGTGACCCTGGGCAAGTCACTTAACTCTGTTTGCCTCAGTTCCTCATCTGTAAAAAATGAGCTGGAGAAAGGAAAGGACAAACTACTACAATATATTTGCCAAGAAAAACCCAAATAGAATCACAAAGAGTTGGATATGACTTTGAGAACTGAATAACAACAGTATCATGGTAGAAATGGAACTTGATAAAAAAGAAATTTTTAGGGAACCATGAGGAGTGGTAGAGAGGGGGTCTCCAGTTCATTAAGGTATATGCCAGGAATCAATGAATGATCAATAATGTTATGCCATTCCTGAACCAAAGCAAAGCCATATAATTTAGACTAATATACTGGGATCCCACTGCCTACAACAGAATCTGGCAGCAAAATCTAAGGAAAGGAACTTGGTTGTTGCTATGGGTGAGTAGACAGACCATCCTCCAGTGAACAATCCCAATCATTGTTGCCAAAAGGTCATCACAAGTCTGCACACAAATCAATCCTATGACCAAAGGAGAAATTCTGGGAGAACCACACACCCGTCTTGCTCTGCTGCCTCAGCCTGATTGCTGGGTCAACATGACAAATGAGTGGGTGTCTCTTTCAGCTGTGTAGGTGTAACGAATCAGAATCATCAGCAAGGGCTAGTCCAACAAAAATTATATTAATCTCCTTCTTGCAACAACAGAAGCTCAGGGACCCAGCTCACAGACCTACAGCAAATTATAGGGGTTTCTGTGATGGTACCTAGAGAGAAGCACCCAAGAAGTTGTTCATACTCCCACCAGTCATAGTACTCTATCTTCTTTCTTGATCACTTAATTTTTAAGTCAGTGGTCTTTTCTCAGGTCTCATCCTTTTCCACACCTTTGAAGCATGTGACAAGCTTGGCCATTCTGGAATATTCTCTATCTCCTGAGTTTTTGGAGTTTTGCTCTAATCCTGGTTCTCTTCCTACTTGTCTAGCTGACCTTTCTCAGACTCCTTTGCTGGATCATCATCTATGTCCTGACCCCCTAACTATGGATTTCCTTTAAGTCTCCCTTATTGAACTATCTTCTTTTCTCTGCCTACATCTTTTCTTGATTATCTCATCAGTTCCCAAAAGTTCAATTACCCCTATCTCCATCTCCCATTCCTGGAATGCTCTCCTTCCTCATCTCTGCCTCCTGGCTTCCCTCAAATCCCACTTCCCTTCTACAGGAAGCCTTTCCCAATCTTTCTTAATTCTAGTGTCTTCCCTCTAATTATTTCCTATCTGTCCTGCATATTGCTTGTTGGTATATATTTATTTACATAGCTCCTCAGTTATTAGATTGTGAGTTCCTTGAGGGCACAGACTGTCTTTTGTCTCTTTTTTTGTATCCTACTGGGTACCTAATATGTGTTTACTGATTGATAGATTGACTCTCTGTAAATGCCTCCCAGATCTATTTCTGCATTCCTAATCTGCCTAAACTTCAGCACTGCATCACCAACTACCGATTTCCAATTGGATGTCCTATTAACATCTTAAACTCAACATGTCTAAAACAGAATTCATCATTGCCTCTCCCCAAACCCATCCTTTTTCTTAACTTCCATATTTCTATTGAGGATACCACCATCCTTCCAGTCTCATAGGTTCTTAACTTGGGACACATTCTTCACCCTCCCTCATTCCCCATTTCCAATCAGTTGCCAAGTCTTGTCAATTCTGCATCTATAACATGCCTTCCATCTATCCCCTTCTTGTTCCTCACATAACTACCACCCTGGTTCACACACACAGATTGAGGTAAAGAGATCAGGCTGTCTTTACCTCTCACCTGGACTATTATGCTAGTCCCCTCATTGATGTCCCTGAATCCAATCTTTCATTTCTCTAATTCATCTTCTACATAGCTATCAAATTGCTATTCCTAAAGTACAAGTCCAACCCTGCTCAAAGGCCTTCAGTGATTCCCTACAGCTGCTAGGGTAAAATACAAACTCCTTTTTGGGGCATTTAAAACTTTTCACAGGTTGGTTCCTACCAGTCTTTCCAGACCAATCTCACATTATTCTTCCTACTTTCCTTCCTCTACTTTCCAACCAAATTGCCCCATTTGATACTTCATTTCCACTTCTCATCCTCCAAGCCTGGAATGCACTCCCTCCTAACTTTCACCTGGGATTTTGAAATCTCAGGCTTCTTTTAGGGTTCAGCTAAATGATACCTTTATATGAGGCCTTTCCTCAGAGGACAATCAGGATGGTGAAGGTCCCTGGGGTCATGACACATGAAATCAATTGGAGGAATTGGACTTGTCTAGCCAAGAGAAGTGAAAACTCAAGGGAGGACAGGATGGCGGCTTCAAGTGTTGGAAGGCTGCCTTGTGGAGGAGGGATTAGACTTTTCCTGACTGCTTCCTCTGTCCCCTTCCCCCAGAGAGCAGAACCAGGAAAAATGATTGAAAGTTGAGAAGAAGCAAATTGTGGTTTTATTTCAGGAAAAACTTCCTAACAATCAGAGCTGTCCAAAGGTAAAAAGTGCTTTATATATCCTAGTTGCTTGCCTTGAGGGGTGTCAAATTCATCCACTTAGAGGTCTTTAAGCAGAGAATGTATAATGAATTGTTCAGGCTGCTATAGTGAGACTTCATATATGTTAGACTAGATGGTCATGGAAGTCCTTCCAGTTCTCAAATTTTGTGATTCTGACCCCCCTCCCCTTGTTAGGGTCTTCTCCCTTCAAAATTATTCAATATTTATTTTTCATATATTTTGTATTGGCTCATCTATAAAATAAGCTGGAGAAGGAAATGGCAAACCACTCCACTATCCTTTCCAAGAAAACCCCAAACAGGGTCACGAAGAGTCATACATAACTGAAAAATGACTGGACAGCAACATGACATGGTCAGACCTATGCTTTGGGAAGATCACTTTGACACCTAAGTGGAGGGTGGAGAGAAAAACATTCTTCATGATGTCCAAGTCAGCTGTTTTGTTCTGGGTTCATAGTTCTGACAGTCACTAGTACAGTAGCAAGGGAAAGTGAAGCACTAATATCCTGTCTACTCGACCTGATGGCAAAGATGGATTGCCTTGGGCAAGGTTGAGAGTGTGTGTGATGAGATGAGGAAGTTTGCTAATAGTACCAATGGAGAGGAGGAACAAGACTTGCCTGGGTTGGTCTATAACCTCTGCTGGACCCTTGAATGTGCTTGACAATCCTCCTTTTCCACTCTTATTAATTCCTTACCTCATTCCCTACAGTCACAATTCCAAACCTTTTCTCCTCAAGTCCCTAAGGAAATTACTTAGTCTCTTACTTCAGTGAGATGTTTGTAGTCATCTCTCAACAACAACTTTCATTCTTCAAAACTTCTCTAAATCACCACCTAATTTCCCCCCTCACAGATTCACTGTACATAATCCAATAACATGAAATGCAATTGGGATAAATGTAAAGTCTTATACTCAGGTACGAAAATCACTTTGATAAATACAAGATGGAGGAGGCATAAGAAGAATGAAGTTGTTCCCAAAAGATTCAAGGATTTTTGTGGACTGCAAACTCAATGAGTCCATAGTGTGATGTGGTAGTCAAAAAGGTAAATGTAATCTTAGACTGCATTGAGAGGCATAATTTTCAGGAATAGGGAGATGACAGTCCCAATATTGGGTAGCTATGTGGCAAAGTGGATAGAGTGCTGGACGTGGAGTCAGAAAGACTCATCTTCCTGAGTTCAAATCTGGCCTCAGACATTTACTAGCTATGTGGCCCTAGGAAGTCATTTAGCTTTGTTTGCCTCAGTTTCTTCATTTGTAAAATGACCTGGAGAAGGAAATGGCAAAGCATTCAAGTATCTTTGCCAAGAAAACTCCAAGAATTAGACACAACTTTAAAAAAAGGACTGAAAAGTCCCCTTGTCATATCTCATCTGAAGATACTGTGTTTAGTTCTGAGGGCCATGGTTTAAGAAGCTTAGCACAGTGCCTGGCACACAGTAGGTAGTTAATAAATGTTTATTGATTGATCAAAGGACATTGATAATCTGGAGTGTATCAAGTCTAGGTGATGGTAACCAGGCTAATGAAGGGATTTAAGTCCACATCATCTGAGAAGCAACTGAAGGAACTGGAGAAGAGAAGACCAAAACATGATAGCTGTCTTCAGGTATTGGAAGGGCTGTCATTTGGGGGGATTAGACTTGTTCTGTTAGGCAGAAGAAAGTAGACACAATGGGTAGAAGTTGCGAAAAGGCCAATTTGGGTTCAATGTCAAGAAAAAATTCCTAATGATTAGAGCTGTCCAAAAGCTGAATTGGATGCCTCAAGACTGGGTTGGATTCCCATCCTTGGACGTCTTCAACAGAAGCTAGCTAACCATTTGTCAGTTACAGTACAGGGGCCATTCCTTTCAAGTGTAGGTTGGACTAAATGACAGCCAGGGACCCATCTACCTCTCAAATTCTGTGATTCTCCAACTAGATGTCTTACCATCACCTCAAACTGCAAAATTTGTTCTAAATTGGATTAATTATGTTTTCTGTTCTTTCTTCTGACTTCACGTTCTATCTATGGAACCACGTGTCTCCTGTATCTGAAGCTTCTTAGAATTTTCTCTACCATTTCTCTCCAGTTTCCAAATGCTTCTCTCAAATTGATCCTTACCTCTCTATTTGTGCTGCAACCAACTTAGAACAAGCCTTCATTGCCGCCCACTTGGGTAACTGCACTAGTCTAACAAGCTTTCCTGCCTCCATCCTCTCCCTGCTCTAGTGTACCTTCATACCCATGTCATGCTAATCTTCCTTAGGCACAGACCTCATCATGTCACTCCTCTGCTCAAAAGTTCACTAAGAAAGTTTCAGATTCCATTGTCAGGCATTCAAAGCCCTCCACAATCTGGGACCACCCTATCTTTCCAAGATTTTCTCATATAGCGTGCCACAATATCTGCCATGCTTTAGCCAAACCAGGGAAGGGGAAAGGAAGGGAACAATCATAGCTATAGAGCCTTCTACATGCCAGGCTTTTTACAAATATGTGCTACTATATATTAAGTGCTGCTTTACATTTATTATCCCATCTGATCCTCACAACAACCCTAGAAAGTAGCTGCTAGTATCATCTCCATTTTACATTTGAGGAAACTGAAGCAAACAGAGGTTAAGTGGCTTGTCCAGGGTTGCACAGCTAGTAAGTGTTTTAGGCTGGATTTGAACTCATATCCCTGTCTCCAGGCCCAGTGTTCCATCCACTGTTCCACAACCTGCCTCCAAACTAGACTTTGATCTGTATGATTTCCTGTCTTTGTAACTTGTCTTACCTTGTCTCACTGCCTAGAATGTTCTTCTTCTCCTTGGTCATTTGCTGAATTCCTACCCAAATCTTTAAAGTCAAGTTCAAATGCCACCTTCCACATGGAGCCTTCCCTGTCACTCCCCAGTATCAATAATGATCTCGACTCTTTGACCAATCAGAGGTCTTTTAACCTCTCAGTTGTACGTATTATATATTATGGTTATCTAAATTTCTGTCTTCATTTACTAGACATTAAGTTTAATGACGGCAGGGACCATGCCTTTTAGCTATTTTTATTTTGGCTCAAACCTGTGATTTCATTGATAGTTGGACAATCTAATAAAACAACTCCACCTTGTTAGGAGATGCAGATCAGTACATGCTTTGTCTTAGAGAAATTGTCTAGGGCAATTGTGACTTGTCCAGGGTCACACAGCCAGTATATGTTAAAAGTAGCATTTGAACCCAGATATTTCTTACTTTGAGGCCAGTTCTCTGTTCTCTGTTATACTGATTATTTTTTTAGCTTTACTGATAACAAATAATAATGTAAATGTTGAATCAAATTGAATTTTCTACACTTTATTTGATCTCCAGCCCTCTGCATACAATAGGCACTTAATAAATGAAGTCTGTTTGTTTGGTTTTATTAATCTGAATACAGACCATAAATTGAAACTGCTAGAGATCAGCCAATGTCTTTAGTAGTCTAAGAGGTTTGCCTATTTGGCCAACAGAATGTCCATTTCTAAGACAATTACACTGAAGAAGAGCTTAGATTGAATTTGAGTCTAGGTGCAAAGTTAAAAGTTACTGATAGATAGATATCCAAAGCAGGATCAAAAAGAAGGATTTGCTGAATTCCTTAGCCTTCTCACTGGTTGATCTATTATTTCCAGCAGCATCGGACACACCTAATCCCTCAATGGATGAACAGGTAACAGAAGACAGCATTCCAACAGAGGGAAGAGCTTTATTAACTTGGTGACTAAAAGTGTGAAAGAAAGAAAGTATATGACTAGTGAGCAGTCCAGTTTGGCTACAGTGTAGAGTGAATGAAAGGAAATAGGAGGAAAGGGCCGGATCATGGTGAGGCCTTAAATGTTGGCCTAAGGAATTTGCCTTTGTTCTACAAGCAATTGGAAGTCATTGAAGGTCTTTGATCAGAGGAATAACATAATCAAGATATGGTTTCCCTGAGAAGTCAGGGACAATTCTAATTGCCTTCTTTTTCCTTTCAGACAAGTTGTAGAAATTGCATCTCTTTAACAGAATACATCCTTAAAGAGTTTTAAAAAATTGGTGACCACAGAGACTCCTTAGCCTAACCAGTTACCACAACAGCAATCCCTTCTATAACAGCCCTGACAAGTGGGCCTCTGGCCTCTGCTAAAACATTTCCAATAATGAAGAAAGACTGCCTGTGAAAGCCATATATTCCATTTGGACATTTCTGTTTGTTAGAAAAATTTTTCTTGAATCATATCATGCTTTCAGAACATAGGATTTAAAGTTGGAGGAGACCTTAAAAGTCACCCAATCCAACCTTAGCATTTCACAGATGAGGAAACAAAGGCTAAGAGGTTAAGTGATTTGTCTAGAATCACACAGGTCATGGCAGAAGTAGAACTCAAACCCAAATTATTTGATTCTAAATTCAGCATTCTTTTCACAATGCAACAATTGCTGCTGCCTAAGAAATACTTGCTCATAGCTTCTTTTCACCTTTTCTCACTTGCTTGACAGATTCCACCAGTGCCCAAGCAAAGGGAGCAACAACAAATAAGCAGGCAAGATTTCACCCCAGAGCAATCTATTCTAAAACGTCATCTTTGGGAATGTACTGTCTCTAATAATTGGGACTGTTTGGAGCTAAGAGCAAAACCTACCTGTTCTATGGATGTCCTAATTGATTTATGCACCTATTTCAACATATTGAACATTAAATAGCAAGCCCAACTGATTCATAATGAGATCATCAAGCAATTTGTTATTCTCATCACAACCCAATTTCCCTAAATTGACTATATAAATGAGTATTCATGACAATAGGATGGCTAGACAATAATACCAGTTGAGTTGAAGTGAGATAATTACAAACGCTGTAGTAAAAAAAAATCCTACATTAACATGAACAACAGAATAAACCACATTCACATCTAGGAAGATTCTCATCTAATTCTCTTCCAGGAAAAAAGAATGTCCAGAGTCAATCTTTGGCCTTACAGAACCTTCACAAAATCCTGCTATGTCTGACAGATATCCTATATCTCCTACCCCATTCTCAACTAACTCTTTGAAAAAAGTTGTCTAGGTTGTGTGTTTCCCTGGACTGATATGTATCCACAAGCTAGGTTCCAGAGATGGAGAGGCTTGGGGAGATATCCAAGGGTCATGGCTGATGAAGAAGAAGAGGGTCTCTGTGTTATCTGCTTGAATGAAATCAGTAAGCTAATCGTAGCTGAATGTGGACACACTATTCGTATGTCTTGCTTCACAATGAAAACCTCTTCATCTTCTTGCTGTGCCGAATGCTGGGAATTCTCCCAGTTGAGAACTCTTCAAGTTGATATGGCAATGCACCCTGAAGGAGAAGGCATGTGTGAGATACACAGGGAAGACAAAAAACTGTTCTGTGATAGGAATAAGACCCTACTCTGCTTGACCTGCTCTAAGTCAGAGGATCATGAGAATGACACATTGGCCCATTGCAGTGGCTGCTCTAAGCTACAGAAAGAAGATCCAGATCCACACAGAAATCTTGCACAGAAAGTTAAACATAGTTCAGTATCTTCTATAAAAGGAGAAGGAGCAACCCCTGGTATGGGCTGTGGCATGGACTGAACATAAAAATGCAAACCAAAAATTATTTCACAAGAAATTTCATGAAATATGGGAAAATGTGATGAGGAAGAAGAAAGCAAAATATGCAGAAATCACTATGTGGAAGGAGAACAAGAAGTTAATGGAGCTCTATCAGAGGCTGAAGGAGGTGGAGGCTACACAGGAACATCAAATCACGGAGGAAAAGAAGGAGTGGGAGGCCATGATGTCCAGCCAAAGCAGATCCCTCACAGACACAATCACTGAGTTGGAGGAAAAGATGCAGAAACCAGATGTAGAAATGCTACAGGATGTGGCAGAAACCTTGGAAAGGAGTTATGTTTGGCCAAATTTGAAACCTTTCATACTGAAAATGGATGTTTCTTATGTCTCTGTGGTCATTGATTTTTTGAAACTCTTTAAAGGATGTAATCTGTTAAAGAGATGCAATTTCTACAACTTGTCTGAAAGGAAAAAGAAGACAATCAGAATTGTCCCTGACTTCTCAGGGAAACCGTATCTTGTTTATATATTTGGAAGTGTTCAAGCTGAGGACATCAGAGGAAGAACATTCTTTATGAATAAACATAAAGTTGTGGCAAAGGAAGACTTAGAACCTGTCACCACTTTCAGGAATGTCATTTAGAGATACAAATCATCTAGCAAACCTCTTTACCTCCAATAGAAAGGCACTATGAGCAAATGCCTGTGCACAGAGGTTGAGGTGGTTGTGGATGGTGTTGAATCTGTTGTACTTAATAAACTTAACATCTTGTCAAATAAAAAAAAAAAAAGAAAAAGCTGTCTACATTTGATGGCCTTACTTCTTCCCTTTCTTCTAAACCATCTGCAATCTGACTTCTGACCTCATCATTCGTCTGAAGCTGCTCCCTCCAAAGTTTCTAATGCTCTGTTAATTGCCAAACCAAATGACCTTTTCCTCTTCATTCTCTATCGGACTGCAGTATTTAACTCTACCAATGACCACCTTCCCCTCCTGGACATTCTCTCATCTCTGGGTTTGTGTGACTTTGCTTTCTTGGTGCTCTTACCTGTCTGACCACTCCTCAATATCTTTTGCTAGGATTTCCATCCATGTCGTGCCCACTGCTTCTGTGTGTCTCACAAGGTTCTGTCATAGGCCCTTTTCTCTTTTCTCATTTAGTGATCTCATCAGTTCCCATGGGTTTAATTAGCATCAATTATCATGTACTTCACTGGAAGTCATCTTCCTACAAGTAGCTAAGAAGAAAATAAGCTCCCCAAACCTAATCCTTTCGTCCCCAGTACTCTTCCATTTGGTTCTCTTTCTTGACTTCTTTCTCTCTTTTTGTTGATGAAAGTATTTGAATATTGACTCTGTCCTTTACCATCAGTGTGACTTGACACTGGCACAGGACCACCCAGCATGGCATGCCTTCATTGAAGAAGGTTCTGTACTCTATAAGCAAAGCAGACTTGAAATAGGTCAAAAGAAACTCGAGATGCACAAATTTAGAGAATCCACCCCAAATATTCACATGGACTATTTGTGCCCGACTTGTGGTAGAGCATTCCGAGCTCATATTGGTTTGATCAACTGCAGTTGGACACACTGCAACTTGACTCTTATATAGTGATGCCATTTTGGTCCTCTTCAAGAACAAAGGACAACAACCATGCCTGTGGGAACTCAAAGAGAACATTCAAGCTTCCTGGTCTTCAATTTGTTCCTCTCTAAGATGAAGGGGTTGACTTAGCTCAACTTTAAGGTTCAGCTCTAAAGTCTATGATACCTCATCTAATTTCACTATATTTTCATGCCCTAAGTAGTGGGTAGACATTTACTAATCACAATTTCATGGTAGGAAATTTGAGTCACCCAAAAGATTAGCTACATAATCAATATTGTAAATACACATTAATGTGATAAGACATAGTGATTGGTTGACTGAAGAACCAGTGACTCTCCCTCCTGGCCTATAAAAGAAAATTGATCCAGCTCTCAGGACTCTCCACTTTCTTGCGGATTTGATCTTCCCCTTTCCTCTTGTGACGTCTCAGGATGTCATTTCTCTTTCTACCACTGCCACCAACAAAGGAGTAGCAATGTCAACTTGGAGCAGAAGTATATGGCAGTGGAAGACACACAGCCTAGAAGGGAAAGCCAAAAACCCTGCACCTAATCTTTAAACCTGCTTCTAATCCTAATCCCTAATCTCTTGTGTTTAAAACTCCTCAAATCTCAAAATCTAGCCCTCTAGCAGGGAAGAAATTTCCAAGACAATATTATTTTAGAAAATTACCTTGTGAGTAACTTCAAATTTAAATGTACTTGAGGTCAGGAGTTTGTTTGGGCACTGGATCTTCTTGGAGAAAGAAAAGGCAGTCTATGTAGCTCTTGTATAGGCTTCTACTTCAAGAGCAAAGTCAGTGAGTCACTTGGACAATGTAGACCCATCGAGGATGTCTGCTTATCCATCAAGTTCTAAGTATGTTTATCTTTTAGGGGTAGTATAAACTACTAGTCTTGGAGAGACTGCATAGGACTGTGGGGAAAAGAGGAACTTACCTGAATGAACAGAAGATTACCCTTGGGTAGTAGTCCCAAGTTTTGTTTCATTTTGTAAATTACTGAATCCAGTTTGATTCATTGTGAAAATGTGTAATATCCATTTAGGATAAAAGAAGAGAAAACACTGAGGAATGATCCCCTTCAGGTTTCAGCATTGGAGATGGTCTTAAAGTTGTGTTCATTGACTCCCTCCATCTTCATTCAGTAGGTGATCTTCATCTTCTCCCAGATAAGCCATATTCTTCTGGGCAACTTGTTCTATAGGAGAGATTGTGTGCGTCTGGTGCACCTGGATTTGGAAACAGGCCTCACGGCGTGCAATCTGGCCATCCTTACAGAAAAATGTGAGGGCCTTCTGGTGAATGAGACTTTAGCTCTATCCTTCGGGACTCTGCCAAGAGTGGTGTGTCTGAGTTGCTAGCTAACGTCAGTTGGCTTTTCAAGGCACACGGCGATTGCAGGGAAGTTTCTGCTCTGCCTGTGTTTAGGGCAAAAGAAAGATGTAATTTCAACCTGTGCCCACAGCCAATGGTGACTGACTTCAAAAAGTAGCTCAAATAGATGCCACTGATGGGGAGTTCCCATCTGCAGGAAAATTAATGACAGCGAGGCTGAGTGACTTGCTGAGGATCACACAGTAAGTCTGAGACTGAATTTGAACTCAGATCTTCCTGACTTCAGATTCAGGACTCTATACATTGTACCACCTAGCTCTAGCTGACAAGTGAAGTATTTGGCCTCTTCTTGAAGCTCTCTAGTAGCAGGGTTTATAATACCTAGGCCCAATGTGGTCCATTCCATTTTCAATAGCCCTAATTTTTTAAGACATTCTTGCTTATATTTACTCTTCCTATAATTTACACCACTTATTCTAGTTCTGCTCTCTAGTGCCAGGCAGGACCAGTTTAATCCTTCTTGCCCACAAGAATCCTTCAGATATTTGAAACCAGCAACCACATTCCCTTCCCTCTAACCCAGCCACCCACCCAAATCTTCTCCAGGCTAAACATCTCCAGTCCTTTCAACCTTTTTTTAATGCTACATTTTCATATCCCACATGTATCCTAAGAGATCTAACACAATTTGCCAATATCCTTCTGAAAATGGGATGCCAGAAACTAAACACTGTGCTCCTATATGTGATCAGAGCAGGACTGAGTGGTATAGCATCAGCTCCCACATTCTGATCACCATATTTCTATTCCTATAACCAAAGATCTCCTTAGTGTTAGAGATTTTGTAGTTTTAATTCTCTTATTGCCATCTCACACTGTTGATTCACATTTGGCTTATTTACCAAGAATCCCCAGATGTTTTTTACACAAACTGCTGTTGGATGGAGTACTATATCTGGAATCAGCAAGACCTAGATTCAAATCCTACTTTGGATCTTTGCTGCCTGTGTGACCATGGGCAAGTCACTTAACCACTCTGAGTCTCAGTTTCCTTATCTGTAGCACAGGGATGATAATGCCTGTAGTTGTAAAATAATCCCAGAGTTGTAAGGATCAAATAATCCTTATAATGTGTTGTATGCCCAGAACTGCAAACACTCTGAAAAATTTTATCAATGTCAACTATCATTATTACTATTATTATTGTGTTTTTCTCACCTGATGGTTATATGGGTGATTTTTTAACCTAAGCGCAAGCTCTTATATACATCCCTGTGAAGTTTTATATTATTAGGTTTAGCCCATTACTCTAACCTCTTAATAAATATAGAGGTAAGGTGTATGGGGTGTTCAGGGAGGACTAGCACCTCTGGTGTGAGGATTGCCAAGTCCTTTTTAGAGAGCTGCTCCTTGATCTTTGGTGTCCACCTTCGCCCAACTCTCACCTGTGGCTCCAAGAAACTGTAGCACATGCAACAGCCATGCCCCAGTAAACCAGCTCCACAGATGGGCTGAACTAGATTGAGGGTAATCAATAGATCTTTCAGTGATTTAGAGGAATGTCTACCCCAAGCATGTGAAGACTTTCCCAGAGGAATAGGCAGATGAAAACAATTTGTTCCAACAACTATGAAAGCAGCTGAAACAGAAGCTCTGGGTAGCTTAGAGCTGGGTCAGACATCAAAGACACCAAGGTCACCCACTGCATCCTGGGCCATCACCAGTCATCTTCTCTTTTGTCCTGCCACTGGACTTTGATGACCCAGGAAGGCAGAGTGAGGCCAATGACTTTATGCAACTCTGCTTCACTTAAATTCAATTCCCTCACATGTCAAGACCACTCATGATGTCACTGGTCCCCTTCAAAAACGAAGGACAAACAACGGATATAGAGCTGGAAGAAACCTTAAAAGACATCTAATCCAGCCCATTTGATTTCACAGATGAAGAAACTGAAGGCCAGAGAGGTTAAGTAACTTGTCTAAGGTTGAGTCTTTGGGGATGCTGATTCCAAAGTAAGAGCCATACAAAGTATTAGCTATCCAAAACATTAGCTGTCCTTTCTAGCTTTACATCATTTTGCCAATTTGATAAAAAAAAAATCATCAATTTTTTCATCCAAATAAGTCATTATTTAAAATATTGAACAAAATAAGAGTCAAGAACAGAGTCCTAGGATATTGTAATGAAACTATCCTTTAAGTTGATACTGATTCATTAATTAATATTATTTGATCCTAGTTAGTTAACCAGTTTTGAACCCACTAAACTGTACTATTCTGTAGTCCATCTCACTCTACCTTGTTTGCAAAACTATTGTGAGAGACTTTTCCCAGTAATGTGCTAAAAATACAGGCACACTCTGTCTATGGCACTACCCAGATCTACCAGTCTAATAATCCCGTCAAAAAAAAAAAGAAAGAAAGATGAGGTTAGTCCAGCCAGACTCGTTTTTAATGACTCTATTTTGACTCTTCCTTGACTACTTCCTTTCCTAAGTGCTCACAAACATCTCCTCTGATGAGCATTCTAATATTTCTAAGAATCAGCATCATGCCCACCAACTTTTATCTTCATATCTTCCCAATTTTTATTTTCCATCAAAGATTGCTTTCTAGTTCTTTCAACTATCTTTCCTCTTCCTGGAGTAATGAGGAACATATACATTTGGAGAGCACATTCCATATAGAACAACAGTCACTTGACATTTATACAGTGCTTGTTTTTTAAAGGTTTACAAAGTATTTTACAAACATTATCCCATATTATTCTCACAAGTAGGAATTGTGGATATTATTATCCTCATTTTACAGATAAGGAAACAGAGAGCTAGAGAGATTAAGGGATTAGCTCCTGACCATATAGGTAGTAACTGTCAGGGGTGGGATTTGAACCTAGATCTCTACTAACTTCATGTCCGTCAGTCTCTCCCTTCTACCATTCTACCTTCCTAGGGAAATAGAAAAAAAATGCCCAATTTGGAGTCAAGAAATCAAAGTTCAAATCCCATCTCAATCACTTATCACTTCTGTGACCTTGGGTAAGTCACATAAACTTTACTGTTCCTCAGTTTCTTCATCTATAAAATGTAAAGAGTTGATGACTAGTTGATATCTAAGGTCATTCACAATTCTGAAAGCATGTAATCCTAACTAATACCATCCAATAGCCTTTTAAAGCAACCATCATCAATGCAATTTAAATTGTAGTATCAGAAAAAGTGAAATCTTTGCCTTGATATGACTATTGCTTGTGGAAGAAGCGGAGGAGGCACATTATTCTTCTTTCTGACACTTTGTGGGTTCTGTAGCACTAAAATTTGTTTAGAGTCATTTTTTACAGGTATTGGAGGTAGTTGGAGTGTGAGCTCAAGCAAGTTCCTGCTGTTACTCCACCATCTTAGCTTGTAAGTACATTATTCTTGTATGAACTTGGGTTAAGACCCCACCTTCCCAATTACACAGGCAGTGGAGAAACTGATTCTGCTTCTGAACTCTGCTCACTCATCTCATTCACTCAGAGTACTTAGATATTGCTTATGCATACTAATTTCATGGTTGTCCTAGGCATGTAATTATAGTAAAGGGAGGACAATTTTTAATCACATGTAAAACACTTGCAGACCTGTCTCTCTTTCATATATTATCAAGTCACAATCATTCAACAGGAATTGCCTACTAAAAAGAAGAGGTTTCCTCAAGTTTGGGGTCAGCAGAAAGACTGTGATTGTTAAACAGACTCAATTTATTCAATGCCAACAGCTGAATATTATAAACTAGCCTCAGAGACATAGGACTTGGGTTCAAATTCTCCCTCTGATGCTTATTACCTGAGTGACCTTGGGCAAGTAACTTTATCTCCCTGGGCCTCATTTTCCTCATCTGTAAAATGAGAGGGTTAAGCTAGATGGACTCTTAGGTCCCTTCCAAATCTAGATGTATGATTCTATGATTCTATAATACCAAATATTCTTAGAGAGCATCTCAATCATTTCCATTTTTCCTTTCTTCCATATTCATTCTCTTCCATTTATCCTTCTTCTCAGTATGGTTTAACGTAGTTAGCCTTGCAAAGAGAAACAAAACTTTACCAGCTCCCCAATTTGTTTTTACCAATTCACTCTTACCCCATAGTTCCCCTTTCCCTTGCCCCAGTGAAATATAGGACAAAAGAAAAATAAATATTGTTTATTTGCATCATAAATTTTCACTTGCTCTCAGCAAAAAGGCAAATGATTGTTTACAAAGCTGGTAATGACCTGTCATACAGGGTTATTTAATATTGTCCTCTTAAATCTTGGTGAATGGTGAACACCTGAAAATTAGGAGGAGGGTAGTTTTGGAGTAATTAATAGTAAGTTTCTCTTTCTTGCTGTTTACTTTTTGAGACCACTCCTGTTTAAAAATCTCCAAACTGTGTCATCATCATAAAGGATACGTGTCCTATTCAACAGAGCAGGAAGACAAACATCCAATTATTTCAATAATTGCACAAAAGTTGTTTAAATAAAGATTAAAAAGGAGAGATATTAGGGACACAACCCTGTGTGACATAATTTATTTTTAAAGTTAGAATTGCGTCATCTAATTAGGATTTCAGTGGTAGTATTTTGGTACAGGCTTCAGAGAAGCACGAATAGCTAAAGTTGTATGATATATAGACAAAGCACTGGCCTGATTCAGGATATCTAGGTTCAAGTCTTGCTTCAGCCACTAACTCACTTCACAACCTTGGACAAATTATTGAACTTTCCGTTTCCTCTTCCAGAAAAGAGTTGGTTGAACTAAATAATCTCTAAAGTTTTTTCCAGGTTTGTAATTATAAAATCTGAGTTAGGGACTTTCAATTCCTTACCAATAGCATGAATCCCCTCTACTCTATCCCTGATAATTGAATATCCAATCTGTTTGAAAACTTTCAGTATGGAAGATCATCTCTTCCTGAATCGACCTGTTCCATTTTTAGAACAGCCCTAATAATCAAGAATTTTTTCATTCTATTGAGGAAAAAGTCATTCCTATAACTTTCATTCATTGATCTAAATCAGGGTTTTGTAACCTGAGGTCCACAGATACCCAAGGACTCTGTAGATTGATTTAAGGGGATCTGTGAACTTGTATGGGAAATTTTTAAAATTAAATTAATGATCTTTATTTCATCATAATAGGTTTCCTTTGTAATCCATTAGACTGTGGATTTCTTGAGAACAGGAACTGTTTTTTCATCTTTCTTTTCATCTCCAACACTTAGCATGGTGCCTGACCCGGAGGGAAGGGGGCATTTATTAGGTTTCTACTAGGCATTAGGCACTATGTCAAACATTTTATACATATCATCTTATTTGATCCTCACAATAACCTTGAAAGGTAAGTGCTGTGATTATTCCCATTTTATAGATGAGGAAACTAAGACAGATAGAGGTTAAATGACCTGCCCAGGATCACACAGTTAGTAAATGTCTGAGACCAGATCTGATCTTCCTGACCCCAGGCAAGGCACTCCATCCACAGCACAAGCTTTTTGGTATTCCTCACAGTAAACAAAACCAAAAGACAAAAGCAAATTGCCTGTAAGTGTAAGGATAGTTCAGAGATTCTCCTTGAAAGGAAAACAAAATCATTGATGGAGTGGGTCCAACCATGTCACCTTCCTACTCAATAACCTCCAGTGGCTCCCTGTTGCCTCCAGAAGACAATACAAAATACTCTGTTTTGCATTCAAAGCCCTTCATAACCAAGCCCCTTCCAACCTTTCAGTCTTCTTATACCTCACTTCCCAACACGTATTTTTTATATAGTGTCACTGGACTTCTGACTATTCCATCAACAAGACACTCCATCTCTCAGTTTTAGGCATTTTCTCTGGCTTTCCCCACTTTTCCTCCTCAGTTCCTCCTACTGACACCCCTAGCTTCCTTTAGGTCCCAACTAAAATCCCATCTCCTACAAAAAAACCTTTCCCATTCCTTTTAATTCTAGGGCCTTCCTTCTGCCAATTATCTCCATTTTATCACACACACACACACACACACACACACACACACACACACACACACATACACATCATATCACATTATTTGTACATAGGGAGCTACATTTTGCCTTTCTCTGTATCCCTAGCACTTAGCACAGTGTCTGGCATAGAATAGGCATTTAATAAATGTTCATTGACTGACTTGCAATAGACTACAGCTATGCATAGTATTTCTCTGTAATATTCTTCATTTCTTTCGTGTTTTTTATGACATCTTCTGGGTCTGTTTTTTTAACTGTTAAATGACCTGACTTGCCTCAGATGGACTTCTACACTGCCTTCCAGCTCCAAATCTGCCATCTATTATCCTTTCCCATTTACAATTTTGCTAATTTGTCTTTGATATCCTTTTCTTTAAAAAATTAAACTTACTAATTGTCAGTTGTACTGGTCATTCTCAAAAAACAACTTCAGATTTTACTTTTAAGTTCAACTGCTTTTCATTTTCTATTCTATTTGTTTCTGCTTTCACTCTCCTTTCAATTATTTCTTTGTTCATTTTCTAACACCTTGAGGTATAAATTTAATTTATTTTATCCTTTTCTCTCTCGTTAAGGTAAACACCAAATGACATAAAGTTGTCTCTAATAGCTCTGGCTGTAGCCTATAGGTTTTGACGTGTGCTATTGTTTTTAAATATTACGTAGTCATTTTTCTGTTTTCATCTTTAATCATATTTAATAGGCTGTTCTTTATTTTCCAAAATGGGGAGGGGAGAGGAAACAATCATTTATTAAAGAAAGACCTACTGTGTGCCGGGTACTGTGCTAAGCACTTTACAAATACTATCTCACTTGGTCCTCTCAACAAGGAGGTAGGCACTATTGTTACCCTCATTTTGCCCTTAAATAAATTGAAGTGGACAGAGGTTAAGTGACTTGCCCAGGGTCACATAGATTTGAATACAAATCTTCCTAATTCCAGGCCTAGTGCTTTATCCCTTACACAACCTAGAATTTTAGAACTTTTGCTAATGGTCTTATTTAATTCTAACTCTATTGCATTATGATATGAAAATACAGTGTGCATGATTTCAACCTTTTTAAATTTAGATAGAGTTTTTCTATAAATAATATGTGATCACTTTTTGCAAGCTGAGTGTAATGAAAGAATGAGTATTTCACGTTTCTCCCCATTAATTATTTCCATATATTTATTCAGTGCAACAGTTCGAATCTGTGATTACTTTATTGTTAATATTTTTATTTGACTGAGCTCTTTCTGATGATAGAGTCTTGAGGTCTTCTACTATTGCCATTATTTTCTATTTCTTCTTGCAGTGTTAATAATCTTTTGTTAACTGTCAGACTGTCACATATAAATTGAGCATTGTTACGTATTGCTCATTTATTTTCCTCTCCCTGTTATATAATGTCCTTGTTTATCTCTTCAATTTTTTTCTAATTTGAATTCTACTTTATCAGATTACTGCTATTCCTGATTTTTTGTGAACTTACAATTGCCTGATATAGTTTAGATCCATCTCTAATTTTAATCTAGCTGTATCTTTTTTCATTAAACATGTTTTCTATAAGTAATACATTAATAACCTTTAAAGCATTGATGTCTCAGGGCCCATCTCCAGTCATGGGGATCTATATCTTGCCACTGGACCCAGATAACTCTAGAGGAGAAAGTGAGGGTGGTGACCTTGCATAGCCCTCCTCACTTAAATCCAATTCACTTGCAAGTCGTAGCGTCATCTTTCTGATGTCATGGTCCTCTCTGAGAATGAAGGACAAACAACAACATGTCTCAAGGAGAGGATGAGACCCCCAAAAAAGGGAAAAATGGTAGACTCCATTATTACCCCAGAAAGGCGATGGAGAGCACACTGGCATCTACCAATCCACATACTTACTTTCTTGTCTTTATAAAGTCTTTATGAGAATTGGTCACATGTGTATCAAAGGCATCTTTGATAAAAATAAGAAAAGAAAATGGCTTTCTATAGCTGTTCACATTGTTGCAGTCATAGGAGAGACTGAAGTTTGCAGAAAATACAAAATCTCTCAGTGTCTATTGATTATTTCAAAAAGCCTTTGAGGCAATAGAGCACGACAGCCCCAGCAGCTCCCCGACAAGCAAAGTTTCTTGGCTAAGCTGAGATCATCAAAGATTCCTTCCTAAGTGCAGCCCCAGGAGTAACTGCCCAGTGAACTCTGAGTATTATTTACAGCACCACGCTTTGTGTCACATGCAAATTTGATAAGCATTTTCTTCTGTGTTTATCTAAGTCATTGATAAAAGTATTGAGGACAAAACCTTTTCCAACCCCCTTCAATTCTCCCTGAAATTTCTCCTTCAGTTTGTCGCCAACTCATTAATCCACAACATTAACCAACATTTAGGTCCATTCAGAATATCCGAAGTCTGGAATCCTTCAAGGTCATGCAGTTTGGCCCATACACAGTCTCCTTGTATTGAATCACAAGCGGATGAGAGGCCAAATACTGCTAATGGCCTTTAAGCATTTTCTCAATGTTTAACAATGAATAACAGTTGAATAGTTGTGTTTGAATTCAACCTTCTCTCTTTGCAACGTTACTTTAAGAAATCAGTCCTCTAACTGCCTGAAAAGAAAGAACAAGGGCAATATCACGGATCTATGCTATAAGGCTTATAGGAAAGATATTTTGACCTCTACCAACAAGGCTTAGCTAAGGCACGGCCAAAACAGGAGGTCAATTCTACTGTGACTTGAAGGGTAGGGGGAAAAAAGAGATTTCATTTTAGGAAGTAAAAAAATCTCATAATTGACTTGGACCTCTTTTTTTAATCCTTTGTCATGATGTATGGTTCTCCGAAGGAGAAAAAGGTGAGGGATACATTGTGATAGGTGGGTGATGTATTAAAAATTATATAAACAAAATTTTAAAATATTATTTAGGGTGGTCAAACATGCTCTGGAGCAGTGCCAACTTCATGGTTTGTGGAAAGCTAGTTACCAGAAACATTTGTATAGGTTCATTTAGATCAGGGGTGGGGAACCTGAGGCCTCAAGGTCCTTGGGTGCAGTCTTTTGACTGAGTCCAAGTTTTATAGAACAAATCCTTTTTATTTTTTATTTTTTTGCTTTTTGGAGGGGAGAAGGCAGGACAATTGGGGTTAACTGACTTGCCCAAGGTCACACAGATAGTAAGTGTTAAGTGTCTGAGGTTGAATTTGAACTCAGATCCTCGACTCCAGGGCTGGTGCTCTATTCACTGTGCCACCTAGCTGCCCCCAACAAAGCCTTTGATTAATGGGGATTAGTTCTGTGAATTTTGGATTCAATCAAAGGGCACCACTTGAGAACCTACAGGGCCACGTGTGTCCTTGAAGCCACACCTCTAATCTAGATAGATTTACTAATCTCAAACTACCTAAACTTGTTTTCTACCTCAAAGATACAAAAAGGATGAAAGGAAGGGATAATGGGTCTAGACTTTGCATATTTGTAGAATTTTAACAAGTAATTTAGGTAACTAGCAGTATTCTCTCCTCTAGTCATTTCACTTTACAGCAGGTAGATTAGTGAAAAACTCAAAGAACAGAGAATCCTCAGTGTTAGTCTTTGTTCCTTGAGAAGGTCACAGCCTTCCTTAGGGGAAGGGCAGGGGAGAATTGGAGCCCTTCCTTTGCAAGTATTAGTTGAGTACCAGTAGTAGGGGATATTGTGGAGTACAGAAAGATAAATAAGTCATCATCTCCACCTTCAAGAAGCTCACAATCTCATATGGAAAATAACACGTGTACATACCTAGCTGTAATACAGAGTAAGATGTGACTAGTATAGAAAGTAAGTGCTTTGTGAGTTCAGAAGAGGGAAAGATGAGTTCCTGTTAGAGAAATTACAGAAGGCATCTTGGGAAAGAGGGCATCTGAGGTGGGCCTTCAAAAATGAGCAGAATTATAATAAGCAGATGTTTGGCGGGGGAAGGGCAGACATCAGTGAAGCATTAGCAAAGGCACAGAGGTGGGAAGTCATTGGATGTGTTGGACAATTAGCCATGTGCAGTAAGTAAAGGTTAAGTACTTCAAGGATTTCTACTCATATTTAACCCACTAAGAATATTACCATATCTCAAATATTTGTACAGTTCAATGAGAAAAAGGGGTATATAATACAAGTCAAAGCGAAAGGTATATAGAATTTCAAATGACAGCAATACAATTCTGATTCAATTAATGTACGATTATCATAAAAATGGAAGTGGAATGAAATTTACCCTTTGCATTATTTAGTTTTTAAAGGTATTTATCAAATTAATACTATCAAAAAGATTAGAAGGATATTAAACTACTAAAGATAAGTTTTGCTAAGATCTATAAAAATACTCGTTTATATATTTTAAAAGTAGAGGAATCCTTAGTAGTCATTATCAAAAGTTTATTAAAGTAAGTCTTCTAAGAAGCCCTGTTAGGCAGTCTGTTTTAGTCTAGCTCTAGTTACTATCTGTACTCAAAAGTAACAAGGCTGAAATTATTTTAAAATTCTCAATAATTCAATGTTTACTAACTTAAGTGATCTTCCCAATCAAAGCAAATCGTTGTCTTTTTAATAATAATAGCTGTTACATAGAATATATTAAAATTTGTAAAGTACCAATAACTAATTGCAGTGTCCTTCGACATCTCCAATGCATAGGTATGTACATATACAAGTATACATTGTTGTTGTTGAGTCATTTTCCAGTTGTTTGACTTTTGGGGGGGGGGGGATTTCTTGGCAAAAATACTGGAGTGATTTGCCATTTCCTTCCCCAGCTCATTTTATAGAACAGGAAACTGAGGCAAACAGGGTTAAGTGACTTGCCCAGGGTCACATAACCAGAAAGTATCTGAGACCAGACTTGAATGTAGGAAGAGGAGTCCTCCTGACTCCAGGCCCAACACATACATATACATAAAATCTCATTTTATTTTCATAACATAAATGCTATTATTGCCCTCATTTCACAAGGGAGGAAACTGAGACTCAAAAAAGTTTAGTGACTTGCCCAGGAGCATACATTTAGTAAATGTCTGAGATGAAGCTGAAATGCAAGTCTTCCTGACTCCAAATCCAGCAACTTATCAGCCGTATTTTATTGTCTCAGAACTAGACTACATTTGCTAGAAAATGAATGTTAGACACTCTGAATACCTCAAAACAAATAAGAGATTCACACTAGGAAGGCGGCTCAACAAGGGACTAGGAAATTGCCCAACTTTCCATCTTGTCTCCAATTTGACTCTTCTCAAGTCCTCTTAAAGTTTGCAACTCCAGGTAAATAAGTTTTATCACAGGGAGTATCTGGTATTTGAACTTTGACTGTCAGAGAGGATTTAATGGCAGAGGAGGGGCCTTCAGAAAAAAAGAAATCAAGCAATTTAAAACTTCAAGTAGCAGAATAAGCAAATGACAAAAAAGAAGAGAAATCTACTGGGCTTTTTTGAGCCACAAGACCCAGGAAGGAGCACAGGCTGTTCCCAAAACCTTTCCCCCACACACCCAATTCAGCCCCTCTTGGGCTGAACCTCTTAAATGAACCACAGGACTTTACAAAAAAAAAAAGTCTCCCTGGAATGTCAACAGGCTGAGACAGACAACCTAGAAGCATTTGATACCATAAGGCCAAAGTAAATAGCACAGCCAGCCAGGTTCAAAATACCAAAAGGCTGATTGACGTAGGCAAAAAACAAGAAACAAAGAGACTGAAGTATCTAAAAAAAACCCAACAACAACAACAAAAGCATCTGAGTTTAGATTAGAAACTGTGCCACCAGAACCCAGAAAACTAGGCATTGTGGAAGCACCATCAGCAACATCCTGCGAAGGCCAGAAGTGGGGAAGAATGAGGCAAAATTTATGTGCACAACCAATAAAGAGGTGAAGTGTGAGGAAGGTCTCCTGGGAAAACAGTCCATCCATTTAGAGAAGGGGAAACTGAAAAAAGAAATCAGTGACCTAACCAATGGTTACTTAGCCAGTGTCTCCTAGTTAAGAATCCTAGGACAGGGCTGTGCTACAAACAGCCACAGACACAATGAAATATAAACCCCCAAGATCTCAGAATAGATTGAAGGGATAAAATCAACACACAAGAAACAATTCTGTGCTAAAGTTCACGGTGGCGACTCTAACTGCCACGGAAATTAGGAAAAGGGCGAATTTGAAGGTTAGATCAATAAGTCCTTTAAACGATGACTTTCTAGTCTGACTCAACAAAGTTAGGGGTAACCATGTCATGTGTTAGCCCTGTAGGGTTTTTACTCAAGGCTAAGGTTTGAGCCACAGAATGACTCGGTTAAGGATGTTTGTTAGCGAGGATACGACAAGATGTGCACTTCATCCGTGGTCATCTCTGGCTCCCAGACCCACAGACATGCTGGGGTATAGCACAGTGTCTACGTCTGCCAGGGACTAATGGTCTTCCATGGAGTGTCAAAGTAATCAACTGGATAGCAGGAAGATACAGCGTTCAATGTCTCGGCTCAGTCTAGAGTCTGCCACCATAGAGGATTCTTCTTCGGCCTTCGTCTGTCTTGAGAACCCACTGTCCAAAGTAATTAGAGTAACGGGCCGAGTTCATCCATCCATCAATTAGTAGAAATTTCTTTAGCACCTACTATAAGCCAAACTCATGCCAGGCACCAGAGATAACAAAGTCAAAAAGAAAAGGTCCTTGTCTTCGGTGAACTTACATTCCTTCAAGGGATATAGCATATAATATATAAGTATGTTCAGAGTAAGTAGATAAATCCAAAGTCATTGGAGGAAGGCACTAACAGTCAGAGGATCAAGAAAGGTGACGGAGGACAGCTTTGGAGATGAACTTTGTAGCAAACAAGGGGTCTGAAGAGGCAGAGGTGACAGCTGTGGTCATTTCCTCTCCCAGCGGCAGGACTTCCCCATCCCTTATTAGGGAACCCTCCCCACCCCACACTCAGCTCCTCTTTGTGTGTTGTCTTCCCGCGTTAAATTTGGGAGCTCTTTGAGGGCAAGAAATGCCCTTTGCTTTTCTGTATATTCCCAGCGCACAGTATTGGGCATATAGTAGGCACTTATGGTTATTTACTGAATCTGTTTGGAGATGGAATATTAGTTGTAAGGAATCACATTCTGGCTGTGTTGTAGGGAGCACAAAGGGAAGTTATATAGATAAGATCGAGGAGTTAGGTTGGAAAAGAGGTTTGCACTTGACCCAAGTACAGGCCAGGCAGAAAGGTTTGCACTTGACCCAAGAGGACGCAGGTAGACACAGGTATTTATCGAGTAGTGATGTCAGTGTGTGCTTTTAAACAGTTCTTGGTACTGTGGGTCAGGAAAAATTACAATCCTGAACTAATCGATCTTTAGCATTACAGAATAAAGCAGGGCATCTAACCACAGGAGGGCATTGTGGAATTCTCTGATGGGGCTCTCAAATGCCACTATGCTCTTGCACCACAAATAAGTGTGTAACAAAATAAATTTGTAGGGTGTGCTGGAGCCAGCTCCACAAGCTGATTCTTAAATTTTCAGCATGAGCGTTTTAACCTCAGACGTCAATGCATACTACAAATCAGGGTTTGATTTATTGTTTTGTTGATTATCTAGACTTCATAAAATGATGAAGGAATGTAAATAATGAAGATTAAACTCAAAGTGTGTCAGCCATACATTCCCCCCTTCTTCCAGAGAGCTGATTGTTAAACATTCCACCCAGTTACAGAATCACACTTAAGACAGGGTAGATATTACATTATGCACAATCTGCCTTGGGGGAGAGGTCTTGTCTGGAACAGGTACAAGCTGGTAACTGAGATGCCTCAGATCCCAGAGCTGGTACATACAAGCTCAAGAAAGGAACCAGTTCCAGGAAGCGGCTGGGCAGGTGGTCACTTGTGCATTGAGTGGAGACATGCTGCATCATGAAAACAGACATTGTTCAAAGAATGCTGCACAGGTACAATTTATGGGGTTGTAGATTTCGAAATTAGGGGTACCTTCAACATCATTTAGAATAACCTCCTCATTTTTCAGTTGAAAGCTCATTGTTAAATGCCCAAGGTCTCACAAAGTGGCAGATTTGAAACCAAGGTCCTCTGCATTCTTTCCCATCCTGAGGTAGAGCCTATTAGCCCTTCCCCTTAGTCTAGTTCTTGGATTGAGTCGGGGAGGGAAAAAGGTGGGGATTAAAAAGATTAAATACTGAAGGATTTTTGTTTCTGCTGGCCCTATTCAACAAATTCCTAATGCTGGAAGAAACCTGATTAAGTCCACCCCAGAACAAAAATATCTTGATCACAAATTTTACTCCAAAATGCTTTACCACCCAAAAGCAGCCATTTGAACAGTATTATCCATACAATACAGCACAAGATTTTTGAAGGGGGGAGTGGAAATAGTCCTTCTTAAAACAATGAAATCAGATTTGAGAGGAAGGGGAGAAAACTGTTCAATTGTTCCAGTCAAATTTCTGGGATTATAGCATATACTGTAAATGAACAGGTCGTCTTTTATGATATCTAAGGGATCTTCTAGTTCTATTATTGAACTTTACTTGACAATCTTTTCTTTAAAAAAATACAGAAATGTAGAGAAGTGAAGGGTGTTGCTTCCTTAAGAAAATACAGAGGCTCCTAATGACTGATTCCTCAGAGCTGCAATATATGGGAGGACTTAATAGGAATTGGAGAAAAGGCAAGACATTCTAGGACTAGGTGGAGGCAGAGCAGAAGCATAGGAATTTAAGGAAACAAGAGAAAAAGGACCAGGGATGGAGGGTGGAAGAGGGAAGAGGAAGCAGGAGAAAAAAAATATCACTGTAAAGATCCCCAGAATAGTCAAACTTTGAGACTTTTCTTGGAGTCTTTTGTGGTTGTTACTACCATTGTTCAGTTGTGTCTTGCTCTTAGCGACCCATTGGGAATTTTCTTGGCAAAGATACTGGAGTAATTTGTCATTTCCTTCTCCAGCTCATCTGACAGATGAGGAAACTAAGGCAAAAAGGGTTAAGTGACTTGCCCAGGGTCACACAGCTAGTAAGTAACTTTGGAGAGAGTTGCTTCAAAGTGGCTGGGAAAGCTCAGGAGGCCTAGATTCAAATCCCAGCTCTGCTACATCCTGTGAGATTATAGGAAGGCCACTTTATTTTTCTAGGTTTGTTTCTTTATCTGTAAGATAAGAAGGTTGAACTAAATGATCTCTAAATTCCTTTCCAGCCTTAAAATCAAGTGATTCATGGATCTGGACCTGAAAGGGACCTCAGAGGCCATCTAGTCCGAATTCTCCATTTTACAGACCAGGAAACTGAGGCCCAGGGAGGTTGTGGATTGCCCTTCAGGTCCTCTCAATCCCAGTGAGTGAATTCCACTATACAACCCTTTGTGTCAGTCATTTCAGTTGTGTCTGACTCTTGGTGACACTATCTGGGGTTTCGTGGTAAAGGTACAGGAGAGGTTTGCCATTTCCTTCTCCAATTCATTTGACAGATGAGGAAACTAAGGTAAATAGGGTTAAGTGACTTGCCTGGGGTCACAGCAATGGTAAGTGTTGATTTGAACTCAGGAAAAAGAGCCTTACTGACTCCAGATCCAGCTATCTATCTATCTATCCACTTTGCCACCTACCTAACCAGCTATACTTCCCTGCCTTCTATTTATTTATGACTCGTCACTTGCCACCAGGGTCCTGATCTGCTGAAGTAAATTCTAACTTCCAAAGTACAGTCTTCAAGGACTCCGGGTATGCAGAAAGTGAAGAGAAAATGAATGAAAAGAACACCTTTTCTCTCTCTTACATCCCAATGCCAAGATGAAAACAGGAAGGGTCATGAGAATTTTTTTTTAATTTTTTTTTTAGGATAAAAAAGATCACTTCAAATGACCTATATTTTAGGAAGAATAGGTGGAAGATGTTTGCAAAATTCACATGGAAACCAGGGGAGAGAAGCCTGAGCTATTTTTAATCTATTTTTAGTGCTACTGCTGGTCTCATCTGATTTGTGGTGTGTTCCAGTGGCCTTTGCTCAAAGCCTTAATCTCTGTCTCCCTACCACTCATCAGACAAATGGGGAGTAAGCCTGTACATACTAGATGCAGACTCTCAGATCTCAGACTGTAGATTTAAATTCCACTGTTAGAAATCTTATTATGTTAAAAAATAAATAATTCCATGGCAAGACTATCCAATCAAGACTTAGGCATTTGGTGGAAAGACTAAAGAAAATGTAAACAAATAAAACAATGTTTCCAAAATGAGGGGGTTGCTTTAAGAAAGCAGTGATAAGAAATGGATTGGGCAATCTGGTGTTTTCAAAGTGACTGTTCTATGGATTTCCAATCTAACTCCCCCTGGGTCACTGTGGTAATGACAAGATGAATTTATCTATGTTTTCACTATACTTAAAGTAAAGCTATAGAAAATGTGTACTCTCAAATTCAATTCAAACATTTAAGAAATGCCTATTGTGTGCAAGACACTACAAAGGCCTCTGCCCTCAAGAAACTTACCTGCTATTCATAACAGAAGGAGGTGAGGGGTCGGGAAGGGATGTAGTGAGTATAGAAATAAGCAAGAACAGGGGTGGAGCCAAGATGGAGGCATAGGAGCAGCAAGGTACGGCAGCTCCCACACAGCCACCTCAAAATACCCATAAAATATGACTCTAAACAAATTCTAGAGCTCTAAAACGCACACAAATATACTTTCTGCTGAAGGCAACTTGGCTAGGAGGGACCATCCCAGCCTGAAACAGGGGCTTGGCCCTGGGGGCAGCCTGACAAGCTGAGCCAAGACACAGCTGGAGCTTCAGGAGAGCGGATCTGTGGCAGCTGTGGCAGTTTCCAGAATTATCAAGCCATAAGAAAAAAAGGACTAAGTGAAAGGTCAGTGGAACTCGGCTAAAATTGGGAGAGATATGCGGGTCCGGCCAAACTGCCTCCAGGGCAAGGAAGCAGCAGAAGTGGAGGCCCTGCAGCCATCTCCATGTTGCTGCTTTGGAGCTTCTGAGCTGCAGAGTGCAGGGGGGCCAAGCAATCGTTCAGAGGCCAAGTACTCTTGCGATGAGTGGCCTGGATCTGGATCATGGTCTTGGGTGGTGGTCCTGGGGTGTGTTTTCAGTGAGCCAAAGCTGGTAGAGGCTGTAGCAGCCTCCTAAAAGCACCGGCAGC
>CM053582.1:201483060-201545481 GCA_028627135.1 Pseudochirops cupreus
GAGGGACATATAATCAGTCTCTCACAATATGCCCACTGTGGAGAGGTTCTACGTAATTATACATGTACAACCTGTATCTAATTGCTTGTCCTTCCAATGCGGGTGGGTGACGAGGGAGGAAGAGAAAGAGTCTAGAATTTAAAGTTCTATAATCAAATGTTAAAAAAAAATACATACATATATATATATATATATATATATATATATATATATATATACATATACAGTTATTATTATCATTATTAACTACATCCAACTGGGACTTAAGATACACAGGCACTGTGGTAGGGAGATTCATCCTGCCCTACCTGAAAGTCAGAGGAGTGATGGGGGAGGACATAGGAGAGAATAGATTGGCGGAGGGTTTGGGTTGGGTTGGCTGTTTTGGGGTGGTGGGTAGGGGAAAGTTGGGGAGAAAATTTGTAACTCAAAATCCCATGGAAATGAATGCTGTGAACTAAAATAAATAAAAGTTAAAAATAATAAAAAAAAAAAGAAATAAGCAAGAACATGGTCATTTGATGAGGGAGAGAGCAGTAGCAGAGGGCAGTACCCAGAAAAGGCTTCATGGAGAAGGTGGTAACTCAAAAGTTATCACTGGCCTCTTGTCCAACCTCATCCTTCCTGACCCATCATCCAACAAGCTAACCACCCCCTCCTCTTTGAAATGATGTCTTCCTTTGACTTCTCTGACACTATGTCATCCTGGTACTATTCTTACCTTTGAAGCTTGTTTATGAGCTTTCTTCAAAGTTCAGTCTTTGGCCCTAATCTGCTCTCTCTCCACATATTCCCCCTCACCTCTATGCTCACAGTTCCAAGTGTCTCACCTTGCTCTGAAATCCGTCATCTTGGGCTAGGAGATATTTCTTCACCAACTTCTCGCTAAATATTGACATGACTTTCTTCTGGCGGTCAGTCAGTCAATAAGGATTTATTAAGTGCCTACTATGTGCTGGGCACTCTACTAAGCACTGGGGATGAAAGAAAGGCAAAAGACAGTCCCTACCTACGCTCAAGGAACTCACATTCATAGATGAGACAGAGTGCTAACAATTATGGACAAACAAAATCTAAACAGGGTAAATGTCGCTCAGTTGTGTCAGTTGTATATAATTTTTCATAACCCCATTTGGGGTTTTCTTGGCAAAAACACTGGAGTGGTTTGCCATTTCCTTCTCCAGCTCATTTGACAGATGAGGAAACTGAGGCAAACAGGATTATGTGACTTGCCCAGGGTCGCACAACTACTAGGTGTCTGAGGCAGAATTTGACTTCAGGAAGATGAGGCTTCCTGACTCCAGGCCCGACTCTATTCATTGTACCATCTGGATGCCCATACAGGATCAATAGAAGATAATAAATATGGGAAAGGCACTAATATTAAGGAGGATCAAGAAAGACTTCTTATAGAAGATGAGATTTTAAACAGGACTTGAAGGAAGCCAGGGAAGCCAGGGGTGGAGAGCATTCCAGACACGGAGGGCAGCCAACAGCACTGGAAAGGGACTTGAATTCATAATTCATCAATAGCTGATGAATACAGCATGATTCAATTCAGAGGCAAAGTGTCATGTAGTACAGAGACACTCCTGAATTCTGAGTCAGAAGACCTGAGTTCAAATTGTACCTTTTCTGTTCACAAACTCGATGACCTTGGGCAAGTCATTTAACTTTTCTTTGCCTCAGTTCTCCATCTCCAAAAACAAAATTCCTACAAAGACTAAAATTATGAAATTATATTTCCTTCCTTTTTTTCTTCTTTGTTTCCTTTTTTCTTTCTTCCTTCTTTCCTTCCTTCCTTTCTCTTCCTTCCTTCCTTTCTTTCTCTTCCTTCCTTTCTTTCCCTTCCTTCCTTCCTTCTTTTCTTCCTTCCTTCCTTCCTTCCTTTCTTCCTTCCTTTCTTTCCCTTCCTTCCTTCCTTCCTTCCTTCCATTCTCTTCCTTCCTTCCTTTCTTTCCCTTCCTTTCTTTCCCTTCCTTCTTTCCTTCCTTCCTTCCTTCCTTTCTTTCTTTTATTCTTTCTTTCTTGCTATCTTTCTTTCTTTCTGTCTGTCTGTTTCCTCAGCTCCAGGTTGACATCTCCAACTGGTTACAGGACATTTTCACTCAGATGCCCCATTTTAACCTCAAACTCAGCAAGTCCCTAATTGCACTCACCATTTCTCTTCCCCCAAGCCAAAACTAGTTTAATTCAACGAACATTTATTAAGTGTGTACTATGTTCAAGTCACTAAACTAGATACTGGGGAATCCAGGATGATTTAAATCTAATCCCTTTCCTCAAAGGCTAATCTGTTGGTGAAATTAGGGGCAGACTTAACCAAAAATAAATAAACAACAGAAGGTGATAAATGTAGAGGAGATAACTAGATAGAATTCTAGGAGACAAGCTCACTTTCAAGAGTCTCTGCATGTGCACAGAGTGGTGGGGGAGAAACAATGAAAGCTTAATGAAATAACAGCAGCTTGAGTTGGGCCTTAAAGGAAGTACATGGGTTTTAATAGATGGAAATTTGATGAGGAAGAAGAGCCTATTCTAAGCAAGAATGATGACTTGAGCAAAGATGTGGTAATACAAGAGGTTGGGAAGAAAACAGGGGCCAATGTGTAGTTCAGTCTGACTGAAAGGAACAGCAGTGGTATCAAATACAAATAAATACAATTATACTGTATGTAAGACTCCCTAGGGGCTATACATTGACTTGGAAAACCACATATTAACATTATCTATGCTGTGCTGTATTTTTATTTATTTTGCTAAATATTTCTCTATTACATTTTAATCTGGTTTGTGCCTAACTCAGAAGCTCTAAAGGCAGCAGTGCAGCACCACCAGCCATGTGTTTAACAATTCTGATGTATGATGTCTGAAGGGATGTAGAGTGGGATCATGTCAGAAAGGCCCTATAAATGAACTTTACTTGGTAGGTAATACAGAAACTTCGTACCAAAAGTTTTTTAGTGGAGGGACAGGTGAGGTGATCACACAGGGGCATCAGCAACATTCCTCTGGCAGCTTTGTGAAAAATGGATTGGAGAGGGCAGAGATTGGAGTCAGAAAGACCAGTAAGGAAGCTATTATCATAGTGAAGGCAAGAAGAGATAAGGTATGGGATCTATGGCAATGTGGAGAGAAGAAGGGAAGTAGTTGCTGTTTTGGTTTTTTCTTTCTTTTTGAAAAGGATCAATGACATCATGGTGACGTCCTAACTTTTGGGTGAATTAGATTTAAGTGAGGCCAAATTGTACAAGGTTGTCAGCCTCACTCTCTCTTCCTGAGTGATCAGGGTCCAGTAGCCAGATAAAAGTCAAGATGACTGGAGGCGGCCCAGAATACAGTGGGTGACCTTGGTGTTTTTTAAGTCTGAGCAAGTTCTAAGCTCTCTACAGCACCTTCTTCAACCACAACCACCTTCATGGTCCATTGGAATAAATTATCCTCATCTGCCCATTCCACCAGGGAAAGTCTTCACATGCTTAGGGTAGATGCCTCCCTTATTCATTGATGGGTTTGAGGCCTATCAGTTTCTCTCAACCTGGTTTAGCCTGATTGCTAGGATGGTTTTACTGGGGTGTGCTCATGCTATAGCTTCTTGGAGCCATAGGTGATAGTTGAATGTGAGATGGACACCAAAGGTGGATGAACAGCCCTGAAAAAGGTTAAGCAAGCCCTCACACCAGAGGTGCTAGTCCTCCTTGAACTACCCCAATGGATGCAAGAGATGTTTCAGAAGTAGAATGAACAACAATGACTCCAAGGTTTTTAGCCAGAATGGCTGAGGGGTTATGAAGCCACCAAGTAAACAAAAACAAAACATAAAATAGGGAGAAGGGAAGGTTTAGAAGTAGGGGAATATGATTAGATAACTTAAAATGTATTAAATTTGAGGCGCAGGTAGGTATAGATGTAGCTGAAGGCACTCGGCTGTAGGACTGGATTCATTATTTCTGTCTACACACAACTTGAAATTTGGGGATTATCATTGGCTCTTCCATCTATTTTGTCTTGGATATTCAATCAGATCCCAGATCCTACTGATTCTACCCCTCTTGAATTTAGATCACCATCATCCTTGAAAAGGTATTTATTATCACTTGCCAGGATGATTTGTGTTTGCTTTCTTAGAGAACTTCCTCTCTATACTCTCTCCCCCTCTGATCCATTCAACTTACTGTTGCCAAAATAGCTTTTCTTATATATAGATTCAGCTGCTGCTAATGAGGATAATAACAATCATATTTATAAATTGTTTCATGATCTGCAAATCACATTATTTCATTGGATAATAGATCTGATCATCCCACTTTCCTGCTCAAAAATCCTCAATGGTTCCCTATTTCCAGTCAAATAAAGTGCAAAACTCCTCTCCCTCCACCATGCCCCCAACAAGAACAATAAAGCTATCCTTTGTACAGTGTCTTCTGTGTGCTAGGTACTTTATAAACATTATTTCTGCTTCCAAACACAGTTTTTTATTTGTGTCTTTGCCATCCTTGTATGCTTCCTTGTCTTCACCTGTTGAGTTTTAAGGGATGACCCCATTCTTTGGAGCCCATTTCAAACACCATCTCCTCCAGGAAGACTTTCCTGATTCCCTCCGGTTGACAATGATCTTCAGTCTCAGTCCTCACATAGCAGGTTGTTTTATATGTTTCTAAGGCACTCGCTATGTAACAAAGTATATTATATCTGTCTGTGTTGGTGTCTTATACCACTGTTAGACTGTGATCTCAAAGTTGACAAAAATTTTGTCAAAATTCATGGCCCCCATCCCTTACCACTGTGCTCAACAAGAAGTAGGTGCTTAATAAAAGTTTGCAGTCATTCTTTACCTCCCTAGTACTAAACACGTAGTAGCTTTGCACCCAGTTCTTTCTTCATTGAAATACAGGAAATTCTGGGCTACTTTTCTAGTATTCAAGATTTCATTTACTCAGTAAGCATTCACTGAGCCATATACAAATCTAACTACAGTCAACTATTCCAGGCTTACTATACATTACTTCACTTCATGTAATCTATGGTCTAACCAGAATGACTTTCTTGATCTTACTCATAAATGACATTTGATTTCCTGTCTCCATACCCTTGCTTGAGCTGTCTTCCATGACTAGAATGCACTCCCTCATCACCTCTGAATATTAGACTCTCTAGCTTCCTTCTGAGCTCAGCTCAAGTGCTACTTCCCCAAGAGGCCCTTCTTGATCCAAAAGCTATTGCCTATCCACCCACTCCGAAAATGATTTTGTATTTACATATATTTTCTAAATCCCTATATGAGTCTATGTTGTTCTTCCCTCCTCCCACTCCCCCAACATTCCCTCCTCCTTCACCCCACTCCCACAAAAAAAAAAAGGTTGTAGACTCCTTGAGGGCAAGGGCTAATTTATTCCTGACTTTGTATCCCTAGTTGTGATTCAATGGTGTCTGATTCTTTGTGACTCCATTTGGAGTTTTCTTGGAGTGGTTTGCCATTTGCTTCTCCAGATCATTTTGCAAACGAGGAAACTGAGACATTAAGTGGTCACACAATTAGTAACTATCTGAGGCTGGATTTGAATTCAGGAAGATGAGTCTTCATGAGTCCAGCACTCTATCCACTGTGCCACCTGCTAGCCCTTGTATCACTAGTATGCAGACAAAATGTCTGGCACATAAGGAGAACTTAATAAATGCTAGCTGATTGATTGATTAGTTAACTAAATAAGTATTGTGAAAGATCTGTGATTTCTGTGAGTCTGGTTACTCTTAATGTAAGTCAGCCAGTAAATATTTATTAAGCATCTCTCATCTGCCAGGCATTGTGCTAAGCATTGAAGATACAAAAAAAAAAAGCAGACAGTCCCTTCCCTCAAGGAGATTACATTTCAATGGGGAAGACAACAATCAAACAAATATGTACAAATAAGCTATAAACAGGAAATAATTTTAGAAAGGGAAGGTAATCAAATTAAGAGGGATTGGGAAGACAGCATTTTAATTGGGACTTAACTGATGCCGGTAAAACCAAGAGAGTACTCCAGGCATGTGGGACAGCAAGACTGTAGACCCTCCACGCCTTCTTAGCCTATAGAACCCTACATGTTTTCCCAGAAGTCTACCAAGGTATTGAAGGCCTCTCAATTCTTTTGTTTTATCTTTGGGTTGCCATACTTCCAGGATGTCTGTACATCTCTTGAATCTCATTCTCAACATGACCAGACCACTCCTTTTCCAGTTATACATTGTCCTTAATGATGTCTACTCATGATGCAAGTCATCACTGTAACATGCTCTGGCTCACTTCTACTTGTCATGAATCTTTCCACTTTCCTTTGCTTACATGTAATTTTTGTTGACTAAGTTAACTTAATAGCGATATGGATAGGGACTCAGGATGTCGTTGGCATACTCCTGAGTGAAGAAACTATACCAATTTCTCTTCAACCTTTAATCTTCAAGGGTTGTCTAGAGCAATAAGAAATTAAGAAGATGAAATGACTTATCCAGAGTCCACAGTGAGGCAGATAAAATTTAAAAAGACAATGCATGATTGGTATATACAAAGAATAGATCTTATTTGAAGGAAGAAGAGATCACTTTGCTGAAATAATCAGAGAAGGCTTCATGGTGATGAGATGTGCTGAGGCCTTGAAGGATGGATTTAGACAGATGGAAGGGAGAGAAGAGGGCATTGTAGCTCTTGTTCTCAATAGAATACTTCAGGACAAAATTTACAACCCTACTTGAACCTCTGTAACTTTGAAGAGATGTCTAAAAATTTGCCACCAGACTTGACTGCATCAGAGAATATAATTCAACAACAGGGCAATGCTTAGTGTGTCATTTAAGTACTGTTTCATCTTTGTTGTTGTTTTTAAATAAGCAAGTCACATCTCTTTTCTGAATTAGATCAGGTTAGAACCTGTAGGACCAGGTCCCTAAAGAGCCTTCAATAGTTCCCTTGGCTAACTGCCTCCCTAACTTGGGTACATCACCCCTCTATTGTTAACCAATGGTTGACTGGTCTCGGTAAAAGGGAGTATTGCAATCTGCAAGCCAACTGTTTCTCCTAGAAGGACCCAGACAAGTATGGATGTATTTAATTTAAATAATCATTAAACAAATGCAAATATATACAAGTACTATCAGGTATCATTAATAAATAGTAACAACAATAATGATCTTGGTGTCCGTAGGCAGCTCTCTAGGAAGGCGGAGGGTGAATTACACCAGGTCTTGTACAAGGTCAACGGGATGGCCTGGTGGTTGGGGTGCTGGATTTGGAGTTAAGGAGACCTCAGTTTGAATTCTCACTCAGATACTCACTAGCAAATTACTTAACCTCTTTCGGTCTCAGTTTCCTCATCAGAAAGCAACCTCAAAGGGTTGTTAAGCTCAAACGAGACACTTTGTCAAGTGCTTTGTTACATACATGCTAACTTTTGCTGTTACTGTTATAGTCATTATGTTAAAAAGGAATATAAAAAATGAGGTGAGGATAGGTCTTGGCTGAAAGGCATTCAGAGGGGTCCTCCCTTATGAACCACACAATTGTTTTTAATTTTTTTTGTAAAAGGTCGTGGACTGTGTAGAGAGTTCTTGATTGAAAAGCGTAATTTGCTCTGGTGGCCAATGGCAGGACTACCCTTCTCCCCTGCTGATCTTCTCCTCAAGATCTGCGCCGACCCCTTGCCTAAGGAGAGTGAAAGGAGAGGAAAGGAATGGGACCCGAAATACAGCAAGCGGTGCCCTACGCGGCCCGCTGTACTGGCCCCCCGGCATCTGACCCCGGCAGGCAGAGGCGTGGATGGAGTGTGCTGGGTGCCGCCCTTCCCGCGCGGTGGGCGCCCGGGCGCTCCCGGCACTGCCCTCCACTCTGTGCTCCGCCACCATCGCGTCCGCTGCGCTTCACGGAGCTGGAGGGCACGGAGTCCGCCCGAGTCGCGTCAGGGAAGAGGCGGGGTGGGGGGTGCGGTTAAAAGGAGCTGCAGGTGGAAAGCGAGTGCTTTAACCTAAACTCTGCAGGAAACCACTGAACTTCCTGCATCCAGGCAAGAGCCCGCGCTGGAGCCCGGGACGCAGCCGCTGCAAAGGGAGGTGTCAAGTGGCCGCCCCCTAACCCCCTCCCCGGGCTGAGACATCGACCCGGCGTCCGACCCTGGGAGTAAGTCCAGCACTGGAGGGCGCGCGCACCTCCCCCCTTCACATGCTGCCCAACTGACCCTCCCCTCGTTCCCCTTCCCTCAACATCCCCTCCCTGTCCTCCCCCTCCATCACTGACGGATCGCCCACACTCCTGCCACAGGCCACTAACACAGGTAAGCCCTGCACCACCTTCCTCTGCCTGCGCTGGATGCAAGGAGAGGGGTTCGGGGACTGGGGTCTCGGGTCGAGATTGTGTCAGGACCTGGAAACCTGCGCGCCCCGCCCGTATCCATACTCCTTAAGGAAGCTCGGTATTGATAGGGTGGTCCATCCCTCTCCTTCCGGTTCTCCCTCCCCATCCCTACCCTAAAATGAGAAGACCCCAGAATGGCAGTGATCGATTCCTCCCTGGGGAGTGGCTGGTAGAGAGTTCATTAGCGGCTGCTGAAAGACGAAGAGGAGAGACTCTTTGCACTCTTGGAAACTTGAGAGTGGGGTGTGCGTATGGGGGTTACCAGGAAAGGGGGAAATGGGGTTTGCTAAGTACATAGCTGAAGATGCGCGTTGGATCGGGGCTCTGGTATCTGCGTTGTCATCTATATCTTCCATCAGGTACATCAGTCAGCGGCTGTGCCAGTAGGATTGGGTAGAAGAACCCAGGGTATTTTCTTACTAAAGTGACCCCCAAAGCTTAGTCAAGGGAACGTTCATGGTTTGACTTTTAACCCAGGCTGCTTCCTAATTGCCTTGCACAACAGGTTTTATAACTTACTGTATATAAGCAGGCAAGGGTATAGTATCTGCCCTTTCCCCACCCGCAACTCCTTCTTGTTCACCCTGATTGTGCTTGTATTTGTGCGATCTCGATATTTGTGGGGAAAAGGTAAGGAATCTTTAGAAGACATTTCAACCAATGGTAACTCCCAGATACTTCTAACCACCTTGCCTTCATGACATGTGGCTTCAGAGACTTGTCAAACCCTAAAGCCTAGAATCGAGGACAACAATAATTAAGGGTAATTGGTGACACACCTGATTATAAAGGAGGAAACTGAGGAAGGACACTTCCCAGTCCAGCAAAGGAGACCCATCCCAAAGTATCACAATGTGTCATCTAACCTCTCTTCCTGGAAGAGCATAGATGGAGTTAAGGTGAGTGCATGCTTGACAAGATCTTGGAGGCCCAACCTGAGCCAGAAGAGGCAGCCAGTCTCACAAAACCGATGAAGCCTGAGCTCCGAAAATGCCATTGTCCCAGCCTTGTGCCTGTTGGTGGATAGAATCCAGTTGTCAACTTACTACACACTTGATTTGATTGCGGAATCCAGGATGACTGTTTATTTCCCTTAGTTGAATTTGTTTTCTAGTATAAAGTACATTTCATTGCCCCAGTTTTCATCAAATATAGTCTATGTTGTAGAAGAAAATGTTCTGCCCCCATTGCACTTTCCTTAGAATTTCTGGTCTTTGGGATATGGCTCAAAACTCGTTCAGACTTTTGTCTGTTGTTTGGATGAGGCACAGTCTTCGGCAGTTGTTTCGATTCTGCCAAGAAGAGAAAGACCAAGGAGGCATTGAGAGCTGGAGGGAAAGGGTTAGCCAACTCCGTATATTAATTAGCAATTTCAGCACTTCTAGACTTTAATTTACTTTGGCAAGATCTAATATCACTTCCTCCCTTCCCAGATTACAGTTGAAAAGTGTTGTGTTGTTTTTTGTTTTAAACAAGTGGATTGCTTTAAGAAATTAAACTACATTACTGATTCTTAGCAACTTCTGGGGCTATGTACGAAGACAAGTTCATTCGGTTTGTCTTGAACATCTTTTTCACTTGAGTAAGGCCAAATCTGGGGGTGGAGGGTGTCAATAAAGTGACACATGGAAGCTGACTAAACATTTTTTGGATCTAATGACATAATACTTGTAAAGGGCTTAGTACAGTGTCTAGTACATAGTAAGCATTTAATAAATGCTTGTTCTGTTCCCCTCCCCCTTTCCCAATAAGCTCAGAGGTATTGCTTTGTTTTTCTGAATAACCCCAGGGCCTAGTCTAGTTCCTGACACATAGTGAGTATTTTTTAATAAATGCTTGTTGAATTGAATTAATTTAGAGGGGAGGAAATCTCCATACTTCTAGTCTCATCTTTGTGAATTGTTGTGCAAAATTCTTAGCTAAATTATAATTTATGAAGCATCATTAGGTTTTTCATTTTCATTGGTTGAATCTGCATATTTCATGAGTTTGTACTGATTCTTCTAATTAGTAATAAAAAAATACTAGAATTGGGGCAGGAAATAAGTCTTTAGTCAGCTTTTCTAGTTCATGAGCTCTGAATCTTTTAAATGACTCCCATTACTTCCTCTGGAGCACAGAATTAGGTACACAGAAAGACTTCTTATGCTTTATTCCCAGGGTCATTTCAACCTGATTATACTAAAATAATTGGAAAGGAAACAAATTTGCCTGAATGAACCAAGACTTTGGTAACAAGCCTTAGAGTCAAGACTTAACTTTATCTAAGTCAGCAGAAAGAAATTAGAAGATAATAAAAAGTTTATTTATTTAGATTATTAAATAGCATTAAAGAACTTAGATAATAATGCACATCTCAAATGTCAGCTAGTTTTCTACACATCTCCATGAGAATTCTGAATTTTAGTAAACAGACAAGAACAGAAAAACCTACCAACATACATGATCAATATTAGTTACAATAAATAGGGATGCACTGAGGTTTTATTTTAAACGGTCTTTGTAAACCAAAATTCATAAAGATCAATTTTTAGGAGACCAAAAAAAGGGCAGAGGTTTTTCTAAATTTCTAGTTAAGGTGATCGATCTGAAAAGAGAGAAATTTTGATTTTTAGATTTTGTTTGGAGAATCTTTGTTTTTGATTAATAACAGTTTTAGCTCCCAAAAACTTACAAATTGGGAGAGATTCCGAATTTTTTAAAAAAATTTCCCACTAACCTTACCCTTTGCTAAAGCTTTATAGGTAAATAAAGGGTTATTTAAAACAGCATAGAAATTCATTGTCAAATCTGAGGGCAATTTAAAAACAATTACTGTTTCATTCTCGTTTTCTGTTGTGTTTTTTTTTTTTAAACAGGTGGCAATAACTCTGAAATCTGAAACCAGAGTAAAGAATTGCATTATAATGCAACTTGGGACTTCTGGTCAATCCGCTGGTTTAGAAGATTAAGGTTCCCACTTCTTAAAGACAGAGACCTTGATCTAATTATCTTCTCTTCACCAAAATCACTGTGAGTCCCTTGAAATAAAACTTAAGAGTAAAAAAGTTTGAGGTAGGGGAAGTTATTGTGTTTTTGTTCCTTTTACCAATACAGGCACCCAGCTTTAAACAAACTGGGAATTAAGAGGCCTATGATCTGGTCTCTAGTCTATTAATTATTCACTAAGTGACATTAAGGAGGTCACTTCAAGACTTTAACTCAGTTTCTCTATTTTGAAAAAGGAGTAATATTAACCAGAACAATAAAGATACTATCTAACTCAGAAGGTTCTGCTGTGAATTGATGAAATACTTTGAGAGGGCTTGCAAAGTTGTTTTTTGGGGGTTTTGGGGTACTTTTCACTACAAAGCTAAAATATTGTTGAATTTGTACTATATTGTACATATATAGTACTATATATTGTATTATATTATTGCAGAAAAAAGAACTAGAGGAGTAGACACTTAATACCAGTTATCTGTGAATAAATATATCTGTTTAAACATTATACTATTTTGGTATAGAATTATGGTATATCCAGGTACTTCAAAGCAAGTTAATTTGGAGCAGGGAAAGACAAGAACTATCTCCTTATTCACAAAGATGCCTAAACTTTGACATCACCACTGGAGTCACAGATTTTCTTTTTTAGTCAAGTGTTTAGTACTGTGCTTATAGCTTTTGTAATATGGGTGTGATACTGAATTACTCAAGTTAATTATGCATTTCACATTTAAAAAAAAATTCTACGAATCTCTTACAAATTCAAATGCTACCATATATTCTTAAGTTGAATTATACTGAAGCTAAGCAGTATGCTCTTTTCCCTAAAAGAGGTAACCAAAAAGTCTTCAGTTAAAATAAAGTCTTGTTTAAATAGACACAGTTAATGTTTTACTCTTTACTGCAATAGTTCCTCTCACAAGGCCCATAGGTTTCTTGAGGCAGAAAAGGAAAGAGATATTTAGTTTATTGAAATTGGAAAGTACTTAGAAAAGTAAAATTCAAGTTTAGAAATTTGTTTTTTAAAAGGCATAGGAAAATCCATAAAGCAAGTTTTACCTTCTATATTCTAAATATTCTATAATATTTATTTTAAAAATCATCCTAAATGCATCATCTATTTGAGAGAGAAAGAATAGAGTAAGCATAGACTTGAAACTTCTTTCATCTAGCTTTTCTTCCTGATGATTTACATTTTGATTACATGTTACTGGAATGGCACAATGACTTCGAAACATTTTAGAGTAACAGTACATTAATGCAATTAAAGTGACTTGAAATTTATTTTGAAATCAACCAAAAATCTGAGAATTTCACAGATAAACCTCTCTAAAAACACAATGGAGTATTTGAGGACCACCACTGGGAACCACTGCATACTTATTTAAGGGAAAAACATACATGCATACACACACACACACACACACACAAGCACACACACACACTCAAAATCAGTTAGATTTACCTGGCAATATAATTTCATTTGTTTTCTTCCCACCTGCTACCTTCCCAGACCTGAGATTTTGCTAGTGTAGCTCAGTGGTATCCAACTCAAACGGAAATCGCCAGTACAAAATACGTAGCACTGAAGGCTACATATTGACTTAGAAAAAAATGTATTAACATTTTCTAAGTTCTGTGTATTTTTATTTTGTTACCTCTTTACCAGTTTATATTTTCATATGGTCCTGCTTGCACCTGGGAGTGTTGCTTTACCACAATGCACAGTGTTTGACATCTCTGGTATAGGGAACTCCCTCCACACACATAGTTTAATAATTCATCTTTAATTTAAGTTTAAAGAGTTGCCCAGGCCACCAAGAGGTTCAGGGACTTGCTTATGGTCACATAGCCGACTAATACATATCAGAGGGAGGACTTAAACCCTTTGTTTATCATGCTATTCTGCTAGATTTAAAGTTCTAAGGGACCTTAAAGGTCATATTTTAACCCAGGGATGGGGAACTGCAGCCTCAAGGCCACACGTGGCCTGCTGGATCTTCAAGTGTGGCCCTTTGATTGAATCCAGATTTCACAAACTGAATCCAAACTTCACAAACAATGAACTTTGGATTTAGTCACAGGGCCACACAAGGATCTATTGAGCCACATGTGGCCCCCCTGTCACTAACCTCTTTATGAGAAAAGCCCACCAAAGGTCTTCCAGGCTCTTATTATTAAAACTTGTTAAACATTTATTATTAGTGCTCATTACATCCTTCTCCATTGCTTATGGCTGGAAGAATTCGGAGGTCTGCCAGGGCTTGGGCCTTGATTTCCTGATCTATAAAATAAATGAATCAGAGTAGTAATCCGTCAAATCTCTATGAATATGTATAGGACTTTGTAAGATTCTAGTTTCTAGTGAAAGCATAATAAATTATATACTCTCTTTCTCTTCGTTTGAAATAGTTTATCCATTATGCCTCTGGGATAGCTGTTCTCTTACCAGATCACAGAGAATGACAGGTCATTGAGGCAGCAGTAGTGAGAAAGAACTGCAGTCAAATATGGCCTCCAGAAACTTGTCAGCTGTGTGACCCTGGGCAAGTCACTTAACCTCTGTTTACCACAATTAGGGGTGATAGTTGCTACTGCCTCACAGGGTTATTGGGAAGATCAAATGAAATATTCAGAAGTGCTTAGCACAGTGCCTGACACATAGAAGGCAATATATTTATTGTTCAGTTATGTCCAATTCGTGACCCTATTTGGGGTTTTCTTGGCAAAGATACTAGAGTGGTTTGCATTTCTTTCTCCAGCTCATTTTACAGTTGAGGAAACCAAGGCAAACAGGGTTAAGTGACTTGCCCAGGGTTACATAGATAGTAAGTGTCTAAGGCCAGATTTGACCTTAGGTCTTTCTGACTTCAGGAAGCCCAATCCACTGCACCACCTAGCTTCCCTAGACATGAGGATAATAATGATTACAGAGACTAGGTAGGAAGTGTTTGTTGACTGACTGGCACACAGAACACATTTATATAATTAAATTGTCAAGTTACCTAATAATGACAGTAATTAGAAGACAATGTGTGATTTTTTTTTAAAAAAAACTTCACTATTCTACAAAATCGATGCAGATTTATTGAACATCCTTTGTTCTGTATTTGATGGTATGTGTCGATCCCAGAATCTCACAAGTTGTACCTCTGATTACAAGTGGATTTTTGGATCAAATTATTCCTTAGCTGGATTAGTGATCCTGAGTGACTACAGCATACCAGATGTAACTGTATTTAGTTTTTAAATTGACAATTCATAACAGACATTCCTGTCTCCCATGCATATATCTAAATTATACAGAATTCCTTAAAGATGTAATGTATACATATTAAATGACTTCCATATATGAAGCTTTCTTCTAAGGCCATATTCCTTTGACTCATTATACCAAAGAATGGTCTCTAGGTTCCTGTAGGCTCTCACAAACAGAGCACAAATTCCTTGGGTTTACCAAGCTGAAAAGAGCTAAAGAAAGTTCTGGGGCAGCTAGGTAGTGCAGTAAATAGAGCACCAGCTCTGAAGTAAGAAGGACTTGAGTTCAAATCCAACCTCAGACACTTGGCACTTACTAGCTGTGTGACCTTGGGCAAGTCACTTAACCCCAATTGTTCTCCCTTCTCCTCTCAAAAGGAAAAAAAAAAGTCCTGGTAACTGTCATATACTTATCCTTCAAGAAAGAGTTTTGGAGTAATTCATTAGCAGGCATTTGGCTGGCTGAAGGCCTTTTGGTCACAGTAAATCATGAAACAGCCTAGTAAGGAAGATGTGGAGGGGAGGAAGTATCCTCTCCATGAAAAAAAAAATTACACATTCTTGAATATTAAATTAAGTTTATGGAAAGTAATGTGCAAGCCTCTGAGAGAGATACAAAGACATGTAAGATGTGATGTTTACCCTCGAAGAGAGGGTACAGTCACTATGTTGTAGTTTTGTCCCTTTTCCTAAAGGTATGCACTAAATATGATGCCACCTTCAGACTGCAGTAAGATATTTATGTCAGCTGGAGCTTTCTTATTTAGTTAGTGTTTCCTTCTCTACTTCACCGCCATTAAAACAACAACAACAACAAAAAACCTCAGACGCTATTTCAGTTTCTATTTGAAGTGGATCCCTCCAAACCATCCCTGACAAAATGGCATCCAGCTTGTCCTAGAGGGTCTCCAGAGAAAGGGAAACCCATGACCTCTCCAAGCAGCACATTCTACTCTTGGACTGCTCAGACTTTCCTTCTGTTTTTCCCACTTCCTTCTCCCCTTCTTGCTTTTTTTTCTTTTCTCTACAGATCACATGTCCTGGGGGCCCAGAAAATGTCTAGGAAGGGAAATGGAGCCCTCCTCCTACCAAGGTTTCCCTTTAGCTCCCTCACTTCTTTTTAAGTGGGTATATGACCCAAAACAAGCTGATTGGAGCTTGGGCTGGGGAAAGATCTTTCCTCACCTCTCCAGATATTGTTATGTTTCCCTTTGATTGTTCCTTTGAGATGTTCCCCTCACCTCAAAATTCATTCAGTCCCAAGTGTGAATTTCTTGGTTTTAAGTTGACACCATGATTTGCTCATCTCTTAAAAGAAAAGCTTAAAACATTTGAGTTTTTTGGTGAGAGTATATGTAGTAGGTAGGGATAGGTATCATCCTCACTGTGATTTCACTGATATCAGGCACTCCCAAATGAGGAAAGTCCATGCACCAGCGCAGGCCAGCACCTTCCCTGTAACTTGAGTCTTTGAGAGGTTCCTAGAGCAGTGCAACATTAAGTGACTTGCCCAGGGCCATACAGACAAAAAGTGTCAGATGGAAGCACTTGAACCCAAATTTACCTGTATCCAAGGTCAACCTTCTACGTGCTAAGGCCACAGTGCACCTTGATAAAAATGTAATATAATGAAATGGCTTGTAGAGAAATTTATAAATTCATATAGCATCACTAGAAGAATATTATTTAAATGATGGAGTTCAGTTCAGAGGCAGAAATTCAGAGTTATTAAAAGTGGTGTACATTTTCCCAAGGGCAATCCAGCTATTCTTCTATTCAGCTCTGGGCTCAGTTCTTGTTGTCCATGTAGTGTGTGCCTAAGATATATGCTAATGGACAAGTTTTATGGGTTGTTCATCCAACTGCATATTACAATGTGAACAGCAGATATTTTTTATCTATTTTTTTTATTAAATTGTTTATTTTTAGTTTTCAACATTCACTTCCATAAGTTCTAAATTTTCTCTCCCCCCCCCGCCAAGACAACTTGCAATCTGATATGGGCTTCACACATACATTCCCATTAAATACATTTTCACATTAGTCATGTTGCATAGAAGAATTATAATGAATGGGGAAAACCATGAGGAAGAAAAACAAAACAAAACAAAACAAAAAGAAAATAGTCTTCTTCATTCTGCATTCCAACTCCATAGTTCTTTCTCTGGATGTGGCTGGCACTTTCCATTGTGTGTCCTTTGGAATTGTTTCAGGTCCTTGCATTGCTGAGAAGGTCTAAGTCTACCAAAATTGGTCCTTGCACACTGTGACTGTTACTATGTACAATGTTCTCTTGGTTCTGCTCCCCTCATTCAGCATCGGTTCATATAAGTCTTTGCAGGTTTCTCTGAAGTCTGCTTTTCATAATTTCTTATAGCACAGTTGTATCCCATTACATTCATATACCACAAATTGTTCATCCATTCCCTAATTGATGGTCATCCCCTCAATTTCTAGTTCTTGGCCATCACAAAAGAGAACTGCTAAAAATATTTTTGTACATGTGAGTCCTTTTCCCATTTTTTATGATCTCTGGAATACAGCCTGAAAAGTGGTTTTGCTGGGTCAAAGGGTATGCACATTTTTATAGCCCTTTGGGCATAGTTCCAAATTGTTCTCCATAATGGTTGGATCAGCTCACAGCTCCACCAACAATGCATTAGTGTTCCAACTTTCCTACATCTTCTCCAGCATTTATCATTTTCCTGTTTTGTCATGTTAGCCAACCTGATAGGTGTGAGGTGGTACCTCAGAGTTGTTTTGATTTGCATCTCTCTAATCAATAGTGATTTAGAACATTTTTTCATATGACTATAGATAGCTTTAATTTCTTCCTCTGAAAACTGCCTGATCATATCCTTTGACCATTTATCAACTGACAAATGGCTTGTATTCTTGTAAAGTTGACTCAGTTCTCTATATATTTTAGAAATGAGGCCTTTATCAGAGACACTGGTTATAAAAATTCTTTCCCAGTTTTCTGTGTCTCTGTTAATATTGGTTGCATTGGCTTTGTTTGTGCAAAAACTTTTCAATTTAATGTAATTAAAATTATCCATTTTGCATTTCATAATGTTCTTCATTTCTTGTTTGGTCATAAATTCCTCCTTTCTCCACAAATCTGACAGATAAACTATTCTTTTTCCCCTAATTTGTTTCTAGTATCAGCCTGTATACCTAGATCATCTACCCTTTTGGACTTTATTCTGGTATACAGTGTCAGATGTTGGTCCATGCCCAGTTTCTGTCATACTATTTTATAGTTTTCTCAGTCTATTGTTTTTTAATGTGGATAATTATGCCCAAATCTTTTGAGTAATAAAAGTATGAGGGAATAGAAGACATTATTGAATTATTTTCTACAAAAACCCATCACTTTGCTAGTACACAGTTGTATAATACAAAAGTACAAAGAATATAAGTTTGCCAGGTGTTTATTATTTGTTGACTATATTTTTAAAAATTTTTATTCAGTAAAGGAAAATGCTACCTTAAGGGTTTTTCTCCAACATGTTATCTCCTATGAATAAGGAATACAGGATTCCTTAAAGATGTGACAACAGAGAGACCTTTGTTCAACTCTCTAGATGTTAGCGTCAAGCAAGGCTTAAAACAAGGAAATGTATGTTTGCCAAAAACGTTTGCCACCATTGTGGATGATTTCCAGCGTAATGTCCAAATGGAAGATGGTTCTCCAGATTTTCCTGTTTAGAGGTGACATTTTTCTGCTATATCAACCCCTGAAACATAGAGCCTCCAAAATGACACACTAAGTACTCCAAAGAGAGTGTTTACATTGGTTTAAATGCAGTAAGCCAACTTTTTTTTTCAATTGAATTAGAAAATAAGTTTTCATGTTACAAATATCAGGAACCTGTCTGGGTGGGTAAATTCAACAAGCAGTTATTAAGTGCCTGCTACTTGCTCCACACCATAAAGATTTCTATCTCCATGGTACAAAGATGGACAAAAAAGAAAACAGTCACTGTCCTTGAGGAGCTTATAATGAGGAGGAAAATGTGGGTAAGGACTTAGAGCATACCTTTTATGGTTTGGCTGAAACCATGGCTAAAATGCACTAAACAAGAGAGTGCCACAAGAAGAACTCTACAATCCAGGGTTCTCATAGATACTCTCCAGATTGACAACAATCAGCACATTTTGCAAAGTTTGCTCCATAAGATTCAGATTTTTCTGGGGTTCATCTTTAAATTTACCCTTTTGGAATTTCTAGAATCTTTTCCTCTCCCTTCAGAAAACTAAAACAACTTTCGACTGTCTCTAGTCTTCTGAGCCATTTTTTTCATAATTTACCAATCCAATCTGTGAGTTGTTTTGTTGTATTTTACTCCGTTGGTACCTTGTGGTATTATTTATCTAGACTTAGTAATTTGACCTCATTTAATGGAATTTAGGGGATCTCTTACTCTTTCCTTGGACTTGAATTCCCATTTTCCTTTTACCCTTTACAATTTGAAGACAATTTGCTTTGATGAAGAATATAAATGCAAAATTGAAATTGAATGTTTTTTTTCTTTTATGTGACATGTCACTTGCCCTAAATCATGAACCTTTACCTTATTTATTCTGCATCATGTTCCAAGCATAACTATAAAAAGCTTTTTACTGTCTTTAGCCTATTCCACAAGCCTCAACTCATTCTGGGCTTAAGTTTTCATGAAACTTCTTAAAGTTCTATGCTACTCTTTTTTAATATTAATTATATTGAAATATAGTTATGAATATTATTATAATGAAAAAAGAACAAAATAAGTTCATAGACTCCCAGAAAAGAACTCTTGGACTAGATTATTTCTAAGGTCCTTGCAGCTCTAAGACCCTCTGACCTATTTCTTTTGGATCCTTCGGATTGCCTAGAAGACCAGTTCAATAGAGTAAGCACAGGGGAGGGAAGAGTTTTCCTGTAGTTGCTTCTGTACATTTTGGCAAAGGGCAAGATTGGAGATGGGGGAGAATGGTGGAGGAGCTCTTGGTATGTGTGTAATAGAAATTCCTAATTGTCCTTTTTGCAAGCCTTCTCCCACTGAAGTATGTGTTCCAACATCCCCATATCCTAGTTTAAATAGGAGATTTGTGGGAATTATAAATAGTCTTGAGTCCTATGAGGGAAGAGTGTGTTTCTAATACCTGCCCCCAAACTCCCAGTACCTATGAGCATGATCTTTTGTAAAGACAGAAGGGAGGAGTGCCCAAGAAAAGCAACTGAAATGGTAGCCAGCATTGCTTGACAAAAAAGTCGAGTAATATCTCAGGGCTGCGGACTGAGGTGTATGCACACCTTTAGCACCCAAGTGACTCTCAGAGGTTAGGTGCTGGATGGTGACAGGGGGACTAAAAATGTTTGAAGAGATAATAATAGTGTTGCCATCATTGAAATGAGCCTATCCAAGGGAGCAATTAATATCCCTGAGAATCTAAAAAAAGAAATCCAAATAATTAAATAGCTAAATATGTGAACAGAAAAACTAGTAATCAAATTATGTAACATTAGATTTAGAAGGGGAGTATCATACGCACCATCAACTCACTGTCACTATGACTTCCCAGTCACAACTCTTTCTTTGCCACCCCTCCCATATATTTTAAAAAATATTTTGATAGCAGTATTTTGAGACAGTTGTTTCCCTTTACATTGCTCTCTGTTTTATGTTCTGCATTAAAAGACCACATGTGATTTTCCTTGTAAGCTCCTAAAGGGTAGTTTTTCTCTCTCTGTGTATTTATCTCTAGACCTGAAAACAATGCTTAACACATAGTAAGAGCTTAATAAATGGCTTTCCATTCATTCAAAATAGAAGGCCAAAAGGTGCAATAATTATTGAATCCACATAAAAGAAGAAGGGTTGTTGTAAGGAAACTTTTGAAAGTCATAAAATAGATTTTTATTGAGTTTTTGAAATAGAGGAAGGGATGCTACAGACATGGAATGTATCATGCACTTTCAGATAAGGCTACTATGCTGTAAGTTTTACTTGTTTTACTTTGTTACAAGAGACTTCAGGGAGTAGGGATAATCTGTAAATGTTTATAATATAAAACCACATCAATAAAATTTTTTAAAAGAGAAAATAACAGTCTAGGAGACTTCTGTGGTGATGGAGAACAAAAAGGAATTAGCTTATAGTATTAGCAGATTTCTTGGCATAAGGAAGAACATCTTTAGAAGGTTAATAAAATGGTGATATAAGCTCTAATCTAACTAGTTCCTTCTTCTTCAGTTCCTGGTGTCACTCACCTTGCATATATCAGGAGTAGCTGCATGAAAAGAAACTGTCCAGAACATTTTAAGTGAAAACAAATTTAAAAATCATTTTTTATATAAAAGCATATAGTCCTCCTTTCCAGAGGTGTTTTTAGTAGCCTTCAAAACTGCGCTTCCAAATATTGCAGCAAATATTTAAAGTAGAAGACTGGCCACAAGCTTTTGGTAAACATAAATGGTCTACGTAATGTATAATCACAGACATTCAATTTCTATTTTATTCTTCTGATCTATTGAACACAAAGATTATATATATATGTAATTCAACTCTGAAGAATGACTTTTTATAAACTATTTAATGACTTTAAAAAAAACCATTACATTTTAATCCTTTTGAAAAAAACCAAACTGATTATATAATATGTATTTATACAGTGAATAAAAAGTGACAGGAATTAACTTGTTTACTTATATTACTGGATTAATGCCAAGAAGCCACTCAAATGCATACAGTCTTTCATTTTCACTTGGATAAAGATTGCTATGAGTTTTGTTATTGGATAATGAATTTCCCATAGGACATTCTGTGAACCTCCTGTAATTAAGAACTACTAAGAAGGGAGGAGGGAATAAGTATTTCTGTAACAGCTACCATGTGCCAGGCAATATGCTAAGTGCTTTTCACAAATCTCTCATTTGATCTTCACAATAATACTGCAAGGTAGATGCTATTAATATTCCCATTTTTCAGTTGAGGAAACTGAGGCAGAGGTTATGCAACTTGCTAGGAAGTGTCCGAGGGTAGATTTGAACTCAGGTCTTGATTCCAGGCCCAGTACGTTAATGATTATGCCACTTAATGGCCAGCTACAGTGAGCTTGAGGCAAAAATAAAGTTGCCAAGTCTTTAGTGCCTGGCCTCTCTCATTTGCTGTTTCCCTTTAGATCATTCCTTCCTCTATCAACACTTCTCCAAAAATGCCTGCACAAATTCTGAGTAATATTTGTCTTTGTTTTCTTATTAGGAATAAGTCACCAACAAGATGGACTGGAGTACGCTGCATACCTTCATTGGAGGCGTAAATAAACACTCCACCAGCATAGGGAAGGTCTGGATTACTGTCCTCTTCATTTTTCGAGTCATGATTCTTGTCGTAGCCGCAGAAGAAGTGTGGGGAGATGAGCAAGAAGATTTCGTCTGTAACACCCTGCAGCCAGGATGCAAAAATGTGTGCTACGACCACTTCTTCCCTGTTTCTCATATCCGACTTTGGGCCCTGCAGCTGATTTTTGTCTCTACTCCAGCACTTCTGGTAGCCATGCATGTTACCTACAATAGACATGAGAAGGAAAGACAGTTTAGGAAAGGAGAGAAAGGAATTGAATACAAAGACATAGAAGAAATTAAAAAACAGAAAGTTCGAATAGAGGGGTCTTTGTGGTGGACTTACACTAGCAGTATTTTCTTTAGGATTATCTTCGAAGCCTCCTTTATGTATGTGTTTTACTTTCTTTACAATGGCTATAACCTGCCCTGGGTGGTGAAATGCAGTATTGATCCTTGTCCCAATATTGTGGACTGCTTTATTTCAAGACCCACCGAAAAGTCTGTTTTTACCATTTTCATGATTGCAGCATCTGTGATTTGCATGCTGTTAAATGTGGCTGAATTATGTTACTTGCTGATGAAATTGTGTTTCAGAAGGTCCAGAAGAGCGCAGGTTCAAAGAAATCACCCTAATCATGCCATAAAAGAAAGCAAGCAGAACGAAATGAATGAGTTAATTTCAGACAGTGGACAAAATGCAATCACAGGTTTTCCGAGTTAAAAGATTTTTAAATTCAAATAGAACTATTAATGACAAATCTGTAGCCTTCACCTGGCAGTTGGATACCAATACCAAACATTTATTCTCTAGGCTGATTTTTTATGGGTACCAATGAAATTCATAACAAATAGACTTTAATGAAATCTTTTAGAATTAATCATCTACATTATTAGAAATGTAGTAAACAGTTATCCTATGAGAATGGAAAGACTAGACTGATGGTGTATACTAAAATATCTTTAAGTCTACCTTGAGTAGGCATTCTAGTCTGTTTCATCCTCTCACGGGGTGTGTTTCCTAAAAAGTTATTAAATATTCAGCTGCTAAGAGGGAGAAAATGTTTTGTCTAGGGATTGATACTATTATTATTACAAAATTTTTTTATAGTATTACTTGTTTTAGGTATAAACTCTATTCATATAAAAAATATTTTTATAATGCCAGGTGTTCCATGTTACTTAAGTATGAGATAGTATACAACTAAGTCATGAAAATAGCTGCAGTATTCTTATGGGGAGCAGTAAAACACATGAGTTTTAATAATGACACTGCAGTTATCTAAACTTTTAAATTATAGATCTGTTTTGTAAATGCAATATGTTGTACAGCTCATTGACAACCATATGACCAATAGTGATACTATCAAAATGGAATGGAAATGTTCTGGCTATTGTCTGTGCTCTTCGATACATTAGAAATGCTTTGCCTATTGTACAATGTATTTTCACTGCCAAGATGTACCTTTCAGAAGATATATAGGTCTGTATGAACCTGGGTGCCTTTTTTTTAACTAGCTTGGAAACTGGATTTCAGCCTGTGTGAAGAGTTGAAACATGAATGTGATCACCTGAATAAAAGAAAAACTCATTTGCTTAAAACACTGTGGCTCTCTATGAGGTCTGTTATCTTAATATTTAGGAGCCCCATTACTATAAATATTGGTGGCATACACAAAAAATTCTGCCCAGGAAACCTGTCAAGTTACTATGGGAGGAACTTTCAATGAATTGGAGACTTTTGGAAATTATTGCCACCCCATTTGATGTCAGAAGAGGTGGTTAAAAACAGCTGTTCTTCCAGCTCTAGAGCCCTAGAACAATACACAGCTGGTCATTAGTTAAATATCTCAGGGCCATGAGACACAGAACTTTCCAAAGGAACTGAGGGACCATCTTGTCCAAAGTCCTTATTTACTGATGAGGAGCTGAAGGCCCCTCTAGGGTTGTCTTTCAGTGATAGTGAGTTTCATCAGCTCTTAGACTAGCTCTTTCCCTAAAGCTCATCATTATGGCAGGTTAGAACAGTGGATCTTGCGTTCCTCCAGTCTTCATACCCAATGTTCCCAGGCAAGCAGTATGTTACAGATGAAAGGAACATTGGATTTGGAGCCTAAGGTTCCGTGTTCAGATCTAGGCTCTGCCATATCCTATCATGGGCAAGTCACTTTAGCTCTCTAGACCTCAGTTTCCTCAAGTATAAAATTAAGAGGGTGAGGTTGGATTAGATCACTTTAAATACACTTTCCAGCTCTAAAGCTGTAATTCTATGACATATACATAGATGGCATGACCTACAGAACATTGCCAGTAGCATTGGCCCCATATTGGGAAACCCTTTTTATTAGGTAGGCAAATGGATGTTAGTATATAATTGTATGTAAAAAACAGTTAAAAAAAACAACAAACATTTGGGTTTTGAGTCTGGGTAACTGGGAAAGTGGTGGTGCCAGTAATAGAATTAAGGAAATCAGGATGAGGAGCTGTTTTGAACATAATGAATTAATTTATAGACATATTGAACTTGAGGGTCAGATGAGGCATTCACATTAGACCTATCTCATGAGCACTTGGAAATGCGGAGATGGAGTTGAGGAAAGAAATCATGTCTGAAGACATGAACTTGGGTGTCATTGATTAAAATGTGAAAGTTCAATGAATGAGATCACTAGGGCAGGGATCATCCCAATGGAGATATCTCGATGGACTGGACTAGAACTCAGTAGAGATATTAATGCTAGAGACAAAACTAGAGGGTACAGTGGATAGAGTGCTGGACTTGTAGTCAGGAAGACCTGGGTTCAAACTCTGCAACAGGGCAGAAAATGTTTTTGTTTTTTTTTTTAAGTCCATTGGAAAAACCTTGGAGAACAAAAGAAATATGCAAAAGAAACATGAGCAGGCAGGAGGGGGAAGAGAAGGAGCTGTCAGAACAGGAGAAAAGCAAAAATGCTGTGATGTCATAGAAGCCATAAGAAAAGAGTTTTAAGGAAAAGAAATGAGTATTCAAAAGTGAAGTGGTAGGCTGCCTTCAAGTAAGATAAGGACTGGGGGAAAAATGGATAGTTTGAGTAGGCGATAAGGTTTGAGACAGCAGTTCCTGGACAATGGTGGGAGTATAAGAAAGATTATAAGGGTTAGAGAAATAGGGAGGGAGAAGGAGGAAAAAATAGAAATGGAGGAATAGAGTATAGAATACTGTTGCAGAAGTTGCTCTTAGGCCTATACATATAACTAACTTTCTCATCTTAAAAAACAAAAGCAAAAATTTATCCCTGAGTTGCTATCATATATAAACATTTTATCTCTCTACAATCCTTCGTTGTTGAAATTTTGGAAAGAATGGTATATATTTTCTGGTTTTAATTCATTTCTTAACAATTTAACTCCCACAAATCTAGCTTCTATCCCCACCACAATACTGATACATCTCTCTTCCTAATTGCCAACCTTGACGGTCTTTTCTTTGTCCTCAGTCTTCTTGACCTTTCTATAGCATTTGATGTCTTCGGCATTTAACCTCTCTTTCTCCTTGATGTCCCATCATCTTTTGTCTTATATGACATTCCTTTCTAATTCAACTATCTCCAAAATGACATAACTGGATCCCTGACATTTCTAATTCTTCTTCTTGCCCTCCTTCTTGGCATCTCAGCAAGGTTATTTGCCTGGCTCTATCTCTTCTTTTTCTACTCTTTCAACCTCCTGTAGCTTTGATTAGCATCTCTATGTGGATCTTCAAGATTAACATCCATCCTGAGTTCTAAGGTTTATGAAGCACTTTACATATGTTATCTCATTGACCTGCACAACAACCCTATAAGGTACGTGTTCTTACTGCCCAATTTTATAGTTGAGGAAACTAAAGCAGACAGAGATCCAGTATGTTCCCCAGCATCATACAGCTATTAAGTGTCTGCTGCAGGATTCGAAGCCAGATCTTCCTGAATCCACTTCAAGGGCTCTGTGCACTATCACCTAGTTTTACCTCTAGTAACAATGTCTAGAGTTCTAGTCAAGTCCATTTAGACATCTTCATTGGTATATACATTTCTTTGACATTCTCTGATACCTTCATTTTTATGAGCTATGCCCTTAGATTTGACTCCGTGGAACATCATGCCCTGCCTCCACACCTTCCAGTAAAAGTTCATCACCTGGAAACTCATCATCATAGAGATTGCATCAGCTTTGGTATTCTCACCTCATCAGTACTCTCAGTTGCCTCAGCTTGGAAGGCTAAAGGATGGAGCAAAAAAAAAAAAAATCCTCCCAAAGCTTTTATTTAAAAAGGGCTCAGTGCTTAGCACAGCCTGGCACACAGTAAGTCCATAATAAATATTTATTGTATTGTATCAATGCATTAACATTTTTGCAATTCAGTATGCCCCCAATTATTCCCATCAGCTTCCACTCAAAACCTGTCCGTCCTCCCAATTCCCTATTTCTGCTGATGGCATCACCAGTTTGTAACTCAGAATTGAAACCTCCAAATCTTTTTTTGAGTCTATTGTTCACCTGCTGTCCTTTTTGATACATGATTAGTCCACTTTTCCCAGTCATATGTCTCTATAAATATACAATCAAACAAATTCCAAATGGCATATTAACAACATGTTGAGAAACGTAATAATAATAACCTCCTCAAAGTCCATCCCATCATCCATGTTACATTTTAGAGGTAGTAGGAAAAAAAGGAATACTAGCTGGGGTAATATATAGCAATGACTCTTACCTGAGATCACTCTGGTAGCTGGGAAGACCTGAAACACCATCTCCAAATTGAGTTGGCACCCTGGCTAATGCACTGTTACTCCTATGAATCTAAGAAATAGGCATCGTGGCATTGGGGTGCAGATTGGATCTATTCAGAACTATAATGATGACAAGACAAATCAGAAATGTGCCTCCTGCCTTAGCTACTTCCGTGCAGATGATTCCAATCTCTAACATGGGCAAGCCACCGGTCATCATGAAACAGATTAAGAATAAGAATGCTTTTATTCTACAACAGTAGATAAGAACAAAATTGGACACAAAGGTAGGCAAGTACTTCATACTGCTTCTTGTCAATGATATCTTTAGCTCCAATTTACGCAACAATGGATTACCAATGAAGGACAATCATAAGAATTCTCTTCATTCCTATGCCTACTATTGTGGTCTAAGTTAAATTTGGTTTAGTCTAGCAGTTTCTAGGGTCTCTGGGCTGAGTTTGGGGGGATTTTTTTGGTTGTATAAAATGCAACAGGTGCCATAAAATTCAATTAAGACTACTTTAATAATTAAAGTTTAAAGCATACAATGCAAGAATAAAAAGGATATAAAACATAATCATAACACCTTTCCCACAGTCAAGAACTGAAGAAAGCACCCTGCAGTTAGTTCCAGCTCAAAAAAATATTTTTGACTCCCTTCCAAGTCACAAATCCTTTTATAATTTTTATAATTCCTTTTATAATTCAAACCAACAAGTTTCCCAAGCACTAGGTAGGGCTAAGACTGGGAGCTGGATGCTTTAGACACAAAATCCAAAAAAAGCCCAAGAGCCTGCCCAAGGTCCCACTGCACCCAGAATTAATAATTCACCCCCAAAAATGAAAATTTGAAAATATTGAAAATCTCCTGGGAAATTCTCAAAGTTATACCTAATAATAAACTAGATGGCAAAGAAGGTGCCTATATAGCTTCATTTTCCACCCAGCTGCACTCCTTTGAACTTATCATGTACTGTATTTATATTTTCAGTGATTAGCACAGTAAGTGGCACATAAAAAGACCTTAATAAATGTTTACTGACTGTCAAAATGGCACTGAGGATAAAAGTACAAAGAACAAAACAATCTCCACTCAAAATGAGCTTACATTCCAATGGGGGAGACAAGTATATATACAAATTAGTGTAGCATAAATATAAATTAATAAATACATACATATATAAAGTTAATAAATATACCTATCCACAAAGCGGTTTGGAAGGGTGGGCACTAGCAGGGGATGAGAATCAGAAATGCTTTTATGTAGAAGATCATGCAGAGAAGACTAGCACTTCTGGTGTGGCAGCTGTCAAGCACTTCTCAGGGCTGCTCAACAACCTCTGGTGTCCATCTTCTCCCAGCTCTCACCCATGCTCCAAGAAGCTGTAGCATGTGTAGCAGCCACATCCCAGTAAAGCCTTCTCAGCACTTGGGCTAAACCAAGTTGAGGGTGACTGACAGGCAAAGTAAGGGAGATGTCTGCCCCTGGCAGGAGCGGACAAGAACAGTTTGTTCCAACGATCATGAAGGTGGCTGAAGCAGGCATTGTGGGGAACTTACAACTTGGTCAGACATCAAAGACAGCAAGGTCATCCACTGCATCCTGGGCCATCACCAATCATCTTGTCTTTTGTCTTGCCACTGGACTTTGATGACTCAAGAAGAGAGAGAGGCTGAAGACTTTGTGCACCTTTGCCTCACTTAAAGCCAATTCACTTGCAAGCCAGGACATCACCCTATAATGGCATTGGTCCTCTTCAAAACAGAAAACAACAAAGGAAGAACTCTATGAGGCAAAGGTCAGGCATTCCAGGCATGGGAATTAGGAAGTGCATAAGCACAGAGACAGGAGAAGTGTTTTGTGAATAAGGAAGAGATAAAAGACCTGTTTGGTTAGACTGCGGAGTGAGAAGGGGAATACAATGCTCATGGAGTGTGGAAAGACAGATCGAGTCTAGGTTGGGCAGGCTTTGAAAAGCTAAACAAACACAGACAAACTCAGTGATTGCAGTGGTCAGTTGGAATGATCCCTCTTGGTCCCAGAGAACACATAATGAAACACATCTCCACCCACTTGATAGAGAAATTCTGAATGAATGTAGCATTCACTCTCAAAGGGAGTCATTTTGTCAGTCAATTTTAACTGCTTTTTTCTTGCTACATTTTCTTCCTCAATGGGGTAGATCAGGAAATGACTATTTTTTTTGAAAAGGGCATAAATAAAAAAATTAAAAGTTACTGGCCTCCAAGCTGTAAATGGAGCATTGTTGTTCATATGGTGATGCCTAAACAAAGTTGCTCTTTGAGGCCCGGACAGCCTGGGGGTGAAGTTCTCAATTCTGGTGGATGGAGAGAAGGGCAGGCTGCCCTGCAGAAAATCCTGCCTCAGAAAATCCACTTCCTCAGGCGATCCATCTGACTCAACTGCTGACTCACAGTTTTGAGGAGGCAAAGAAGTACAGGGCTTGCATTCACATGTTTCTTTGCAGCATGAAGCACCAGGGTTTGCTAGATCCTCCTTCAGTGTATCAGGGGACTGCAACAGTACCCTCCTTCATTCACTGGAACATATATGTACATGGTTTAGGAACAAACAGGCATAAAGCCTTGCTTAAAAAACACAAGACTCAGGGTGGCTAGGTGGCGCAGTGAATAGAGTACGGGCCTGGGGTGAGGAGGACCTGAGCTCAAATCCAGCCTCAGACACTTAACACTTAACTAGCTGTGTGAACTTGGGCAAGTCACTTAACCCCAACTGCCCTCCCCCCAAAAAAACTAATTAAAAAACATTTTTTTTAATAACCCACAAGATTGACCAGGTAGAGTGATGCAAAATGACCCCCTTTAATTGTCCATTTCATTCCTGGCAGACAAAGCATTTTGAAGAAAGATTCAGTCTTACAAATTAGTGGACCTTTCTAACCCTCTGGTCTTCAGATACTCAACCTTCCCCCTCTAGAGTACATGTGGTTGTGAATCTTTGTGTATGTCATGGGCCCCTTGGGTAGTCTGGTGAAACCTATGGTCTCCTCAGAATAATGATTTTAAATGCATAAAATAAAATACACAGGAGAACAAAAGAAACTGTCTATATTAAAATATAATTTTCAAATTATTTTTTAAAAAACCAAGTTCATGGACCCCAGGTCTAGTGATCTCACTCTAGAACCATTTCTCACAGACCTCTACAGCTGTACAGTGTTCCTTCTATTCCTATGCTCAGTATTAAAATTTCTGGGATCTTATAGGCTAAAGGAAGGGGAGGGGGGACAAGCATTTATTAAGCATCTTATGTGTGCCAGGCACCGCGCTAAATATTTTACAAATATTATCTCATTTTATCTGGACAACAGCCCTGAGACATAGGTGCTATTAGCCCTATTTTGCAGTTTGAAGAAATTGAGGCAGATAGGTTAAGTGACATCTGTACAGTAAGTATCTGGAGCTAGATTTGAACTCAGGTCTTCTTTATTCCAGGCCCAGAACTCTACACTTGTAGACTAATAGATGATATCTTGGCTCTCACTATAATAGTAACAGCAATAATTCACATTTATAGTGCTTTCAAGGTTCTTAAAAGACTTTCTGCACAACATCCTTATGAGATAGACATTAACCCCATTTTACAGAAGAGGAAATCAGGGCTCAGGAAGAACAAATGAATTGCCCATAGTCACACAGCTAGCAGGCTTAATTTCTATTCATATCTAGAATCCAGTGCTAGAAGGCGTTTTAGGAATCATCTAATCCTCCACTCTCATTTCACAGACGAGACTATGGCTTGGAGGGATTAAGTGACTTGCCCACAGTCAAACAGGTGGTAAATTACAGAGCTGGTATTTTAAACCACCAGGTTTCTTGGACTCCAAATCCAGGGCTCTTTCCACTATACTTTCCCAGCTACTGGAAACTCTTCCACCTCCAAGATCCCAAACTCTGATACAATTAAGTAATGATTTCTTGGCATACACTGCCATCCTTATTAACAAGAGTTTATTTTCCTAATCAAATGCGGTAAAGTTGCCTGAGATGTAATTCTAAATTACTGTTATGGAACCTGGAGGCAATCTTCTGGGAGGTATTGTGGGCCTCACCAATCATGGGCATCTTTTTGGACTTTTCAGCATTTGGAAAGAGAAAGACAAAAATTAAATTAAAAATATGTTTATCTTCAAATGAACTTCTTAGAGCAAGCTTTGTGGATGTAGGTGAATCCTCTTTTTTGTTCTTTTAAAATAGTTTCTTCACCTGGGGTTCACAGACCCTTGAGGGCTCTGTGGATAGATTTCAGAAAGTCTGTCAGTGCAAATGCAGGGGAAAGATATTACCTTTATTTTCAGTAATCTCTAGCTGAAATTTAGCATTCCCTTCAACTACTTCGTAAAACGTTTATTAAGCACCTACTATGGGCCAGGCATTGTGCTATCAGAGGGAGGGAAAGGTCCCAGGGGAGGAGGTAGGTAGTGCTGAGTTGTGAATTTTCAAGGTTGATGGTGGTTATTAAACATTTACCAGCCTAGCTCCCACTTATATACTCCAAGTAGAACCTGAAATTTGCACCAGATCAAATGATGACAAAGAAATCAAATGAGAAGCTGTAGTAACAATAACAAAAACACAATTATTCTACAAAGGGATTCATAGGCTTTATCAGTCTGCCAAAGCATTCCATAACAGAAAAACAGGTAAGAACCCTTTTCTCAAAGCAAATTCCCAGAAGGGACCCCTGATCATATATGAATGAGCAGTACAGGAGATGACCAGTACCTAGAGTACAGAGTACCTAACCTAATCTAGGGCTCTGGACGTGGGAGGATGAGAGGCTCACTGGTGGATACTGCTGACCCTGATTGCTGTGTCATATGTCTGATTCACTAACTGGTCTCTGGATTTTACAGAGTTCACAAAATTATGCCTATAAACCTGAAAAAGATCGGATTCCCCTTATAAAATCTAGAGCCAGAAAGGAGACTAAAGGTCATTTTTAGCCCAACTCCATCATTTTAAAGATACTGATACTGAGATCTAGAAGGGAGGTCACTTACCCAAGGTCACAATGGCAGTAAAACTTAAATCCCATGCTCTAGTCAATTCTCAGTTCAGGACTCTCTTTTGGACGCTGCTTAAGAAAGGTCTATATTTAATTCCTTGTTACCTTTAGATTAACAGTTTCCACCACTAAGGACCAATTAACCTTACTTCCTGAGAAAAGTTCCTCGTTCCCTCCCTTTTGGGCTGTCCCATTGGACTGATTTTATGTAGTTACAACAGGAAACTATTTACTACTGGTGTTACTTGAGGAGAACCAAAAGGCTTCATTGCCCCAGGTTGGCCACACCACACTGACATTTGACCATTAGAAATTTCTTCCTTTGGATTTGAGACATTTTCTTAAAAGCTTTCTTTTTCCAATGAAAATATCCCTCTCCCCCATAGGAAAAATAATACATTAAGTTGCCATGTCTATAAAATTACTGAGATTGGGGCACCAGAAAAGTATGAGGACACTATGGAATGGGAGGGGGTGAGAAAAGGAGGAAGCACAGGAGAGATTTAAAAGGAAACTCACAGAATAGAGGGAGATGGAAGGGCATTAAAGATATATTTTCCAATTTTGCCTAAAGCCAGTCCTGACCATCACCGAAGATCCCTCTCTCCAAAGAAACCCCAACTGCAACCTTGCTACCTATTGTAGTTCTATGTCAACACACTGTGTCAGAAACTCGTGGAGGTGAGGGAAAGGCTGGACTGGGCTGACCATTGGTGTATGTCTCGTGGGAATGAAAGGGTGATGTTGGATATGGATAGTGAATGTGAGTCAGGGAAACCTTTAGTGGGAAAGGATAAAAAAAAAAACCCTCATTAAAAGGGACTTTTCCAGTAAGTATACCCTAATTGATCCTATGATTTCATGGGTGACAGAAATGCAAACCCACATATAATTAACGAGATTTCATAAAGCTGTGAGTATCAGCTGGCAGGTAGCCTAAGCTGCCAACAGTTGCTCACAGAGTAGTAAATAGTAAATGGTCCCATGTCCAATGAGATGTAGGGAAAGTATGGGAATTTCCTGACTGGTCTTAGGTCACAATGAACACATGACAGGAAAGTTACTGAGAAATAGGATCTATATGATGAGAGAGACAGAGACAGAGACAGAGACACAGAGACAGAGAGACAGAGAAAGAACATTCATTTGCTAAGAAGATAAGACATCATAATGGAAAGTCAATTTCTGGGAAAATAAAAGGAAGGATGTGAAGCTAAGCACGTGGAGCTCTAATCCCACAGCATCACCCTAATAGTCCTTTATTTGGTTCTTAAAGAACTACATAAGAAATATGTTTAATATGATTGTACATGTATAGCCTATAACAGATTGCATGTTGTCTTGGGGAGTAGAAAAATTTTGTAACTCAAAATCTTATAAAAGTGAATGTTGAAAACTATTTTTTTAAAAGAACTACACAGCCTGCCCCCTATCTTTCCAGACTCATTATATATTATTCCCCTTCCCAAAGAAGAAAACAATTATTTATCAAGTGCCTCCCTTGCACTAGATACTGTGCAAAGTGCTTTACAAATTTCTCATTTGATCCTCACAACCACTCTGGCAGGGAGGTGCTATTAGATCTTCATTTAACAGTGGAGGAAGCTGAGACACACAGAGGTGAGATGATTTGCACAGGGTCACATAACTAGCAAGTGTGTCTGAGTACAGATCACAACTCAGATCTTCCTGCCTTCAGATCCAACACAAATCACTATACCACCTAGCTGCCTCTGCTTTCCCAAGTTCTACGGTCTACTCAAACTGGACTCCTCTCTCTCACACACTCCCTCCATCTTCCACTTTTATACCTTTGCATTGACCATCCTTCCAGCCTAGAATGCTCTCCCTCATCACCTAGGTCCCGCTGAATTACTCATTTACTACAAAACTCAGTTCAAGCATGAAGCCTTTCTCAATTCCCCACTATGCTAGTACTCTCTTTCTCTAAACTACATTTTATTTATTTTTGTTTATTCTGTGTGTGTGTGCACACACATACATATGTAGTCCATTTGAACTTTTAGGATCCTTATCCCAACTCCCCCCCTTACAGATGTCTTAAGTCTTGGTAAGAAGCTATTATCTCTCCTTCAGGATTCTAGGGATACCCCCTGAAGAGTCATGCATGATTCTTTACTACCACAAACTTGAATCAGCATAGGTATACTTTCCCCTAATCTCATCAATTGAAATTCAGCTTAGTCCATCATTAAGCAGTTTTTTAAAAGGCTCATTTACTAAGGTGGAACCATAAAGTCACTTGGTATAAAGAAATTTCCATACAAGTTTATGGAACACTTTCCTACATATAGAATCCAGGGGAAAGTGGACTTCAGTTTAGAGAGCACAAGTGGCAAAAGGATAACTCCTCATTACTAGAAGTCTTTTCCCCCCATTTTTGGGGTGCTCAGGAAGTTTCCCTATAGGTGTTATACAGTTTCTTTATATCCAGTCTGCCCTTGGTTCCCAATGATCCAGGTCCAGCAGCTAGGACATTGATGGAAAAATGGAAAATTCATTCCAGACTCTTCAGATTTCACAAAATCCTCTTCCAGCCAAAGTGGGGGCAAGGGGAAGTGGGAGAAAAGAGACTCAAGTCTGAAAGTGAGGCTTCTGTTTCCACTCCCCACCTCAGCACTTCTTTCTTATGGTTAATTAGAATGACATAATTGCTACAATCTCTAAAATTAAATCAAGTCAACAAGCTTCCACCAGGCACTCTGCTAAGCAAAAAGTTGTTAAAAACACAAAACAAAACAAAAAAATACTGGTTCCTACCGTTAAGGAACTCATAATCTAATTGGGGAGACACCATGAAAATACCTATATACACACACGATATATAGATGTAGACGTAGATATAGACCTATATATCTTGTGTGTACATATATACATATGTATATATGATAAACTGGAGATAATCTCAGAGGAAGGTTTTAAGGGAAGGCATTAAGGGAAATTGGGAAAGGCTTCTTGGAGAAAATTAGATTTTATTTGGAACTTCAAGGAAGCTCAGGAAGTAGCAATGAGGAAGGAAATAATTCCAGGCATGAGGCATAACCAATGAAAATGCCCAGAATCAGGAGATGAAGTGTTTTATTTGATGAACAGCAAGGAAACCACTGTTACTGAATTGCAGAGTATGTAGAGGGAAGTAAAGTATAAAGACTTGAAAACTAGTTAAGGATGGGGACAGGTTATGAATGAATTTAAATGCCTACCAGAGGATCTTGTATTTGATCCTGGAGGTAATTAGCAAGTCACTGGAATTTATTAACTAGGGATGTAATATGGTCATGCATTTTAAGAAAGTCATTTTCATAGATGGGGAAAGGATAGTCTGTAGAGGAAAGAGACTCAAAGCAGAAAGGCTTTTGGCTATTGGGAGCCAGAAGGCTATTGCAATAGTTCAAGCATGAAAGGAGGAGGATCTGCACTGGAGTGGTGGCAGTGTCAGAGGAGAGAAGGTAGAGTATAAAGGAGAAGCTATGAAGGGTAAATTGACAAGACATGGCATTGGAATGAATAGTTAGAAGGAAGGAAGTCTTGGGGAAAAGATAAAGGCAGTTTGGAACATGTTGAGTTTGGGGTATCTCTAGGACATCCAATTCAAGATGTCCAACAGGCAGTTGGAGATTCCAGATAAGTGATCAAAAGAGAGGTTAGGTCTTAAGGAAAAGAATGTAAGAATCATTTGCATGAAGATGATAACTGAATCTGTGGGAACTGATGAGATCACCAAGGGAAATGATATATAGGATGAAGAGAAGAGGACCCAGGCCAGATCCTTGAAAGACACCCACAGTTAGTGGGTGTGACCTGGATGAAGATTTAGCAAAGATCTAGCAAAGAAAGAGCGGTCAGATAGGTAGAAGGAGAATCAGGAGAGAATTGGAGTCCCTAATACCTATAAAGAAGAAAGTATAGAGAAGAAAAGGGTAATCAACAGTGTGAAAGATTGCAGAGAGATCAATAAAGATGCGGATTGGGAAAAAGCCATTAGGTTTGGCAATTAAGAGATCTGGTGACAGCAGCTCCAGTGGAATGATGAGGCCAAAAGCCAGATTGTAGAAAGTTAAGAAGAGAAAGAGAGGAAAGGAAGTGAAGGCACCTTTTATAGACAACATTCTCAAAGAGTTTAGCTACAAAAGGGGGAAAATATATATGAGAAAATGGTTGTCAGGGATGGGTGGATCAAGTGAATTTCTTTTGAGGACAAGAGATACTTGCATGAGTTTGTAGGCAGCTGGGAAACATCCAATAGACAGGGAAAGATTGAAGATTAACATACTGATATGGCCAAATTTATTCAACCTATCAGAACAAGGATCTTAGGGGAATGTCACTACAGCTTGAAGGATTTTCCCATGCTTCATGGACCTCTAGGTCCTCAAGTGCAGCCCTTTGATTGAATCCAAACTTCATAGAACAAATCCCCTTAATAAAAGGATTTGTTCCATAAAACTTGAACTCAGTCAAAAGGCCAAACTCAAGTACCTAGAGGGCCATATGTGGCCTCAAGGGCTGCAGGCTCCCCACTCCTAGTCTAAGACCTGTGAATGAGATTGATAGTTTGAACATCTTAGCACGTAGCTTAAGGATGGCAGGATTGAGTAAAAGCAGTCAGATGTGTGTATCATTTTCCCAGATAGACTGCAAGCTCCTTGAAAACAGAAATTGTTTCATTTTTTCTTTGCACGTAGTACAGTGAGGGGCACACAGTAGGCACTTAAAAACCACTTGTTGATTAACAGTGATTGGAAGGTCTCTTTATCTGGTTCATGAATGACTACTCTGCATAGCAGGAAGATAAAAGTAGGGTTAGAAAAATGGTATGAAAATTGTTGTATCTCTGTCCCTGTCTCCACCAGGCTAGTGATCTCCCTTTAGTTATACTTGATGCCTGAGGGCCTTGGATCATTCCCAAAGGCAGCAGAAAAACAACAACAACAAATAAACCATTTCTGCCCTAAAGTATGTAGCACACAGTAGGCTCTATATTCATTTCTTTCCCTTTCCCTTCCCTAGGATTAGAATATACCAACCCTGCTTCCTTTCTGTCTGGGCCTACAGAACCCACCCAAATCTTCCTGGATCAGCTGATATCTAGTCTGATACTAATTGTAAGACTGTGAACAAGTATTTGCCTGCTTAGACCCAGAACTATGGCCCCTGTTGGGTCCCTCTTGGCTAAATTTGGGAGTGAGTTCTGGCCCTACCAGGGCAGCCTTGTCCTACTGTCCCTCATACCCTTGGCAGCTCCTTACACCAGACTTATGGAAGTCAAACGGAACACTTGATGAAATCTCATGGATTATATTGTTATGTCTCTTATTGTAACAACCAGCCAGCAACATATTCCTCCTAGCATAGTGGTAGTACATGTTCCATGCTGGGTGAGAAGGTATAGGTCATTTGATTCAATTGATATCAATTCCATAAGCATTCTTCTTAGCGTAAGAGAGGTGTGTCTTATAGAACAACCCACAATTAGTGTAACTAAGAAGATACTCTAAGTCCTGATATCAGGACTTTTCACCTGTTATCAGGTGAAAAGTCTTCTTTGAATTGACTTATAGAATCAACCAACCAATTATATGTGTAAACTAGGTATGAACAATTCTTGGACACTTATACTGAATTAATTAATCAAAGGGACAATTTAGTTAATCAAGTTGGGAAGAAGTTAAATACTTTCAGCCTTCAGGGATGTGTAACCTGGCTTTAGGCCTCCTCTGGGGACCCAACCTGCTCGTCCAGTCTGAGGTGGGACAGTGAACCCAGAATGGGGGTGCTTACACAGAGGCCCATGCTATGAAGCAGTTGCTTTCCTTTCCTAGAAGTTATACTTAACTTTCAGGAATGGGCTAATCTCCATCCTTAAACCAAGATTGGTTTTCATGCTTCCCCTAAAGGCAAGACAAATAAGTATAGGTACTCTATACCCTCTCTTGTGACTTAGGTCTTTTAGTGACTGGAGAGCAGGGGGGCATACTCACAGAAACATAATTCCTCAAAGTCTGATTTTGATAAGGGGCTAGGGACAATGGTATGCTGAAGACAGCTTGAACCAACTCTCAGGAGCTAATTCTTAAATTGTCATTGTAAACCCGGGCTTGATTTATTGTTTTATTGATTCTTCAGACTTCAGAAAATCATGGAAAAAATCTTAATAATACAGATTAAACTTAAAAGTGTGCCCTGTATGTATTTTTTGAAGTCTGGTTGTTAAAACGTTTACCAGCACAATCCCTGACTAGAGAGAGCCAAACCTCAAAGGTGTAGGAGCTGCTTCATGAGCATCAGATATAGCCTCAGGCCTCTGTCTCCTGTAGCACAAAACTAAGGCAGGTTTACCAGAGACAGAGCAAGAGTGTGTGGTTGCTCTTGTTGTTGCTGCTGCTACTGGTGCTGTTGATGTTGGTGCTGGTGGTACTAGTGCTAGTGCTGGTGTTAGTGGTGGTGCTGGTGCTCCTGCTGCTGGTGTTGTTGGTGCTGGTGATACTACTGCTAGGGTTGGTGTTAGTGCTGCTGCTGTTACTGCTGCTGCTGCTGCTTTAGAGAGGTTATAAGGGACCTTCTGGGACCACTAAGACCTGGAAGAGGGCCTGAAGTGTGGTGGTAGCTGTGAGTGGAGAAAAGAGGTCAGATGCAAGGGTTGCTATGGATGGTATGATTTGGCAACTGATTGGACATAGAGGGCGAGGGAGAATGAAGAACCAAGGAAAGTGCTGAGGTTTGAACTGAGTGACTGAAAAGATGGTGATGATAGAAACAGGGACAGTTTTATGCACTTAAAAGATGCTTGTTGACTTGTTGATCATATGGGACAGTTTTGAGGAAAAGATGACAAATTTAGTTTGTAAAATAAGAGGCGATAAATTTGAGATACCTCCAGATTGTCCAGTTTGAGATGTCCAATAGCAATTGGTAATGTGGGACTGAAGCTCAGGAACTGAGGCTACATATATGTTTATGTATGTGTGTATATATATAATATGTATCTTTGTGTGTGTGTGTATCTGTGTGCATATTACACATTACATGCATTTGTTGGCATGCATACACATTAATGTATGTGAATCATCTGTATACAGTTGATAGTTAAGTCCATGAAAGCTGATGAGGTTACAAAGAAAGAGAAAATAGAGGAAGGAGAAGAGAGCCCAGGCCAGGTCCCTGGAGGACACCTGCAATTAGGGGGTACAATAAGAATGATAAGCCAGCAAAGAGACTGAGAAAGAGCAGTCAGGCAGAGGTAGGAGGAGGACCAGGAGGGAATGGTGTCACAAAAACCCAAAGAGGAGAGACTATCCAAGAAGAGAAGGTAGTTAACAGTGTAAAATGCATCAGAATGGTCAAGAAGGATGAGGATTAGGAAAAGAACATTAAATCTAGCAATTATGAGATCATTAGTAACCTTGGAGTTTTAGTTGTAATTGAGTGATGAGTTTGGAAGCCAGATTGCAAAGGTCTGAGGAGTGAATTGAGAGGAGAAAATGTGGAGACAACAATAGGGAAGGAATCGGTAAATAGAAAGAGGCTAAAGATTTGAGTGTCAGGGAGAGAGACGATTGAGGACTCAATCTGCTAGAGAAGACAAGAGGAGACAGGATCAAGTGCATAAGTAGAAGGGCTGGTCTTGGCAAGAACGGCCACCTCTTTGTCAGACATGGGGGAAAGGAGGAGAAAGTGGGAAATGATGTCAAGGCATTTTGCAAGGGAGAGTGGAAAAAGAGCCAGCTCATGTTGAATGGCCTCAGTTTCCTCAGAAAAGAGACAAGTTCTCCAGCCGAGCAACAGGAAAGAGTGGAGGTGTGGGAAACTCAAGGGAGGAAGAGACAATTTGAAATAACTTCTGTGGGTAGTAAGCTAAAGAATCAATTAGGGAGGAATAAAAGGACTACCTTGCTTCAATGAGGGCCAAGTTGAGATTGAATAAGATGAAATTAAAATGTACCCAATCAGAACAGTTATGAGACTTCTAGCTGTGTTCTTCAGCTCATCCGTAGGAGGAATAGGGGAGGCAGATAGTGGGTATGATTCAGTAGTAAACAGTTTGGCTCGGAGTCTAAAAGCCCCAGGTTGAAATCCCTTCTCTGATACTTATTGATTATGTGATCCTGGGCAAATCACTTAGCCTCTTCACGCATTGACCTTATGGTCTTTAAGACTAACAAATTGCAGAAAAGATGCTGACCTTCCATTGGCAAAGGAAAGTTTTCATCTGAAACTCCTTACACTTATGAAATCATAAGCCCCCAAACCAAAAGTTTCAAAACCTGGAAAAGGACTAGCCCAAATTTTCATTTCCTGAGAATTCTGAGATGAGCCATTCTGATTTTATTATATGTCATATAGTTGTTTTGTGGTATTTGAATAAGAAACAGTGATAAACTATACTAACTAAACACTATAAACTCTAAACAGTGATAAACTACACTAACTAAGCTACCTTAACTAAAATTGGCTAAGACTTTGTGTCTTGAGAGAGGGAATGAATTGTATTGGACTCTGAAAGGGACACTCACCAGAAATCCTCCTTAGCCTTAGTGCTTACTTTCTTAGATAATCTTCAACTTATATGGTATATATCTTATTTGTTCACTGTTGTTTGCACGTTATTTTCCTCATTAGAGTGTGAGCTCCTTGAGAGAGAGGATATGGGGGGCGGTGCCTATGGGGACAGGGTTTGGCCTTTCTTTGTATGCCCAGTACCTAACATAGCACCTGGTTCATAGTAGGTGCTTAAAAATGTTTGTTGACCAGAATATCAAAGGATTACCTTAAGAGGTACATTCTGGGAACTGCTTTATGTATTTCTGTATCTATGTATGTGCCCCTATGAATCCTTTATATCTTGTGCATTCTCTCTGGAATGAAAAAAAAAAGGTGTCCTATACCCTATACACATTTGGTACCTTGAGTGATTGTCTGGGAGATGGAGACTGTTATCCATGTTTGAGAAAACCTACACACAAGTTATTATATGACACAAGCTGTTATGCAAATAGACACTGGGAGATCATCCTGGAGCAATTCCAAATGAGTGTAATGAGTCAAAAAGAGAAACTGATCCTCTTGGCTCATTGTCTAGAATCTAAACTGGCTGATCATGAGCCCAGAGCCTTAAGGAGCTGGGGAGAACGGCGTCTTGGCCCATGAGTTAATTTGAATAAATAGTAACTATGTTTATCCCTTCCATTTGGCAGGGTTTAGGGACGTAGCATCCCTGAGATCTGGAAAATCCACATACAATTTTTTGGCCTTCCCTTCATACCAGAGAAGAAGTTTGAAGTATAATGGTACTAAAAGATAAAATATGTTGATATTATATAATACTATATACATATTTCATACATTTCTGAGTTCCTAAACTTTTTCTGTGTGGTCTGTTAACCTTTGTGTGTCATCTGTGGCTTTTGCAAAACTCCCCCAAAATTCCCATTTAATTTCTTATGCCAACCTGTGATATATACAACCACAATGGGGAAAATCCAGATGTGGATGGGACAACTGGAGTATTAGGCAAGAAGATGAGAACATACCCCTGTGCTTGGGAACTGAACCAAACAGACGTTGGTTTTAACTCTTCGTTATTTTTGTATAAAGGTAAAGAAATTAAGTACAAGGGAAATGTGGGAACATCAACTGAGCTTGCTCATAGTTTCCATTTCTGAAGTGCCCATAGACTGAAGGGCAGGGATGAAGTAAAAGGTAGCAGTCAACCTAACAACTCATAGATCATGTGGTTTGTGTGTTAGTTTGTGAGAGTCCTGTGCCCTCTCTTTCAGGTAAATCAGAGAAAATAGGGGAACTGCTAAAAAGCTGTTATCAGACATGTCAGCGCTCATTGACTTTGTAATACAAAACCAACATCATTCTGTCCTTTTGTGTTCTTTGTGTTCAAAACCTCCAGCAGTTTGCAACAAAGCCTTACTAAGATTTTTCTTAAGGTCGTCTGCAGACACACTGGGAAAAACCGCAGAAGTCACAGTGTTGTTGTTGTTGTTGTTCAGTCATTTCAGCTCATTTTCCAGATGAGGAACTGGGGCAAACGGGGGTGAGTGACTTGTCCAGGGTCACATAGCTAGTAAGTCACATTGTTCCATCACAAAAAGGACTCTCACCAGTTTTTTTTTACTTTCCTACCTTCCAGTATACACCATTTTACCCCTGCAGTATAAGGGGCCAGCCTAAACACCATAGGTTTAGTACCTCCTGTGGTAGTGGGGGTAATGGGAGTAGCAGAAGCAGTGGCAGTAGTAGTAGTGGTGAGGGTGGGGAGGGAGGGGTTGTTTGTTTTTTTAATATATGCTCAAAGTAGATGAGAGGCTGGTGTCCTCATTAAGGCCTGTCTTCCTTCTCCTTAAAACATTTTCACAGCCTAAACAAGCTCTTTGAATTTTTTACTTAAATACAGTACATAGATTTCTTTTTCCTTATTATTTTATTTTAGGTTTGTTTTTTTTTTTCCTCAGGTCTATATTCTTTCCTTCTCACCCACCCTACCCCCACTCCCAACATAGAGAAAGTGAGAATAACAAAACCTCTGTTACAAACATGTATAGTCAAGTAAAACAAATTCCTGCAGCAGCCATGTCCAAAAGTAAATAAATAGATAAATATATTTCCATCTGTACTCTGAGACTATCATCTCTCTAGCAGGAGGTGGGAAGCATGTTTCATCACGAGTACCATGGAATTGTGGTGGGTCACTGTGCTTATCAGAATTCCTAAGTCTTTCAAAATTGTTTATCTTTAAAATATTGTTATCATTATGTAAATTGTCCTCCTGTTTCTGCTCATTTCACTTTGTATCAGTTTATAAAAGTCTTTCCAAGTTTTATAAAACCATCCCCTTTATTTCTTCCATTAAAGTAGTATTTCATTCATTCATATGCATACTTATACATTCAGTCATAAAAAATTCCCCAATTGATGGGCACCCCCTCTATTTCCAATTCTTTGCCACCACAAAAAGAGTTGCTATAGTTTATGCATGTGGGTCCTTTTCCTCTTTCTTAGATCTTTATGGGATATAGACCTAACAGAGATATAACTGTGTCAAAGAGTAGTTCCAATTTGTTTTCTAGAATGGTCAGACCAGTTCACAGCACCCTCCATTAGTGGTTTTTAAATGACTCAGTGAAAGGAGTACCCACATTCATGTTATCACAGAACCATCAAAGCACTGAACTTTTTCACCCACTCCTAGGAGCAGATAGGTAGAAAAGAGCCCAGCAAAGTGTAGACTGGTCTAAAAAAAGCTTCATTGTAGATTCATGTAGAGCTTCATTTTTTTCAATCAGAAGAAGTAAGGCTTGGGGGCTGCCAGCCAAGAAGAATTGTCTACAGTTTCTTCTGCTCGCTTGTCTGTCTGGCAGGCACAGGGTCTGATAATGCATTTAACAAGTTTTGAGCATAAGGCAAATCCACGGAAGTCAAGGACAAAACACCATGATAGCATCCTGGGATCATAAGTCCAGAGGTGCATGGGACAGTATAGACTATTGTACTCTACCCTCTTATTTTAGAGACTAAAGAAATTGAAGACAATTCAAGTGACTTGCTCAAGATCATGCAAGAAGTCTGAGGCAGGATTTGATCCTAACTCTAAGTCCTGTTCACTATTAAGGACCTATAATTCTTGCCTTCTATAAAAATGGCTTTCTTTCCATCTGAAAATACGATTGAAGAAAAGACAATCCTATATTTACCTCTGGGTCTTTTGCAGTCTCTCAGTGGAAAACGCCTGTCAAGTCTTCCTACTGCCATCTACCGGGCCCTTTGCGTACTACAAGTCCATTTTTTGGCAACGCACCTTACAGAGGTGAAAGGAGTGACTGAGAATTTTTACCCACAACCACAAAAATTACCACTACCTCATTAGAGATCCCACTTTGTAATTAAAGAGGAAAAAAAAAGAAAATGACTCTGAAATATCTTAAACAGTATTTTAGATTGCAAAACTCACAAAAAGGCAGAAGATTTAACTCCAGGATCAAAGATTTCCCATCCTGTCCCCAAAGAAGGCAAATATGTCCAGGGAAACAGTTTCCCAGTTCTAAACATGGACTTTACTGGGACCCTATTATTTAAAATATCTTTAATCAGTATTTTTCAGGTAGTGGCATAAGTCAAGACTCTTTGCTATAAGACCCCCAAATTTGAGAAAGACCTTCAAAATTAGCAACTCTTTAGAAGGACCTTCCTCTTTTTACCCACTTTCTCCCTTACCCTTTAACCTTCTTTCATAAGCAATCAGATTGCTTGGACTAAATTTATGCCTTAAAACTATCCTTGTAGGGGTGCCTAGGTGGCACAGTGAATACAGTGGGAGGGCCTGAGTTCAAATCCAACCTCAGACACTTAATACTTACTAGCCATGTGACCTTGGGCAAGTCACTTAACTCCAATTGCCCTGCCTTCCCCCCTCCAAAAAAAAAAAAAGCAAAAAAAAAAACCCCTATACTTATTTGGTACTAGGTATCTTTTTTTCAAATTACTACTGTACATTTCTTTTCTTCTTTCTATTTCCATCAAAATAACAAAAACCCAAATCAAGAAAACAGAAAGATATTGAGTCTGACGCAAATATAAATTCCTCTGCCAGCTCCTGCCATGGGATTATCATTGAAGGACCAGTGAGTGCCAGCGAGGACAAGCAACAGGTTTATAAAGAGAAAGAAAAGATTTTTAAAAGAGCGGTTTCATGACAGCTGGTGAAAACGACAAGACGGCAAGTGTGTCAAAAGGGCTCATCTACACTTGTAGCTATAAAAATGAAGACCAGACAATAAACAAGTCCATGCTTCTGCCAATCTGCCCTAGCTGCTGTCTTCTCCCTGGGACATGAATATTGCTGTAAGATAAATGAACATTCTCTGCACAGTGTCTGCATCACTCTGTGAACAATGCAGGAATTACTTTATTGTCCAACAAAATTACTTTATTTTCCAATAATCATAGATTTAAAATTTGGTCTTTAAACGTGGGGAATTTGCAGTCTTCCTGATTGATGTATGGATCTGGTCATATCCTCCTCTGCCCAGAGTTGGAATTAAAAATCTTCACCAGTCCCCTAATGATTACTTGAGGAAAAAAGCTCTTTAAATTCCTTAGCCTTCCATTTTGTGTGTGTGAGAAAGACAGAGAGAGAGAGAGACAGAGGGAGGGAAGAGAGGAGAATAGAGAGACAGAGACAGAGAGACAGAGGGAGGAAAGAGAGGAGTAGAGAGACAGAGACAGACAGAGAGAATCTGCCTATAAATATCTATATAGATGTATCTTTTTCACACTTATAGTTCTATTCTTATTTTACTAATTCTTCTTTCCATATTCTGTCCATGCTTTCACCAAAATGAACTACTAGCTGTTGTCCTATATAATCCTACTCTCTCCTGCATCAATGCACCTGCTCAAATCCATCCCCAAATCAAATGGATTTACACTTTTCTCTCACCCCCATCTCTGCCCATTGAAATCCTTCTTCTAAATCTAGTTCAGGTGTCATGCCCTCCATGAATCCTTCCCTGATTTCCCCAATTAGAAATCATCTGTCCCTCCTTTAATCTCTTAGGTCACTCTGTTTGGCTTCTCCTGCATGTTTATCATTTTCCATAATTATTTGTATACATGTCTCATCCACCTACTAGATCAGATAGAAGAGATTGAGTCATTTTTCATACTCTGTTTTTATTAATAAATGCTTATTGAATTGAATGATAGTAGTGCATTGTTTTTTATCACTTTCACCAAAAAAGCAAGGTTGTTAATTGAGTTCTGAGAAGCACACAAGCTTATTTTTTAGATTCAGAGTCAGAGGGTTAAAGTTGGAGTTGGAATTAAATTTTGACTCTATTTTTACTTAGGTTGAGGAAAAAAAAAAGGACACTTTAATGTCCTTGCAAAAATTAGCAAATGCTTGCTCTGAAAAACAGCCCCAGGTTCAGATCTAGAGCTGAGGGGGGGCTCCAGAGACCAAATAGGCAATATCTTTATTTTTCAGATGAAGAAACTTAAACCAAGGGAAGTTAAAGTGTTCTCCTAAGTAGTAAATCAGAGGTAAGATTTGAACCTAGATCATGTGACTCCAGAGACAGCACTTTCTTCACAGCACTGAGTGTGAAAGTCATATCATTGACTCTTGCTGTGGATAGGCATGTATCCTCTGTTTAAAGAATTACTTGCCCCTCTCTTCTAGTTTTTTTTTTATATTCTGTGGGAAAATAAGACAACTGGGGGGGGGGGGTTATAATATCTGCATAGTTCCTCTGAATTTTAGAGTTAGAATTTTTCCAAAAATTGTTTCAACTTGAAAATAACAAGTGAAAAAAATTAGTTTACAAAGACTGAAAGTCCATTTCATTTTTTATTGCTATTGGAAAACTCGATATTTTATTTCAAATGATTTGACTATTTTAAGTTAAAAGAAGAGAAAATCTCAGATCAAAAGTGCAGTGAGTTGTCACAGCAGTGACATGGAGTCCCCCTGGGGAAATCCTTCCCAAGTGTTAAACCATATCAAATGGCCACTTACAGTTCATATTATTTTCATTATAGTTTATATAAGTAGGCTATATTAGATTGACTTGCAAGTGAAGAGAGTTTAAAGAAAAAAAAAGGTATCACTGATACCTTGGTCGGAAGAGAAGCCAGGCAACTAATATGATAAGAATGAGGGGTAACTGGGGAACGTCTGGCGTGCTCCATTAGTATCCATGAAATATTCAGATAATCAGAAGAAGGCCTCTAGTACACTGGAGAGCTCCTCTGTAAAGGTTTTGTAAAGAACATGGACAAAAATCACATAAGATGAAAAGAAACAGATAGGTTGTAATCCTGAATAGAGTGGACATAGCCACACTGACTAGGTCATATATCCATAGAATTAACAAAATATTGTCATCACATTTATTAATAACCTAGTTCTCTAGATGACACACTACATCTTTAGTTATTCAGGTATCATTTTAAGGTTGAATTATCTGTTATTTAATAGTCTTCTATGTGAAGAGGGAAATCAAGAAAGAGGATGGGGGAATAATCATGGCAGCCACATAATAGCTGGTCTTTCAACATGGCTGCCACCACATCCCCGTAATTTATGAGTCAGCAATTTAAGGGAGAGAATTTTAATGTATGTTATAGAGCGTCCTTCACGCGGAGGAAGTACAAGATGCTGTCTGTCCTATTGGGCACCTGGCCAGGTATCATTAATTTGGAACAGGTCAGAAAAAGGATATTTTTCAACCATTTCTGCACAGAAGTGGAGCTACTTATACTTTGGTTCATTTAAAAAACAAAACAGTCAGATGTAGCGCACAGAGAAGCGAGAAACACGAAGGGTCTCACTTGGTCCACTCGGTCTTCTGTGGGTTCTGAGGGGCTAAGAGGGGCACAGGGAAGATCACTGTATTTGCTGCAACTTTGCCATCTCAGTCATTTAGTTTCTAGAAATCTTTCTTTCCACCTCTATAAAATGAGGAGAATAATTAATTCATTAGCTATCTCACAATTTTAATGAGGAGAGAAGGCTTGTGATCATGAAGATCTGAATTTGAATCTCCCCTCAGACACCTACTAGCTGTGTGACTGTGGGAAAGCCACTTAACCTCTCTGGGCCTCAGTTTCCTCATCTGTAAAATGGGGATAATAATAGTACCTCATAGTGTTGCTGTACAAATCATTAAATGATCACATTAAATAAGATACACTAAAAAACTGCTGCTTTTATTAAAGTATTGTTAATCATTTTATATAAAATCATTTACTTCAAATATAACCATCTCAGTTTGCTGTCATCATCAGTGTCATAGTTGCTGAAGGGAGGATTGTTTTGGATCTGTGACTTTATTGATATTGGGAAATCCCAGGGAGGAAATATTCCTGCAATGCAAATCAGCGGCTATTTTGCAACTCATAGACAGTAAAGTTAGTTAACCAGGTAATTCTCTAAGACTAGTCTCAGAGAGTCTAGGCAAGAGTATTAGAGAGATTCCCGGTTAAATAGCATGTCTGTTGTTGTTGTTCAGTCATTTCAGTTCTGTCCAACTCTTCATGACCCCATTTTGGGGGAATTTTCTTGACAAAGATACAGGAGTGGTTTGTCATTTCTTTCAGCTCATTTTACAGTTGAGAAAATTGAGGCAAACAGGATTAAGTGACTTTCCCAGGATCACACATAGCTAGTAAGTGTCCAAGGTCAGATTTGAACTAAGGTCCTCCTGACTCCAAGCCCAGTGCCCCATTATTTAATAGCCTACTTATCTGTTGACACAATCAATAAGGTACAGAATCAGAAAGAAACCAAGTCTTTCTGATTTCAAGGGTAGCTTTCTAGCCAGCTTCTTTCAAGATGGTATTTGCCTTCTAGAAAATTCATGTTCATTAAGATTAATGATCATTCAGTGTTCTGGAGCCTTTAAGGGTCAGCTCTGAAAGTATCAGTTAATACTATCAGAAAATATTTGCTGGATGCCCAGTAACCCAGTTACTACAGAGTTAGACTGAGCTAAACACTACTCTGAATTTCATTCAAGACCTGCTGAGGAGGTAAGAATAATATCCATAATAGCAGAGTCAGAAAACCACTCTAAACCTTGACTTCCTGACACAGCTTAAGATTAAAATAGTCTATCTATCAAAGGATCAATCAGTCCCCAAGTATTTACTAAGTACTGGTCTGTGGATCAGCACCAGGTTCCCTTGGGAATGGTGCAAGGAAAGAGGTAGATGCTGACCTCAAGGACCTTAGGATTGAGCAAAAATGGATGAGATGACCCACTTGAAGCAACGGGAGCAATAAATGTCAAATTGTGTAGCATGGATTTGGCCTTCTATGTTTCCCACACCTTGTTCTCAGTATAAATTGAAAGGCAGCTGAGGATCAGCACAGGATAACAGATGGACCATTGAACTTGGAGTTGGGAGGCTAGGGTTCAAATCCAGTTTACACACTTAGAAGCTGTATGATCATGCAAATCCCTTCAATTCTCAGAGTCTCTGTAAGTGAAGATGAGACTATTTTCACTACCTACCTCATGTGGTAAGATCTCTTTACAGGCGTTAAAATGATATAAATGTGAATTGTGCTGGGAGCCATGATTTCTTCAATGTTGGGGACTCCCTCCACAGGAGCAGCTAGGTGGCTCCATATAACGTTGGGTGTGGAATCAGGAAGACCTGAATTCAAATTTCAGCCTCAGACACTTATTAGCTGTGTGACCTTGGGCAAGTCACTTAACCTCTACCTCTATCAGTTTCTTTGACCTCAAAATGGGGATAATAATAGTATCTACCTCATTGAGATGTTGTAAAAATAAAATGAGATTTAAAAAATAAGTAAAATGAGATAATATAATGAGGCTGAGAATATAACTGAGGCTGAGAAATTAAGTAATTTGCCCAAAGTCATACAGTTGGTGAATGTCTGTGACAGGTTCTGAAAATCAAGTTTTCCTAATTCCAAGGAATCTTGATGCTACTTTAACAATAAGGTTGTATCCACTTTAAAACATATTTTACTCTATTTTAAATAACTTGCCTATGGTCACACGGCTGGTAGATTTCAGAGATGGGACTTGAACCAAGGTATTCCTGATTCCAGCATTTTATCACCTATGCAACACAATGAAAATGAACTGACCACCCAACTCAACCTGATTGCCTGAGATTCATTTTGAATTGTCCTTCCCTTTCTATCCCTGAACTCTGAAAGCCTCTCTAAATAACAGTGTAGGTCCTCCTGAACGATTCCTAGCCCAACCTCAAATCCAAGAAGGCCAGCCTCTGACACAAGCTGCTTGTGTGACCCCAGGCAATCACTTAACTTCTCGGTGCTCTAGGTTACTCTCTAAGACTTTGCAGAAAAAGTGCTGAATCTACATTGGTCCATGTTTTCCTCACTTGAGGGCTCCCTATATCAATGAAATCACAAAACCAGTTCCTATCACTATCCCTACTATGTGCCATTATGACTAAGGAAGATGATCTAATGACCAAGATGATCCCCCTAAACCAGTCCCATCTGAAAGGTAACCACTGGTCAACTAGTCACATTGCTCATTTTATTTTTCTAGCTGATTAAGTTACATTCAGGGATAGTTAGGTGATGCAGTAGATAGAGCACTGGGCCTGGAGTCAGGAGGACTTGAGTTCAAATTTGACCTCAGACATTCACTATCTGTGTGTGACCTTGGGCAAGTCATTTAACCCTATTAGTTTCAGTTTCTTCATCTGTAAAATGGGTTGAAGCATGAAATGTCAAACTACTCCAGTCCTTTACCAAGAAAACCCCAAATGGGGTCAGAGTTGGACACAATTGAAACAACTCAACAACAACACCAAATATTACATTCTCCTCCTGGATCAGGACCAGCTCCAAGCAGAAGATGGAATTGTGACTCAGTTGTTTTTTAATAAGCTCCATCAGTTGATCCCACCAGTCAGTTATTTACCACCTTTTCTAACAGAAATTGTCATGGCTCAGTCTTTCATGGACACGATCATCCTCCGCCTTTTCTCTCAGGCTAAGATTCAGCCAGGAGATCAAGAAATTAGTTCAGGGACAAAACTAAGGCTTTGTCTAGAGAAAGGGGGTGGAGGGAAGGAATAAGCGTTTGTAGAACATATAGCACATATGTATCTGGGCCAGGCACTGTGCTAAGCACTTTCACAAATATTACCTCATTTGACCCTCACAACAACCTGTGAGGTGGATGCTCTTATGATCTCTCTTTTGTGACTAAGGAAACTGAGGCAAACAGAAGTTAAGTCACTTGCCCTTTGTCACACAGCTAAGCAAATATCTGAGGTCAAATCGGAACTCAGATCCTCTTGACTCTAGGCCCAGCACTCTATCCACTGTACACCTAGCTCCCTCAGAAGGAAAGCCCAAGCTATCTGAATACCAGTTTTAGATTGAGAAGCAGACTGAACAGGAAACCTATCTGAACAAATGCTTTAAAAAAACCAAAACACTTTTTTTGGGGAAGCTGTTGCCAAAGCATGGCCCCAAACCAGTGGGAAAACAAAAATTTTTCTGGGAAAACAAAAATAGCAGCTGGCATGTGTGCAGGGCTTTAAAGTTTTCCAAGGGCTTTGCAAACATCATCCCACCTTCTTCTCACAACAACCCTGGGAGGTAGATGATTTTATTACACCTATTTTACAGATGAGGAAACTGAGGCAGATCCACGATAAGTGACTTGCCCAGGGTTCTAAGGCTTATGGACTTAACTAAAACGGACTTAACTCAGGTCCAGCATCCTATCTTGCCACTGCCTATCTGCTTTTAAGAAACAGATGAATTGGGATATAGACATCTTAGGCATCTCCTTTTGACTTTACATGCTTTTTTTGGGAGAGAGAGGAGGAGCCTAATTTCTCAACTCATGAGAAAAACTGATCTGAGAGAGCTGGGTGGGGTTATTAATTGCTCTTACCATATATGACTTGCTCTAATTCAGCACATGCAGAGTTCTGTTAAACAGATTTCAGAAGTGTCCCTGAACGTGGCCTTCTGCATTACCTTCCTTTTCTTCTCTCCCCTAATACCACAATTGATTCCAAAGTCACCCATTTTCCCAAAAATCTTATAACAATGAAAGAAATTAAATCCAAAATGGAAGTTGTATGTGCTTTTGTTTAATGAAGAAATCAACAACCACCACTCAGCTCCTCTCCCCCTACCTTTTTTCCCTTGCTTTTCACCTACAAATGCAGCAGATAAAGGAAATTTGTATTGCTGTATCTACAGTGCTGTAGCTAAAAACTCTAGTAGTATGGTGGGTTTAACTAGGGAAGTGGAAACCCACTTCATAGTATTGGGAAGTATCTTCACTTTTAAAAACAAGAAAATGGCTAAGAAAGATCCTCTTCCTCCACCAATCATTTCAGTAGCAATGGTAGCAATAATAATAGTAATCAACTAATGATAACCCCCATAACAAGAGAGCAAACCACAAATAGAATATATGCATCTACTATGTATGTACATATATACATATATTGTGGGAGGTTTGACATTTTTTCTTTGCAACCTTTTTAAAATGTTTTATTTTGTTCTTCCACCTGGATTTTCAAACATTTCTCTGAGCAGAATCATTTGGGGGAAGCAGAGAGACCATTAGATATACAAACCCTCCCCTTCCCCTCTCCCCCTTCCCATTGTACTTTTTTCTTCTCCGCCCTACCTAAAGTGCCAGTCTCAGGACTCCACCCGGTGTGTAGGGCAGGGGCTCTGGGGGACTGCGGGGCTTGGAGACCCGGATTATTATGTTTCTCAGGGTCAAGTGCGCTCGCCAAGGGCCAGCCGCAGCCGCACAGCCCCCTCGCCCTCATCCTATTGCCAGTCCAGCCCTGCACCCCTAACCTATTCGCTTGGGTCGGTGTTGGAGCCGCCTCTGCACCCTCTCCCCCTCCTTGACTTTCTAAATAGCTTCAGGGAAGAGGCGGGGTGGGAGGTGCGGTTAAAAGTCTGGAAACAGGTGTCTAAAACTTAAAAAGCTCAGAGGCGCCTCTCCACTTCTCAAGTCAGTGAGTCAGAGAGAGGCACACACGCCACACCGGCCACACCACCGGAGGAGCAAGAGAACGAGTCAGCGCAAAGAGGTGGCAGTGGCCGGTGTCTCCCCGAGCCACCGAGCTACCGAAACCTGACCAGCAGAGTTGGGGGCTGAGCCCGCCTCTGGCCCCCCAGCTCAGCCTTGTCCTCCCGGGCCGCACTCGGAACTGCCTTCCTATTGCCCGCTGCCAAGTGCTGCTGACACAGGTAGGGCTCGCTCCTCTCTCGTGCGCTAAGGAAGAACCGGTAGCACCGGATTGCCCGGAGGGGTGGTGGGTGACCTGGGGATCAATTCTCATAGGAATCCGGCTTGCCACGAGGGGATCTAGGGGTCTGGAAGGGGAGGGAGAGGAAAGAAGAGACGGACTGTGGTCGGAGTTAGACCTCAAATTGCACTTGAGAGATCCTGGGGCCGTGGCCTAGGCTGCCAGAGGAGAGATCTGAATAGCCTCTAGGGGGGCCAGATCTAGATTGTCAAAGAGTTTCTTCTACCTAGTTCCGAAATGCGTCTTTCCTCTGAGCGCTCCAATGTGGGGTTCCAGGCTCAATCTGGAGCCCTCACAAGTCACAGGACTAGGAAACTTGAATGAGGACACCCGAATGGGGGAGGGGGACCGTAAATCGAGGGGACACGCGGGAGAGGGAGGGACACTGACCGTTCAGGGTCAAGCATAATAGAAAATGTGCGGATGGGACAGTTGCTTCCCATTGGGGTCATTTAATTATTTGGTTTACCTGACGCTGGGCTGGGGAAGAAAAATCACTTTTTAAAAAATAAACTAATTCGGCAATGCCCACACAAGAGAGCACCTTCCCTGTTTCTTCCCCACAGCCGCCTTTGTAAAGTGATAATAATAGTTTCCTGTAAGGTGGTGGAGAAAGGTCAGAATTACAGGAGAGAATCTGCCCCACACACGGCGCTCTCCATAGGAGAGCCTCCACCCAAAGGCTGCTTTTAAAAACAACCTCCCCAACCCGCAAAAAGACAACTTTCCAAACAAACGTAGCGTTCGTTCACCCTTGGTGTTCTCTAGCCGGGAGGTGTTGCGGATATTATTTGCAGTAGGCTTTGGAGGCAGTTTGCCCCGTGATGAGAAAATGTTTTCTTTACGACAGTTGCCTCATTCAGTAATGCACCTTAGTTGAGGAGAAGTGGGGGAGATAACTAGACGCTGAATATTCAGACTCCCTGAGAAATAGACACACAAATTGTTTTCTATCTTCTGAGCCTCCCTGTCGTATCGAGTCTTTGGAATCTGGCGATATCACTATCCCTAAATCAATCCTATGTGTCCCTTAGCTTCCAAATTATAGGTTAGGAGCGGGGTGGAGGGACGAGTTGAGGGAGTTGATCCAGACCCAGGTCTTGAAGTTCAATGTGGATGTCAGATGCTGACCCTTAGTTGGCTACTGCTTCTCCTTGGATTACTGGCAGAAAGAGAAGGGGTGCAGAATTCAACCTTCCCTTTTCTGGTACTGAATAATCTTCTTTTGATTCACCCAATGCCACCTCAGGTCGCCAGGATGCCTCAACTCGCCCTCTGGCAGTAGCACTCCATAATTGCAGGGTAGTTCAGGGCGAGAGTATAGTGTATGGCTCCCGTGTCCCGGTCATGAGGGTGTCTCCAGTTTTGATAAGAATTTTGGGAAAAGTTGTTAATAGTGCTTATCTCAAATCATCTTAACCTTTTACACTAGGGTATCTTGGAGATCAGTCTTTCAGTTTGCTATTTTGTGTATGGGAATTATTTTGTTTTTAAAATCAATAAAAGGATAATTTGTTCCTCAAATCACAACCAATTGATCTCTAGGTCCAAGAATGGGAAGAATATTCAAAGACTTAGAGCTGGAAAGCTTCCCCAATCCAACTCCCACCCTCAATTTATAAATGGCAAGGGAAAAGAATAAGCAAGTGGCCCTTTATTTATTTATCCCCATTTTACGTTTGAGGAAACCGAAACCATTAAAGTTAAATGACTTGCCCAGGATCATAAAGTTACCAAGTTTCTGAGGTCAGCTTTGAACTCAGATCTTCCTGATTCCAGCCTCAGTGCTCTATCCCTTGTGCCACCAAATGCCTCTAATGGGGAACTAAGGCCCCAAGTGTTTTGGTAGGTGGTAAGGGACAAGGCTAGGATTAGAACCCAGGTCCTCTCACTCCAATCTAATAATAGCCAGCATTTATAAGTCCTTTACTGTTTGCAAAGTATTTTACATGTTAACTCATTTGATCTAGCTTACTTCCTACTCTGAAATTCTGTCCCAGTTCTAGGGAAGAGGGTCAAAAGCTTAAGCCCTTTATAATATATCCTGTCAGAAATTTCTTTCTTGAGAATAGAATTTTATGTCCTTTTTTTAAAAATGGGAATTGGAGACTTTGGTCATAGAAGACACTAGAAAGCTTTGAGTTTCATAATCTGATTCTTTATTGTTAATCCATTTCTTCTTTTGTTTGCTTCAAGTTTACATACGTATATATCCCCGATAACATAATAAGAATTGAAATAAGAGTAGAAACTCAAAAAAGACACCTAGTTCATTCATGACTTCCAGGAAGGTCACCCTATATAGTTAAGCCAATACTTAAGTAATCCTTTACTTTCTTCTAGTTTCCCATTTTCCAGCTGCATTGTGTTAGATGTTTCAGTGCTCAAGTCTATACTATATAGTTTTTGCCATATTAATAACCTTCTCCAGATCTCTTCTGGTTTAGTGACCAATGGAGTACTTGATGATATTCATCGGGATGTTATCAACTGAGACACTGAATATCAGTCAATAGGTGCCTGGTTGCCTGCAACTGTACCACTGTAATGAAAAGAGATTTGGTTGAGCGCTTGCTTTAGGGGATAAAACAGGACAAAACTTTCTCAAAATTAGGAGAGCATAAACTTTTGAATAAGAGAAAGATGTCAGATTCATTATAATGGGTGGAAAATAGGTTACTCATCAGGGTAATTTTAGTAGGCAGTCCTTTTTTTAAAAAGGGGATTGATTATGGCAGAAGGTGTGCAACTATATGTAAATGAACACTGTTCATATCCTGTGACATGAGAATTAGAGAGATGAACCAATGGCAATTGGTACTGTCCAAATTGTGTATTTCCCCATCTTTCCTCATCAGTTTTTGTAACTGTGGTTACTAATGAACCAAGATAATAGTGTTAGGTCAGAATTATAAATGATTATTAAGTCATATTCTCTGCTATTTTTTCATAATTTATCACCTTGTGAAATATCTCCAAAATTAAAGCCAGAATTTAAGTTACTTACTTTATAAGAACATTTTCTAAGACTTGAAAATAAATGTTCCCCCTAGAAAGTGGATCCTAAATTGTAGTGGAGTTAATCAATTTACTTAGTGAGTGATTGACAATTGGATGTAAGAGAACTGGGGACCTATTTATTTTGCATTTAGTAAGGGGAAGGAGTTCCCTTTTGAGAAATTTTGCCCAGAGGACCTTGTATATAAATCTATACCATTGCTACCAATTACTGAAACATGTCAAATTCTGAAATAATAATAGCATTGGTTTTTAGGTAATGTGTCCATTGGGGTCTTGACTCACTGTCAGTCAGATGGTCTCATTCAAGTTGTTTCTTGACCCTATGACTCAGCTTTCTCCATCTTCTCTGCCTTTAAGACAAACTTGGCCCAGGATGGAATGTATGTCAATGGTGCAATGAACTCTTTGCTTTTTGTGGTTAACAAAATGGGAGAGATGGCTGAGGCCAGCTATACTGGCTATGAAATGTCTGAAGATATTCCCTTAGGGATTCCCCTTAGGGAAATGTTTCTCAAACTGTGCCACAGGAAACCCTGAAACACCCCACGTTTTTAAATGAATTTTGTTAGTAAACATTCAGTATAAGTTTTAGAAGATTTCACTACTAGGGTTCTGCTAATGTATTGTTTAAACTGAAGGGTTTTACCATGCAGAAAAGTGTGAGAACCACTGCCTTGATGATTCTGTAATTTCTGAACTCTTAGGTGTACTAAAACTGAAGTTTTAAGGTGTTTGACTCTCAAGTCATCTTATTATTAAATTGCCAAAGAGTAAATTCTTCAGATGAGTTAACTACTTGTAATTAGCCCATCCTTTAGAGAACACATTAAAACTTGTCCAACATAGCGTGGGTACTATACATTTAATCCTTATGACAAATAAAATTGCTGATTTTGCTTTTACCACTTTTTATTATTACTGCTGAGATTGCTTAAGTGTTGGTATTTGCTTGGAGGAAAAAGATTTAGGATAGTTTACTCAGCTGAGTCTCAGAGCTCTCATCAGTCAACATAAGACCTTTGGTCCTATTTTCCTCTGTCTCTGCCATTCAGGGCTTGATTATATTCTTTTTTTTTGTCTTTTAGTGCAAAGCCTAAAGAAGAGAAGATGGACTGGAGCACACTACAGACTATTTTGGGGGGTGTCAATAAACACTCCACCAGCATTGGCAAAATCTGGCTCACTGTCCTCTTCATTTTCCGCATCATGATCCTGGTTGTAGCTGCTAAGGAAGTGTGGGGAGATGAGCAGGCTGATTTTATCTGCAACACTCTCCAGCCAGGATGTAAAAATGTGTGTTATGACCACTTCTTTCCCATCTCTCACATCCGACTTTGGGCTCTGCAGCTGATCTTTGTGTCAACCCCTGCCCTCTTGGTGGCCATGCACATAGCTTACCGAAGGCATGAGAAAAAGAGAAAGTTCATCAAGGGAGAGATAAAGTCTGAATACAAAGACATAGAAGAAATCAAAAAACAAAAGGTTCGTATTGAAGGAGCCCTGTGGTGGACCTACACCAGCAGCATATTCTTCAGAGTCATCTTTGAAGCGGTCTTCATGTATGTGTTCTATTTTATGTACAATGGATTCTCCATGACTCGAATGGTGAAATGCAATGCTTGGCCCTGTCCCAATACTGTGGACTGCTTTGTTTCTCGACCCACTGAAAAGACAGTCTTCACTGTTTTCATGATTTCGGTGTCTGGGATTTGCATACTGCTAAATGTCATTGAATTGTGTTATCTGCTGATAAGATATTGTTCTGGGAAGTCCAAGAAGCCAGTTTAAATAACTGCCCAAATGCCAGATAAAAGGTAGATGAGACAAAAAGGATTGTGGCAACTTCTGCTAGCTGTCAGGACCCAATCGCCAATATTTCTAAAATAAAGAATACAAACCTTTTTTTTTTAATATCATTAATTGAAACCCCTGTAGTCCTCACATGATACTTTTGATAACTGTGCCCATAATCTCCAGTTGGAGATTTACTCTTAAGGCCTCATACAAAGGCCCAATTCTACTCATTTTTAGCTTTTTGTTCTTTAAAACAAAAGTTAGCTGCAGTGACACCCTGTACTGGGAGCATTCTTTCCGAGGTGCTTTTCTTTTTAAAAAGTGGAAATGTGTTTTTGTTTCTCTGACTGCAATTGTGGGAGCGGAGGGAACACTAGAGCCAGGAAGGCTATGGGTGAACTTGATCTGTCTGTTTTTCATGGTGATGACTTCACTAATTAAGCACAAATTAAAGCTGTACACATAGGAATTGATGACTTTGTACAATGTAACCACATCATTTGGAAGAGTTCATTTCTAAGACTGTACAGTTGCCTTATACTACAACTTTCATTTTCTGGGTTGTTTTTCATGTTTGGTTTGTTTGGTTTTTTTTAACATTAAAACAAGACATATCCTTTTTACCTATGATTGACAAAATGCCCTGATTACTCTATACCATTGCTGTTCCTCCTATTTCAAATTCTCAACTTTGTGAAATGCAAATGACATGTATTTAGCTACTATCTTTTAATTGTCTTTATTTAAAATATGAACTTTCGGTCATGAGTAATTTGCAGTGAAACAGGGAGGCCCTCCAAATATTGATGATGTAGGTAGTAGCAGCATGTCAGCACCTCTCGAGGATTTATCTTGTTAGAAATATCCACAGAGAAGTGCTTACTCTTGATTCATTGTAGCAGGTTTCTCCATACCCAAAACAGGAATGTGATAGTCCATAAACAAAGAAGAGATTAGTTTTCAATTTCGAGTATTGGAGCACATCCGGCATCAGATGGTAATCAGTTGTATTCTCTCATAGTACATCCTATATTCCCCAATGACATTTGCCTTCATTATAATGTAATTATAATAATGGCATTAAAATGGTAACTATTTTCTCATAATACGTTCTGAATACTGTAAGCTCCTTGAGGACAAATGTGTCCCCGGTGTCTTGAATATAGTGGGTACTTAATGAATATCTGAGTTGGGGCTTAAATCAATCTTGATTATTAAACATATGAAATTCAGTTATTTTCAACAGTTTGTTTCCTTTAAGAGTTCATAGGAAACAGAAAAACATTAAATCAGGAGCATTAAAAGTGTGATGAACAAAAGACAAAACTAAAAATCAGATACTCTGGGGTGTAAAATATGGGTAAGCAGTTCCATTAGGACAAGTTAAATCCTAATTTCACTTTATTGCTTGATATGGTTCTCAAACAGAGATACCTGATTCATTGCAAGGGAAGATAGTTTCCTATCCTAGCACTGGGAAACCTTTTGTAATAATGATTTTTTTTACTTATAAGTTCATAACTAAAATAATTGTGTAATATCTAAAATTTTACTTAAAGTATTACAAGGCATAATAAAGTCATGCAGATAGCTATTTTCAATAGATTAAATTTTTAATAAAACAGCAACTCAATTTTACCTGTAGTCTATTTTTATATGATTACATTTCTATTTTACATTTCATGCCAAAAGTTTTAAAAATGGATAATGTTATAGCATGTCTACACCAGGCCAATACTCTTCTGTTCCAGCTACATAAAATTCAAAACACAAGGAAGTCTGGCAAAAGGGGAGCTAAATCCCCTATGCTAGGGTTTGTCATATACCAACTCATTTTTGGTCAGTGAGAAATGAAGACCTCTTGACAGGAAAGGTGGATATTGATTGTGTAAGGTTAGGGTTTCTGGGTCATAATTGTCTCTGACAAATATAGCCTAAAGTACACTGAATGAGATTTTAAATTATCCATTTGACTACTAGCTGAGTCATAGTAATCAAGAAATTAAAATAGGGAAAACTGACCAGAGCAGAATTAAAAAACACATACAGTATGCTTTCTATGGCATTTTGTTTCTGTATTTATTTGTAACCAAAGCTGGTTTTATAAAATTGCTTTTTGTTTTTTGGTGTACATTTCCATGGGAAATAAACCAGATGTACCTGTGTGTGAGGCTGTACTGTATTCATGAAATCCTGCCAGCTTGCCTGACCTGTTATGGACGCTACCAAAATTCAGATTACTCTTAGTTATATGTCCTCTTCTCAAAGACAATAATAATAAAGATGATGATGGTGGTGATTTATTATGCTGACCTTGCCCTTTCAGAATGAAGGGCCTTAAATCCCAGAACTTCAAAGCAATTTATGTAATTTACACACAGAAAATTACTAGCATCATTTATGGGGAGAAGGTGGAAGAGGAAAAATTATAATGCTAAGAATTTATGAACTAGTTTTAGACAAGAAAATAAAAATGAGATGTGGATAAAAATCTGCTTTATGATCTTGTATCTCCCATAATGCTCAGCAGTGCCTTGTACATAGTAGATATTCAATAAATATTTGTTTCTTGACACAACTTGTTTGAGTTATGCTAAATCAATTACGTATGCTGAATTTGGGGAGCACAATGCAATTCAGGTGACACTTCCTGCTACAGAATAGTGAGACAAGGCCTCGCCTGGTGCTTTGGACAGAGGAAGCACTTCGTGAATGCATTATCATTAGTTCATCTAATCTGGAGTTGGAAGGGACCACAAATACTGCCTAGGCCAATCTCACATTTTACAAATCAGTCAGTCAACAAACATTTTTGAGCACATACTAAGTGCCAGGCACTATGCTAGGCATTGGAGATACAAATATGAAAAAATGAAGACAGGGAAAAAAGGAAAGGGGATGGGAGTATGAGGAAGAAGATGCCCAGGAGGGCATGATGGAGTCCAGTCCAAAGAAGTACAAGCTTGTGAAAAATGAAGAGATGGCTGACCTGAGAGCTTTGAAAGGATTCCTTTGCTCCTACCTCCAGTCTTCCAATCAGAGGGGCAGAGGATATTGATGAGGTGTGAGTACGAAAGCTCACAGGATGACAAGCTTCCTGATAATGAGCCCATAGTGGAATACAGTCCAATTTCTTGATAACAGTTGGGAAATGAGGAAGTAAAAAAACTAAGTCCCCAAAGAAAAACTTAGCCACAGTCACATAAGTAGCAATCAACAAGGGTGGTATTTGAACCCAAGTCCTTTGACTCCAGAACCAGTGAATGCTCCTTCCACTGTTCCACCTCTGCCTTAGTGAACTGAACAATTCCTGTGCCTGAAAAAAGTCAGGGGGAAAAAAAAAATCTTTGCGGTCCTGCAATAAAGCATAGACATTTTACAAGTTCTCTTGGATGGCTTTTTTCACCTAATCTTCCAAAGGGTCAGAACATGAACCACTTTTCCTTAAAAATTTTTCATACAGTTACTACCTATTCCATGGTCCTTTCTCAGAGGGTTGGCTGAAGCCATTCAATGATATAGGAAGGACAGGGACTTAATTAAGTGGTTTAAAGAACCAGTTTTAAATTTAACAATTTAACAATTTAAACAGTTAAAAAGTCAGAAATTGGAGAGAGAGACAGAGACAAAGAGACAGAGACAGAGAGACAGAGAGAGACAGAGACAGAGAGAGAGAGATAGAGAGAGAGACAGAGACAGAGAGAGAGAAGAAACGTGAGGAGGCAGAACTATGTAGTAGCGAGAGTATAGGACATAGTTGAGAGGTCTGGTTTTGACCCACACTCTAGGTCATCTCCAGTCTTGCTCATACTCCTCACTGTCCAGTTAACTTTCCAAACCAAAATGCCCTTCCCTGGCAGCCATTCCCCAGAGACTGTCTGCTTTTGTATTTGTGTCCCCATCAGTCGACACACATAATAAGCACTTCATAAATGCTTTTGCACTCATTTATTCCTTCATGTGACTATGGGTGACTCACTTTAGTCTCTTTAGCCTCAGTTTATATGAAATGGAGATAGCACTTCTTGGTATAATTGGTATAATATTTATAAGGTAGATCCCTACCTTATAAGGTTGTTGCTATTGTTCATTCATTTTAGTCACGTCTGGCTTTTCATGACCCCATTTGGGTTTTTTGTGGCAAAGATCCTGAAGTGGTTTGCCATTTCCTTCTCCATCTCATTTTACAGATAAGGTACTGAGACAAACAGGGTTATATGACTTGCCCAGGGTCACCCAGCTAGGAAGTGTCTGATTAGATCTCCGGAAGATGTCTTGTTGACTTCAAGCCAGATTCAAGGCACCACCTAGCTGCTCTACAACCTGCTACAAGGTTGTAGTCATAATCAAATGGGATGATACATATAAAGCATTCTGCAAAGCTTTAAAAAGTGCTATGGCAAAATCAGTTATAATATTGTTGTCAGACTTCGCCAAGATCCTGGGAGTTGCAATTCTTAACTATATTTCCAAGAGCACAATTATTACAAAAACAGATCAATTTTAAATCTGCCACTAAAGATATAGGCCTAAACTAGTGACCAAAGTTTCCATCATCATTATTGTTATTAATAAATATATAAGTACTTATGTGGCTACACGGGACAGAATGCTAGACCAGGGTCAGGAATACCTGAGTTCAAATGAGGCTACAGATAGTCACTAGCTATATCATCCTGGGCAAGTCACTTAATCTCTCTCTGACTCAGTTTCTTCAACTGTAAAATGGAAGGAAGGAGATGAACATTTATTAAGTACCTACTGTATGCCACACACTGTGCTTAGTGCTTTCCAAATCTTAAAGGGATATAGAAATACTGCTTATTATTATCATCATTATTAGTCCCTCCCCAAATGATAATAATAATTTATAGTAGCTGTTCACAACCTTGCCACTCAAATTCTGCTCAACATAGATCTTACACATCTCTCACTGTCAACCAGCTTCGCCTAAACATCTAGCGAAGTTAAACCCTTAAAGAAAACCTGATACTTCTCTTGGACAAGT
>CM053582.1:201545981-201566041 GCA_028627135.1 Pseudochirops cupreus
CCCTACCAGAAAGTCAGAGGGGTGATGGGGGAGGACATAGGAGAGAATAGATTGGGGGAGGGGTTATACACTGGGATGGCTGTTTTGGGGTAGTGGGTAGGGGAAAGATGGGGAGAAAATTTGCAACTCAAAATCTCGTGGAAATGAATGATGTAAACTAAAATAAATAAAAGTTAAAAAAAGAAAAAAAAGAAAATGTTTTATTGTGTGAAATTGTGTTTGATTCTACCCTTTAAGAAACACTGTGGTGACATCATGTTTAATTGCATTCATCCTGGGCTTGATCTTCCCTTTGCATTTCTCGCCATTGATTTAGACATAAATGTGACTTCAATAGGAGTGCAGAGCACAGAGGAACAGAAGTAGAGCAGGAGAATCCAGCCCATTGTGTGGTACGTATAATATGAATGATGGAACAGGAAAGACCAAACAATGGGGTGTTCACAAGGGAGACACAGAGTCCTTATTGTGGGCCTCTGGTCCTATCCCAGGATCTCTTGAGATTCATAGTTAAGTATTAGCCCCTAGACTGACACCCAAGAAGGTGAAGTTCCCTAAAGTTAGGGAATTATAGATATTATTTATCCAGGGTAATTACAAATAAGATGCCTTATGACAATAATAGGAATATTCTGCCCCAGGAAGGTCATGGCTGAATTTGGGGGCAATTAATGTTATATAAAGCAGATTTCCTTTGAAAAAGCCATGATACTTTTAAAAAAAGATTAATTAGTTTATTTATTTTTAGTTATCAACATTCACTTTTGTAAGATATTGAGTTAAAAATATTTCTCCTCCCTTCCTTCCCTGCTCCCCAAGACAGCGTGCAAGCTGATATAAGTTATACATGTATAGTCATATTAAGCGTATTTCCACATTAGTCATGTTGTAAAAGAAGAATCAGAACAAAGGGGGAAAACCACAAGAAAGAAAAAGCAAACAAAAAGAGAAAATAGTAGGCTTGGATCTACATTCTACATTCTAAGTTCTTTCTCTGGATATGGATAGTGTTTTCCATTATGAGTCTTTGAGAATTGTCTTAGATCATTGCATTGCTGAGAAGAGCTAGGTCTGTCAAAATTGGTCATCACACAATGTTGCTGTTACTGTGTATAATGTTCTCCTGGTTCAGCTCACTTCACTCAGTATCAGTTCATGCCTTTCCAGGTTTTTCTGAAATCTGCCTACTCATCATTTCTTCGAGAACAATAGTATTCCATTACATTCATATACCACAACTTGTTTAGCTATTCCCCAACTGTAATAGTAATGGAATTTGAAGATCCCCTTGTATTGGCAAGCTAACAGGTACTTAGCACTTAGTTCCAAGTTAATTATATCAAGCCTTTGTTGAGAAACAGAAAGTATGAACTGCTGTTGCTGACATAACAAGAAGAGGTGGAGCAAGAAAGAGCTAATACCATATGTAAGGAAAAGCACAAACTGGAGAGTCAGAACTTCTTGGAACAAGCAGCATGGAGGCTGAGGAGGAGAGGCCCAGGCTGGACAAAGTGATTTTAATTTTGAGAGTAGAGATTAAGGTGGCAGAGCTTTTTCTGAGAGCCAGCTGGAGCTTCTGCTGAGACCTTTCTTCTGGGAACTTCTGTTGAGAGCTTCTGAGAACCAGGCTGAGGAGCTACCAACTTTTTCTGGGAGTAGCCAAAGACTTCTGAGGGCCAGCCGGAGCTGTCAAAGACTGAGGAGGCATGACTGAGGCATGCTGGTACTTTGTCTGTTTTGGATCTATGTTGATTCCACAGGCAGAAGGTAAATTGATGAGGATTGCAGCAATGTGTACAAATGTTGTAACTTTGTTAATGTGCATGAATGCTGCTGTGGCTTTGTGGAGCTTTGTCTTCCCAGGAAGAGAAAATGTGAAGGACTTGAGGTGGACTAGACACTGTGAGCTTCAATATGGAACAGGAACTGCTTGGAGACCTGGAAAAGGAACTGGGAGCTGTCTGCCTTGCACTCAAGTGGCAATTGGTTAGATCTGGGCAGGAGCTGGAACCCTGGAAGAGGAGCCATGGAAGCTGAAAGCCTGCCCTGAGTCAACATAAAAAGACCTCTCCTTGAGTATTTTATGCTGACTGATGAGATTGTAACTTATTTGTGACCTAGGGGTGGATGGCCTTTGTACTTTCCACTACCCCTTCAGAGGATACTTAGCAGTGACCGATGATGTTGTAACTTAATTGCATCCCATGGGTGGAGGACTTTGACCTTTGTGTCAGTTAAGGAGGCTTGCCTTAGGTTGCAACAGAGAGATGTGATTGAGCCTGATTGACTGAGAGAATGATGAATATGATGCTATATAACTGCATAAGAGACTTACTTTGTTGGGTCTAAGACATTCTTCAGGAAGATACATGTGTACAGAGGACTTACTAGAGATAATTGAGAAAGAATCTGCAGAAGCTGAAGAGAGGCAAATTTCAACTCCCTGTAAGGAAAAGCTTCCTCTTAATTAGAGTAGTCCAAAAATAGACTAGCTTGCCTCAAAAGGTAGTGGGTTTGAGGTGGAGCCAAGATGGCAGAGTAAAGGCAAGGACTCACCTGAGTTATCCCCCAAACCCCTCCACATACCTTTAAAAATGACTCTAAACAAATTCTAGAGCAGTAGAACCCACAAAAAGATAGAGTGAAACAAATTTCCCGTCCAAGAAGCTTGGCAGGAAAGGTCTGTTGCACCAGGGCGAGAGAGAGCAAGGTCCTGCATAGACCATGCCAGCCCAGACCTGTCCCCAGCAAACCCTGAGCAGGTCTCAGGGTAACTGAATCACTGGCAGCAATGGTAGTTTCCAAACCTCTTGGCCCACAGACACCAAAGACAACTTAGAAGTTCAGCAGGAAAGGTCTGTCACCCCTGGGTGACAGTGGAGTGCAGTCTAGTACTGGCCATGCCAGCACAGCCCCAGCCCCAGCAAACCAAGAGGAGCCTTTGTAGTGACTGAATCAGCAGCAGCAGGAGCTGCTTCCAGAGCTCTCAGCCCTCAGATGGTCAAACAACTGGTCAGAAGGAGATTATAGAGGTAGTTTTGAAAGAGCTGAGGCAGACTCCATTGCTTTGCCCATACTCAGATCTGGGTCACAGTCTTGGGTGGTGTCTTATGGTGAAAAGGAGCACTAGCACAGCAGAGCTTGTGGCCACAGTGGAGGGGAGACCTTCCTCACAGTTCCAGGGTAGAGAGGAGTGACTATGGTCACTAACAGACTAGAGCACAGGCCAAGAGAATAGTAAATACCTCTCCTCAGATCATACCACCTTAGAAGAACCGAAAACTAAAAGGTCCCTAGAAGTCCTCTGAAAACAACTGCACAAAACCCCTGAAGCTTGGGATGGTGTGCCAAGCTTCTACCCTTGAAGAAGAATCCTCCTTTAACAAAGAGTTAAAAGTCAAGTAACAGGCTAAGAAAATGAGCCAACAACAGAAAAAAAATTAACTATAAAAATTACTATGGTGGCAAGGACAATCAAAACACATACTCAGAAGAAATCCAAAGCCTCCAAGAAAAGCATGATTTGGTCTCAGGCTATGGAAGAGCTCAAAAAGGATTTTGAAAATCAAATAAGAGAAGTAGAGGAAAAATTGGGAAGAGAAATGAGTGACACAAGAAAAACATGAAAAACAAGTCAACAGCTTGCTAAAGGAGACACAAAAAATACTGAAAAAATAACATCTTAAAAAAAAAACAGACTAGACCAAATGGCAAAAGAGGTCCAAAGAGCCAAGGAGGAGAAGAATGCCTTAACAATTAGAACTGGCCAAATGGAAAAGAAGATCCAAAAGCTCACTGAAGAAAATTATTCCTTAAGGAATAATTAGAATTTTAAGGAAAAATTAGAATGAAGAAAATGGAAGCTAATGACTTTATGAGAAATCAAGAATCAATAAAACAAAACCAAAAGAATGAAAAAAATAGAAGGCAATGTTAAATATCTTATTGGAAAAGCAACTGACCTGGAAAATAGATCCAGGAAAGATGATGTAAAAATTATTGGACTATATGAAAGTCATAATCAAAAAAAGGGCCTACACATCATTTTTCAAGAAATTATCAAGGAAAACTGCCGTGATATTCTAGAATCAGAGGGTAAAATAGAAATTGAAAAGAATCCACTGATCACCAACTGAAAGAGATTCCAAAATGAAAACTAGCCAAATTCCAGAATTCCCAGGCAAAGGAGAAAGTGTTGCAAGCAGCCAGAAAGGAATAATTCAAGTACTGTGGAGTCACAAGTAGGGTACAAAAGATTTATCAGCTTCTACATTAAAGGATCAGAGGACTTGGAATATGATATTCCAGAGGGCAAAAGAACTAAGGTTACAACCAAGAATCACCTACTCAGGAAAACTGAGTATAATCCTTCATGGCAAAAAATGTATATTCAATGATATAGAGGATTTTTGAACATACTTGATGAAAAGATCAGAGCTGAATAGAAAATTTGACATTCAAATACAACACTCAAGAGAAGCATAAAAAGGTAAACAGGAAAGGGAGATCATAAAAGACTTAATAATGTTAAGCTGTTTACATTACTACATGGGAAGATGATATTTGTAAGTCTTAAGGTCTTTCTCATTGTTAGGGTGATTAGAAGGAGTATATATAGACAGAGGCACAGGTATGAGTTGAATATGAAGGGATGATATCTAAAAAATAAACTTAAGGGATGAGAGAGAGGAATATATTGGGGGAAAGAGAAAGGGAGAGGTAGAATGGGATAAATCATCTCACATAAAAGAGGCAAGAAAAATCTTTTGCAGTGGAAGGGGAGAAGGAGGAGGTGAGGGGAAGTGAGTGAACCTTACTGTCATGAGAATTGGCTCAAGGAGGGAATAACACACACACTCAACTGAGTATAGAAATCTATCTCACCCTACGGGAAAGTGGGAGGGGAAAGGGATAAGAGAAGGAGGGGGGTGATAGAAGGAAAGGTAGATTAGGGGAGGGGTAGTCAGAAGCAAAATACTTTTGAGGAGGGATAGAGTGAAAGGAGAGAGAGAATAGAATAAAAGGAAGAGAGGGAAAATAGGATGGAGGGTAATAAAATTAGCAAAAGTAACTGAGGAAAAATTTTGAAGCAAATTTCTCTGATAAAGGCCTCATTTCTCAAACATATAGAGAACTGAGTCAAATTTATAAAAATAAGAGCCATTCCCCAACTGATAAATAATCAAAAGATATGATGAGTTTTAAAAGAAGTAATCAAATATATCTAGAGGCATGTGAAAAAGTACTCTAATTCACTATTGATTGGAGAAATGCAAATTGAAGATTCTGAGGTTCTACATCATACCTATTAGATTGACTAATAGGACAGAAAAGGTAAGTGACAAATATTGGAGGAGGTGTGGGAAAAATAAGACATTAATGCATTGTTGGTGGAGTTGTGAACTGATTCAACCATTCTGTAGAGCAATTGAAAACTATGTCCAAGACCATGCATACCCTTTGACCTAGCAATATCACTACTAGATTTATATCCCAAAGATATAAAAAAACAAAAAGGAAAAGGACCTATATGTATAAAAATATTTATAGTAGCTCTTTTCAGGGGGCAAAGAATTAGAAATTGAGAGGATGCCTGTCAATTGGGAAATGGCTGAACAAGTTGTAATATGTGATTATGATGGAATACTATTGTACTATAAGAAATGATGAGTTGGATGCTCTCAGAAAAATCTGGAAAGACTTGCATGGGGTGATGTGAAGTGCAATGTACTGTGTACAGAGCAAGAGCAATATTGTAAGATGATCAGCTGTGAATGACTTAGCTAGTCTCAGCAATACAACAATTCAAGACAGCTTTGAAGGATGTATAATGAAAAATGCTATCCATCTTCAGAGAAAGAATTCATGGTGTCTGAATATAGACTGAAGCAAACCTTCTTTTTAAATTTTCTTTATTTTTCTTGAGTTTTTCTGTCTATATTTTCTTTCACAACATGACTATTATGGATATATTTTGCATGACTACACATGAATAACCTATATAGAATTTACTTGCCTTCTCAATGGGGCTGGGATGGGGAGAGTGAAAGGGATAGAATTTGGAATTCAAAGTTTTAAAAACAAATGTTAAAAATTGTTTTAAAAAAATAAAAGAAAAATTGTTTTTACATGTAAGTGGGGGAAATAAAATAATAAAAAAGAAAAAAACTACACTGACTTTTGAAACACTATACTGGGAGAAGGAGGATGATCAAAAAAGGCATAAAATCACTGTATTTGTATCTCAGCGCTTAACATTTTTGTTTGGCTGCCTACTTAGGGTGGATAGGAATAAAACAGATGATGAAGAATAAATAGAACTAACGGATAGAACAAAAGTAGAATACCAGACTCCCCCTAAATGTCTTCCTATATAGAGGGCAGAAACTGCCTTTTGGCCTTATTCCATTTTGTATCTGCTGCCCTGCCTATTTTTTTTCAAATCCATAGAATAAGATGCTCCTGTGTCAGGTACCTCTTGGTCCTCCCTCTCCCACTCTACCTTTCTTCCTCCTTTTTGTAAAATGTCTCTCCCCATTAGATTGTAAACTCCTTAAAGGCAGTCTTTAAAGCTTTATTGTTTATTGTGTTGGAAACCCAAGATGAATAGCTAGTAAGAGAGTACTTTGCTTCTTCCAGAGAGTCTCTAGGTCTGGACTGCCTTTCAGAGTCCTTAAAGAAGTGGCAGATGTGATTGTTAAGCCACTGTATGTGATCTTAGAAAGATCTAGAAAATAATAGAAGTGCTACAGGACCTAAGAAGAGTAAATGTACTGATTTTTGTTGTTATGATGATGTTTTTTTTTAAAATACTCATTTTTAAATTTTGAGTTCCAAATTCTTTCTTTCCCTCCATATCCCTCACCCATCCATTAAGAAGACAAACCCATTATACACATGGAAGTCATGAAAAATATATTTCTATGTTAGCCACATTGCAAACCTTACCCCCCAAAAAGGAAAAATAAAGTGAAAAAAAATGTTTCAGTCTGCACTCAGAGGCCATCAATTATAGAATTTTTCATCATGAGCTCTTCAGAATTGTTGTGGATCATTGTATTGATCAGAGTAGCTAAGTCTTTCACAGTTGATCATTGTACAATATTGTTATTACTGTGTACAATGTTCTCCTGGTTCTGTTCACTTTCCTTTGTATCAGTTAATATATCTTCCCAAGTTTTTCTGAAAATTTACCCCTCATTATTTCTTACAGCATGACAGTATTCCATTACAATTGTATACCACAATTTGTTCAGCTACTCCTTAATTGATAAATGTCCTGATTTTCAAAAAAAGGGAAGGAAGGAAAATATGTAAACTATATAAATTGATAAGCTTAACTATGATTCCTGGCAGCATTCTAAAATATCATATTAGAGAGATGGTAAGTGAACAAATAGATGAATTGGTGATCACAAAGAACCAGCCTGGCTTTATCAAGAATAGATCTTACTAGATTAACCTCATTCCTTTGTTGACAGGGTGACTAGATTGGTAGAACAAGGGAATTCTTTAGAGATATCGTTTGCCTAGATTCCAACAAAATCTCTCATTTTATCTTTGTGGACAAGATATAGAAATATGGACGTGATTGTACAGCAAGGTGGATTTAGAACTGGATGAATGGCTAAGACCCAAGAGTAATTATTAATCTATTTAATATCAACATAGAGGAAACTCACCAGTAGAGATTTCCAGGTATATGACATATCCTTTGGCCCTGTGGTATTTAACATTTTTTTCAGTGACTCCAAGGAAGATATTGGTGGCATGTTTCTCATGTTTTCAGTTGACACAAGCCTGGGGTGGAGCCATAATACATTGAAAGGATACAAAAATATCTCAAAAGGCTAGAATGATGGATAGAACCTAATACAATGAAGTTTTGTAGAGAAAAATGTAGAGTCTTATACTTAGGTTAAAAAAATCAAGTAGAGGATGGGGAATTTGTGGATAAATAGAGAAAAAGATCTTAGTAGAAGAAGATTCCTTTAAAATCTATAGTTGGGGGACAACTACATGGCCTCATGGATAGAGTACCAGCCCTGGGATTGGGAGGACTTGAGTTCAAATCTGGCCTCAGAAACTAGCTATGTGATCCCAGACAAGTCACTTAACCCCCATTGCCTCCTAAGATAAAACAAAATAAAATCTATAGTTGGGAGAGAATTCATAATCAAACAAAGGAAAGAGGACATCATTAAAAAATAGACAATTTTGATTCTATAAAATTATAAAAGTTTTTGCATGAACAAAATCAATGCAACTAGAATAAGATGAGGAACTCTTAGGCTGTAGAAATTCGAAATTGATATGTAAAGCTAAGTACTATTCCCCAAAAGATCAAGAAAGAATATGAAGAAAAGAATCAAATTATCAATAACCAAATGAAAAATGCTTCAAATCTTAATGATACCATAAGCAAATTAAGGAAGCATGGAATAGTTTGCCTGCCAAATCTGTGGATAAAGGAAGAATTTATGAACAAACAAAAGATAGAGAGCATTATGGTATGTATATAAAATGAATCATTTTGATTACATTAAATTAAAAAGGTTTTCAACAACAACAACAACAAAACTCAATATAGCCAATATTTGATGGAAAGCATAAAATGGGGTGGGGGGAATCTTACAGTAAACTTCTCTGATAAAGGTCTCATTTCTCAAATATATATATGTATAGTCAAATTTATAAAGTCATTTCCCAATGGATAAATGGACAAAGGATATGAACACACAGTTTTCAAATAAAGAAATCAAAGCTATCTATAGCCATGTGGGGAAAAAAATGCTCTCACTATTGATTAGAAAAATGCAAATTAAAAAAAAGCTGATGTACCACCTCACATCTATAAGATTGGGTAATAGGACAGAAAAGGAAAATGCAAATGTTGCAAAATGCACTGTTGGTGGTGTTGTGAACTGATCTGACCATTAAGCAGAGCAATTTGGAACTATGCCCAAAAGACTATAAAACTATGCATACTCAGCAATAATGCCACTATTACTAATGAGATTTAAGAAAAAAGGAAAAGGATCTAGATCAGCAGTTCTCAACCTTTGGGTTATGTTCAATTTGTAACAATGAAAATACATCCCGCATATCAGATATATTCATAATAATAAGAAAATTACAGTTATGAAGTAGCAACGAAAAGAATTTTATGGTTGGGGGTCACCACAACATGAGGAACTGTATTAAAGGGTTGCAGCATTAGGAAGGTTGAGAACCACTGATCTAGATATACAAAAATGTTTATAGCTGCTCTTTTTGTGGTAACAAAGATTGGAAATTAAGGGGATGCTCATCAATTAGGGAATAGTTGAATAAGTTGTGATATATGATTATGGTGGAATCCTGTTGTGCTATAATAAATGACAAGCAGGATGCTTTCAGAAAAACCTGCAAAGACATTTATGAACTGACGCAAAGTGAAGTGAGTAGAACCAGAAGAATATTGTACATGGTAATAGCAGTATAGAATGATGATCACCTGTGAATGACTTAGCTATTCTTAGCAATACACTGATTCAAGACAGTTCTGAAGGACTGATGATGAAAAATGCTGTCCACCTCCAGAGAAAGAACTGACTGAGTCTGAATGCAGATCAAAGCATACTTATTTTAACTTGATTCCTTCCTTCCTTCTTTCCATCCATCCATCCTTCCTTCCTTCCTCTCTCTTTCTTGCTCAGCATGACTAATATGGAGATATGTTTTGCATGACTGCACATGTATAACTTATATAAAATTGCTTTCCTTTTCAAAATGAAAGTTTAAAATTTTTATGTGTAGGAAAAAAATAAAATATTTAAGATTCTAAAATGCTTCAAATTATAAATTAATACATTATGCAGTGCTTACATCTATTAAAAATTATAGAAAAATTCCAATGTAAACAAATCAGAGGTTTCAGCTCACACTCATGTAATTGGCAGAGATGATAAAAGAATGAAATAACGAATATTGTGAGACTGTGGGAATATTTTGTTGTTGTGCAATTATTCAGTTGTCTATAATCTTATGGGACTGCATAGACTTTTGTCCACGGAGTTTTCTTGGAAAAGACATGGGTGCGTTTCCCATTTTCTTCTCTAGTATCCCTCTATTTTACAGATGAGGAACTAAGGCAAACAGGGGTTAAGTGACCTTCCCAGGGTCACAAAGCTAGCGAGTATCTAAGATCAAATTTGAACTCACATCTTCCTGGTTCCAAGTCCATTTCTCTATTCACTGCACTACCTAATTGTCCTCTGGGATGAAGTTCACCTCAATTAGGTCAATCATTCTGGAAAACAATTTGGAATTATGGGAGAAAGTACATTAAATTCTTTATACCCTTTGACCTACTCAGTAATCTCACAACTGTGCACTTACCTCAAGAAGTCAAAGACAAAAAGAAGCATCTCACATATACCAAAATATAAGAAGCAGGGCTTTCTTGTGGTAGCAAAAATATGGAAACAAAATGAATGCCTACTGATTGGAGAATGGTTGGACAAATTGTGGTATATTAATGTTATGGAATATTAATAATTTATGAGGACTCCAGGAACACAGAAAAAGATCTGTTTTAACCAACGTGGTGTTCTCAACCTAGAAGATCCCTCATTGCCTTTTGGCATTCTCTTCCCGTTGTGAGCTCCTTTTGGAACTTCCATTTTGAGGAAGTGTCCAGGCCAGCTTTGTACACTTCTTCCCTCTTTTCCCCAGCTTTGCTCCTGATTCTCCTTGCTTTTCTACTGTATCTCCAAACAGGTTTTCTCCTTTTCCTCTATCTCCCTTCCCTTCTCCACTTGCCTTTTCAGTTCCTTTTTATGTGTTGTTTTCCGCCAATGGAATGTAAGATTTTGAGGGCAAAAATTCTTTTTCCTTTTCCTTGCATTCGTATTCCCAGTTTTTAGCACAAGATCTGGAATGTAATAAGTAATTAAGGAATGCCTTTTCACTTGAACTAACTGATGCGGAACAAAAAAAGTTGAGCTAGAACAATATGAACATTAACTATAATAATGAAAATGAATATAACACCAATAAGCAGCTGAATTCAGATCAAATGGATTAATTAATCTCTGTCCCAGAGAACAGATGTTATCAGATCCCTTCCTCTTAGTAGAGAGGTAGAGGATGTGGAATGCTATATATAGTTAGCATGAAATGTTGTATAATAGTATTTTGGGCTTAGTTCCAAATTGTTTTCTGGAATAGTTGGACTAGTTCACAGCTCCAACAACAGTGCATTAGTGTGCCTATTTCCTCATGTAGTCTTTGTTAGTCATTTTCATTAGTCATTTTCCTTTTCTGTTATCTTAGTCCATATAATGAGTATGAAATGGTATTTCAAGGCTGTTTTACTTTGCATTTTTTCTAATTATTAGTGATTCAGAGCATTTTTTCATATGACTTGATAGTTTGGATTTCTTTATCTGAAAACTACGTATTCATATCCCCTGACCATTTATCATTTAGGGAATGGCTCTTATTCTTTTACATTTGGCTCAATTCTGTATATATTTGAGAAATAAGATCTTTTTCAAGGAGACTTTCTGCAAAAATTCCCTCCCCACCCCAGTTTCCTGCTTTTCTTCTAATTTTAGTTGCGTTGGTTTTGTTTGCACAAAATCTTTTTATTTTATGTAATCAAAATTCTCCTTTTTACCTCCTGTGAATCTCTCTCTCTCTCTCTCCCTTGTTTGGTCAGGAACTCTTTCCTTGCCCATAGATCTTAACAGATAATTTCTTCCATGCTCCATTAATTTGTTTATGATATGATTCATTGTGTCTAAATCATGTACTCATCTTGAACTTATCTTGCTATGTAACATGACACAGTGGTCTAGTCTCAGTTTCTGCCAGAACACATTCTTGTTTTCTGAACATTTTTTTTTAAATCAAAATAGTAAGTTCTTGCTCAGTGAGCTGGGATCTTTGGGTTGATCAAATATTAGTTTACTATGTTCATTTCCTTCTATGTATTGTGTACCTAGTCTGTTTCATTGGTCCACCACTTTATTTCTTATTAGTACCAAATGGTTTTGACAATTACTTTCTTGTAACATAATTTGAGATCTGGTATTACTAGGCCCCCTTCTTTTTCATTTTATTTTCACTGATTCCCTTGATGTTCTTGACCTTTGTTCCTCCAATTGAATTTTATTATTTTTTCTAGCTCTAAAAATAATTCTTCCGTAGTTTGACTGGTATGGCGCTGAATAAGTAGATTAATTTAGACAGTATTGTAATTTTTAATATATTGACTCTGCCTACCCATGAGCAATCATTATTTTTCCAATTACTTAGATCTGTATTTATGTGAAGAATATTTTGTAATTGTATTCATATAGTTCCTGTGCTTGACGTGGTAGGTAGATTCCCATGTATTAACATTACCTACAGTTATTTTAAATAGAATTTCTCTTTCTCTTTCTTCCTGCTGGGTTTTGCTGGTAATATATAGATATGCTGATGACATATGTAGTTTGTTTTATATCCTGCAACTCTGCTGAAGTTAATTGTTTCAACTAGTTTTTTTAGTTTACTCTCTAGGGTTCTCTAAGTAAACCAACATGTCACCTACAAAAAATGATAGTTTTTGTTTCCTCGTTGCCTATACTTATTCCTTTGATTTCTTTTTCTAAAAAAAATTTTTTTTAAAGAATAATATCTGAAGGGGTTCTAGTGGATGGCAAACTTTATCTGACTCAATCATGTTTTGTAAGTCACAAAAGTTAATGAGATGCTAGAATGAATCAAGATAAGCCTAGACAAATTTTGAGAACTAGAAGGACCCTCAGAGATGATCTCCCTTTGGTACCAGTTTTGTATGTGCTAAGCTTTAGGAATATATTGGTACTGATTGTTTAGAGTTTTATGCCTTTGAACTATTTACCAATTCTTGAATCTATTGAAGCTACCATAACTTTACATAAAAATATTTTTTGTAACCAAAATGTAAACACACAATTATATAGTAGCAAAACTGAGAGTTCAGTGAAAATTGATTAGTAACTACAAAAGTATAAAATGTCCCAAAATAAGAAATAGAATTCTTAAACAACCTTATCAGAAAAAGGCATTGAGTAAACTATAAATGAATTGTAAAAGAAGGAGAAAATCCTAGGCAAAATGTATTTACAAGCAAATTCAATCAAATGTTTAGGGAATAATAAATGTTTATGCTATAAAAACTATTCTCAGAAACAGATGTTGAAGACAGTTTACCAAACTATGTGAGTCAAACATCCAAACCCGGATCCTTATCCCTCTCTTAATGCTTCTCTAGATTGCACTCCTGACTCTCCAGAATGTCTCTCTCCACAATGCCCCGGAAATCTCTTGCCCTGGATGTTCACATTAGCCCTGAATTTCTCACACTGGAAGTACCCTATAACCTGGAAGTTCACATCACCCCTGCACTTTTCAGATTGGACAAACTCTTTGTACACCTCAGCTTTCCCAGTGACTGGCTGTTTCCTCCCAGAACCTTCATTTTAAGGAGGATGTCCAGGCCAGCTATGTCTTCATTCCTTTCAAGGCTTTACTCTTGATTGTCCGGACTTTCTCTACAATATCCCTCTGCTTTGGGTACCTTCATTTCTTTGCTTCTCCCTGCCCTCCATGCCCATCCTTCCCTGCTACTTTTCAACTTCATTTTACATTTTGTCTTCCTCTGTTAGAATGTAAGCTCTTTGAGGGAAGGGATCACATCACTTCCTGCTTGTGTTTATGTTCCCAGTCCTTAGCAGAGTGCCTGGGACATAGTAAATGCTCATTGGCTTGGCTTGAGCTGTCTTCAATGATAACCAAACCATGAACAGACAAAACAGAGAAAGGAAACCATAATCCAACCTCACAAATGAATATTGAAGCAATAAATGAAAGTAAAACCTTTTTAAGGAAATCACAAATATACATCCAGAAAATAATTCAATGGGCACCAGGATGATTCAATATTAGTAAGTGCGTTAGCATGATTAATCACATAAGTAACAAAAATTGAAAAACCACATGATTATTTCAACAGATGCAGAAAAAGCCTTTGAGGGAAGTCAGTACTTCTTTATGTTTAAAAAAAAAACCTAAAAAACATAGGCATTAGAAACCCCTTCTTTAATATCATCAAAATAATGTATTTAAAAACAAGAGCCTACATAATTTTCAATGAAGAAACACTAAAAGCTCTTCCAATACGAATAAGGGAAAGCAATGCTCTCTCTCCTCATCTACTATTATTTGACATAGTTCTAAATACATTAGCTATGGCAACAAGACAAAAGAACAAAATTAAATGTTCAGATGGCAAAGAGGAAAGAAAATTTTCTTTATTTGCAGATGATGTTATTGTATAGTAAGAATTCTCTAGAAAGTCTGCTAAGAACCCAATTGAAATGATTAATAGCTTCAAGAGAATAGCAGGATACAAAACAGATCCACAAAAAACAAACATTTCTACATCATGCTAAAACAATCCAGGGGAAAATGATAAAAGAAATTTTAAAAAAGTTTTTATTGATGCATTTTGGTTCATATATCACCATATTTTCCCCCAGTATTCTTTTTCCTCTCCTCCTGGAGAGCCATCTCATATAACAGATAGCATTTTTTTAAAGACAAGAAAAAAGAAAGAAAGAAAAAGCAACAAAGAAGAAAAATCAGCATAAGTGATCAATACATAAAAAAAATCTGAGAATATGTGCAACGTACAGTACTTGTGAACCTTCTACCTCTGCAAAGGAGTGTATTAGAGTATCTTCTCATATCCATAAGAACTTGTAAGAATACAAATCTCATATATCTTGAGAGATTAATTCCCAGATATTTTATGCATTCAAAATAGCTACAAAATGCATCAAATATTTGGAAATTAATCTCCCAAAACACATAAGACTTGTGTGTGTGAGTATGTATGTATGTATGTATATATATGTGTGTGTGTGTATATATGTATATATCATATATATGTTATATTATATCTATATCTATATCTATATCTATCTATCTATCTATCTATCTATCTATCTATCTATCTATCTATATGCATGCCCACAAACCACTTTTCAGAGATGAAAGTAATTGGACAAACATTCACTTCTCATGATCAGGCCATGTCAATGCAATAAAAATTACAATGTTTCCTAAATCATTTTACAGATGTACCCTAAGCCCCTGTTTTGCCTCTGAAGTACTGTTTGCCCCTGGGCCAATGGTGGTCATGATTCAGATACACAGAAGAGCAATTTTGTATGATCCTAAAACAAAAAAGGGTGATTGCTTCTTCTGCCTGATCTTGGAAAATGTATATTTGCAATGGAGTAAAATTGCCAGGATAGGTTAGAAGGTAATTTAATCTGTATACTGCAGCATTCAAAGTTGACTTCCTTTCCCCCTTCCACTGACCATAGACTTAGCATGAGGTAAGCGGGAATAGACAATGGCTATAGTGGTCATTGCTATTCCAGCTAGAAAGTCAACTGGATGAAGAGTGAGATAATCAGAGATCAGCCTCACAAGAGAAATCTAGATTATGGAGTAGATAGAGTTTGGAGTCATGAGGAGAGAGAATTCTGAGTGCTGAGTCTGCCAGCCTGCAGAATCCTGTTCCAGTTAATGAGACAGTCTTGGAGTAAATCCACAAGAGACAGAAAGTGGGAGATGAAATGGAGGAGTAGACAGGTAGGAGGAGAAACAAGATAGAGAAATTTCTCCCTCTGAAATGTGGAGAGGAGAGAGTGTACAGGAAAAGGGACACTCACTTTTAAGATATAGCATTATTTATGTAATTAAATGTTTCTTAATTCACATGTAAAAATTTTTAAACAATAATTTTTAAATATTGAGTTCTAAATTCTCCCCCTCCCCCTGGCAAAATATATTTTCCTATTACCCATGTTGAGAAAGAAAAGGGACCAAAAAAAAAAATCCCAAGAAAAATTAAAAAAAAAATGTTCAATCTGCACTCAGAGTTGATCAGTTCTTTCTGTAGAGGTGGATAGCTTTTTAAATCATGGAACCTTTGGAGTTGTCTTAAGCCTGTACAATATATGGCTCACAGATCGTTTGTGACCCCCCAAAGTTTTTTGGGTGGCATGTGAAAAATGTAGAGGATATAAAAGAAAGTAAAGTAACAAGTGCTTTGTCCATGCTCTGGTTAACCTGCCTTCCGCTGTTCACTGTTGTGTCAGTCTTTTAACTTGTAGGGTGAGTTGCCACTGTGCACCGGCTCTCGTTTGTCACGTGACCAGAAGAAACCACCTATCGTCAGTCTGTCTCTATTCTGAGAGGAGCGAGAGTCAAATCTTTTTGCTGTGTTTTTGGTCATTAGTGGCATTGAACAGGGACAAAGTTAGTGCAGCCACAAGCCAATGTAGCTGATATCCACCGAGCATTGAGCGGCAACAACCTGAGGGCTTCTTCCCCTCTCTGGCTGCTCAGCCGCCCTCCAAGTTACATGAGTATTTGGCACTCTCTCTCTCCAACCTCAGACACTCAGTTCAGAATTTCTTTGTATGTGAGCAGTTGCTGTGGAGACTTTTTGGTTCTAACATTAAAATTTTTGGGGTGACTTTGTAAAATGGCTGATAAAAGGAAACGGAAGATCAAATCAGAACAGAATGTTCAATCCAGAATGGACAAATAGATCATTGTTTACTTGCGTGAGAGACAAAATATTGTGCCTTATTTACCAAGAAGTAATAGCCGTTCTGAAGGAATACAATCTTTGTTGCCATTTCGAATCAAAACATCTTGACTTAAGCAAATTGGACACCAATGAAAAACAAATTAAACCATTTAAATTATTGAAAAATATCAGTGGGGAACAATGGTTTTTCAAGAAAGTAAACTTAGAAATAAGGCAGCTACTAAGGTTAGTTTTCAGATTTCTAAAAAAATCAATTTCAAACTTGATTCTGGAGTATGATAAACTGCTGACGAGAAATGTAATATGTCCCATTAACTAAATGTAAAACAGTAAGAAAACCTGAAAAATTCATTAAAACTTGTTCCACTTAGCAAAGTAATTTTTTAACATTAATGTGATTTCATGATAAATAAAATCTCAAGTAATGAATGTAATTAATTGATATTAATTGAAATTTCCTTTTTAAAAACATGGTTTATTTGCAAAATAGTTTAATCATTAATTATACCTTTACTTGGAAAGTGAGCTGCTAAAAATCTACTTGCCAGCCAAAGAAGTTCAGCTCATTTTAATTTTGGCCCCTGCCTACTGCCAAGTTGTGCAGGTATTAGACTATTGTATTCCTTACCACAGTAGTTAAGTCTTTCAGATTATTTTTACAATATTGCTGTTATTGTGTATATCGTTCTCTTGGTTCTACTCACTTTACTTTGGGTAATTTCATATGATTTCCCAAGCTTTCCTGAAACCATTCCATTCATGATTTCTTATAGCACAATAGATTCCATCACAATCATATGCCATAACTTGTTCATCCATTCCCCAATGATAGGTATCCCCTAAATTTCTAATTTTTTTGCCACCACAAAAAGAACTGCTATAAATATTTTTTGTACAATATATTTTCCCCCCTTTTCTTTGATCTCTTTAGGGTACAGACCTAGTAGTGGTATTGCTGGGTTAAAGGGTATACACAGCTTTATGACCTTTTGGGCATAGTTCCAAATTGTTTTCCAGAATGGTTGGACTAGTTCACAACTCCACCAACAGTCCATCAGTGTCCTAATTTTTCCATATACTCTCCAGCATTCGTTCTTTTTCTCTTTTTTTGTCATGTTAGGAAATCTAATAGGTGTGAGCTAGTACCTCAGAATTGTTTTAATTTGCATTTCTTTAATCAGTAGTGATTATTGAGAGCTTTGATTTCTTCTGCAAACTGCCTGTTCATACCCTTTGACCATTTACCAACTGGGGAATGGTTCTTATTTTTATAAGTTTGACTCAGTTCCCTGTATATTTGAGAGCTTTTTGTTAGAGAAACTTGCTATAAAAGTTGTTTTAAAGTTTTATGTTTTATTTCTAATTCTGGCTTTATTTTATTTGTGCAAAAGCTTTTTACCTTCATGTAATTGAAAATATCTGTTTTACTTTCTGTGATCCTCTCTTATTTGGTCATAAACTCTTTCCTTATCCATAGGTCTGACAGATGTATTTTTATCATGCTCTCCTAATTTACTTAAGATATCACCTTTTATGTCCAAATCATGTACCCATTTTGACCTTATCCTGGTATACAGTGTGAGATACTGGTTTATATTCAGTTTCTGCCAAACTCCTTTCCAGTTTTTCCAGAAATTTTTTGTCAAATAGTGAATTCTTGTTCCAAAAGCTTGGATTTTTGGGTTTATCAAACTCTTGATTACTATGGTCATTTATTACTATGCATTCTGTACCTAATGTATTCCACTTATCACCATTCTATTTTTTAGCCAGAACCAGATTGTTTTAATGATTACAGTTTTGTAATCCAGTTTGTAATTAGGTACTGCTAGAATGCCTTCCTTCACTTTTTTCCAGATTCCCCTGATATTCTTGACCTTTTTATTCTTCCAGACGAATTATTTTTTCTAGTCCTATAAAACGATTCTTTGGTATCCTGATTGGTATGGCACTAAATAAGTAAATTGACTTAGGTAGAATTGTCATTTTTACTGTATTGGCTTGGTCTACCCATGAACAATTAATATATATATATATATATATATATATATATATATATATAATTTTATTTATTTATTTATTGCTTTTTGGAGGGCGATTGGGCTTAAGTGACTTGCCCAAAGTCACACGGCTAGTAAGTGTGTCAAGTGTCTGAGGTTGCATTTGAACTCAGGTCCTTCTGACTCCGGGGCTGGTGCTCTACTCACTGCACCACCTAGCCGCCCCTATGAGCAATTAATATTTCTCCAATTATTTAGATGTCTTTATTTGCGTGAAAAGTTTTATCATTGTGTTTGTATAATCCCTGGGTTCGGTGTGGCAGGTAGACTTCCAAGTATTTTATTTTGTCTGTAGTTATTTTAAATCGAATTTCTCTTTCTCTTGCTGCTGGGTTTGTTGGTAGTATATAGAAATGCTGATGATTTATGTGGGTTTATTTTATACCCTGTGTCTTTATTAGTAAAGAGTGGCGCTTTTGTTTCCTCATTGCCTATTTTCTTCTTTCAGTTTCTCTTTCTCCTCTTATTGCTGTAGCTAGCACTTCTAATGAACGTTCCTGCTTCACCCTTGGTCTCGCTGGGGAGGCTTCTGTCTCATCCCCATTACAGACAGTGCTTGCTGATGGCTTTAGATAAACACAGCTTATCATTTTAAGGAAGGCTTCATTGACTCCTCTGCTTTCTAGTGTTTTTTAATAGGAATGAGGGTAGTTTTTATCAAATCTTTTTCCGTATCTTGATATAATCTTAAGGTTTTTGATGGTTTTGTGGTTGATATGATCAATTATGATTACACTTTTCCTAATATTGACCCAGCCCTACCTTCCTGGTGTAAATCACATCTGGTCATAGTGCATAGTCTTGGTGATAGATTACTGTAACATCATCGGTGGTATTTTAGCTAAGATTTTTGCTCCAATAAACATTAAGAAAATTGGTTTATAGGGGGGACAGAGTCAAGATGGCGGCGTAGCAGTAGCAACATATCGCAGCTCTCACATAGCCACCCCAAAATACCCATAAAATAGGACTCTAAACCAATCCTAGAACTCCAAAACGCACACAAAGATACTTCCCACTAAAGTCAGCTCAGCTATGAGGAACCATATCAGCACTGTGAACCGAAACCAGCCTGGCCTGAAGCTGGGGCTGTGCCCCGGGGGTGGCTGGATGGGAGGAGCAGAGGAGCCTCAGGTGAGCGGATTAGCAGCAGCTGCAAGCAGCATTCAGAACTAGGTCAGTGGGAATTGCAGGGAGAAAAGCATCCGGCCAAAAGGGCTCCAGAGTGGGAAAGCAAAAGGCAGAGGTTTTGCACCTGCCTCCGCGTTGCAGCTTCCCGCTCGGCCTGCAGATAGCAGGAGGACTAAGCGATTGTTCTGAGGCCAAGAGCTCTCGTGTTGAGCAGCCTGGATCTGGAT
>CM053582.1:201566541-201587970 GCA_028627135.1 Pseudochirops cupreus
AGCTGACTTTAGTGGGAAGTATATTTGTGTGCGTTTTGGAGTTCCAGGATTGGTTTAGAGTCCTATTTTATGGGTATTTTGGGGTGGCTATGTGAGAGCTGCGATGTGTTGCTGCTGCTACGCCGCCATCTTGGCTCTGCCCCCAAGATGAATTTTTTAAAAACACAATTGTTTACATCACAAGCTGTATAACAATGCAACAGACTGACTTCTGAGGTAGGCAGAAGTCATTTTCTGCTGTTGCTGAAAATGTCCACACACAGCCTGGTTGACCATGTGATAGGGATCTTATAGAAGGGATACCTGCAATGACTGGGAGACAATTAGGTGACATTTAGGATCCATTCCAAAGTCTGTGCTAACACATTCCTCCTTGCTCTGGACCTTCGGTGTGGTCAACACATCTGTCTAAAGGTTATGCAACTGCAATTAGGTGGGGTAGCTTTAAAAGAAGATGCCCCAGCATGGGTCTTCATTTCTGATACTTGCTAGCTGTGTGACCCCAGGAAAATTACTTCCCCTCACTGGGCCTCATTTCCTCATCTATAAAATGGGATTATAATCCTTATCCTACCTACATTATAGGACTACTTCCAGCCAAGTATTTTGTAAATTTATAAGTGCTAGGTTGGAGGTGGCTAGGTGGCACAGTGAATAGAGCACCAGCCCCGAAGTCAAGAGGACCTGAGTTCAAATCTGACCTTAGACACTTAACACAAAACTAGCCGTGTGACCTTGGGCAAGTTGCTTAACCCCAACTGCCCTCCAAAAAGAAAAAACAAAGGCTACGACCATGTGATCTATCATCATTATAATTAGCATGCTAAGTTAATGTAAGGGTAGGGATTTTTCCTGGAGAGCTTGGCTAATAGAGTGGTGATCAACAATATGATCAGAAATGCTTCTGGATAGAGCACAGAGCACAGAGCGCTGAGCCCCAAGTCAGGAAGAACTGAGTTCGAATTTGGCCTCAGACATTCACTGGGTAAGTCACTTAATCTCTGCTTCCTCAACTGTAAAATATGGCTGATAATTGCACCTACCTCCCAGGGTGGTTTTAAGGATTAAATGAGAAGGTATTTGTAAAGCACTTAACATAGTACTGGCACCGAGTAGGTGCTTGATAAATGTTTATGCCCTACTTTTCCCTACTTCTCCCCATACTTGAGCACTTCACAGACATTTGAATTACTTTTCTTTCCAGGCTGCACTCCTGATTCTCCAGATCTTTAATGTGGTGCAATAATGTATTCCCCTTAGAAGCTCACTTTACTCTTGGACTGCTCACAACGGAAGTAGCCTCTGCCTCTGTGGTCTCTCCCTCTAACTGTCTAATCCCTCCCCAAACCTCCACTTTAAGAAAGACACTCACATCTCAGTTATATTTTCATTCCCTTCCTGGCTGCACTCCTGACTCTCCTGACTTTCTCTACCATGCCACAGAAACCTCTTCGCTCTGGAAATTTTGCTCTACCCTTTAATAAAGACATTTAATAAATGCTTGCTGACATTGACCTGATTTGAAGAGATTCCAGAAAAGGATAGAGACAGATTCACCCTAAGTGAATGGAAACACAAAATAGGGAATTCCCAGTGTGGAAATTCACATGCAGATCAATAACTCTTATGCAGTTTAAAATGTTAAGAGGGTTGCCTGGGAGCAGTAATAGATTAAGCGACTTGTCCATGGTCATACAGGGAATATGTGTCAGAGGTAAAGCTGGAACCTAAGTATTCCTAATTCTATACCACATTGCCTCTTATAGCAGAGCAATTATAAGATGCAACAAGCAGGCAATATTTAAGTTATCTTCCCCAACAAAAGGGCAATGGGATTCATCACAGACCATACAGCACAAAGCCTTTCCAATCAGCTCAGTGAAGCAGAGAAGCTCCTGTTGATGCTTTTTCTGACAATGCAAGTAGGAGTGGAGTTAAATAGAAATGTATCCCTTCTGAAAAGTAACTTGGAAGCTTAAAGGTTACTAAATAATGTAAGGGAAAGTTTCAGAGAAACATGGAAAGACATATATAAACTGATATAGAATGAAGTGAGCAGAACCAGAAAGAAGAACAATATATACAATAACAACAGTATTGTAAAAACAAACAACTTTGAAAGATTTAACAACTGAGGAATGAAATGATCAACCCTGATTTCAGAGAACCAGTGGTGGAACATGCTACCCATTTCCTGACTGAGAAAGAGTACAGAATGAGACACACATTTTTGGATATGACCAACATGAGAATTTGTTTCTTTTGATTATCTATATGTGTTACAAAGGGTTTGGCTTTTACTTTTTTTTTTCTAATGGGGAGGAAAGGAAAAAGGAATATATATGTTTATTCACTGAAAAATAAATTTAAATAAAAAAATTAAAATCAGACACAATTACATACTTTGACCCAATAATATTTTTATTGGAGATATGTCCTGATAGTGTTAGAGTTGTCTACTTTAAAATTTTCTTAGTAGCATTATATGTGATTGTAAAAAAACCTGGAAGCATGTAAATGTAAGTGGGAATGGTTAAGTCAATGGTGGTATATTAATGCAATATAATACTTTAAAGCAATTAAGATGAGCAAGTATGAAAAATACGAAGAAATCTGCAAAAAACCTTTATGAAATCATGAAAAGTGAAAAAGAGGAAACAAAAGAATGGAATAATCAACAAATCAAATTTGTATGCAGTTATTAGGTACCTACTCTATGCCAGGCACTGTGCTAAGCACTGGAGGATACAAAGAAAGGCAAAAATAGTCCCTACCCTCCAAAGCTCACAGTCTAATGGGGGAGAAAAAATTTTAAAAAACTAAGTTCAAACAAGATATTCAAACAGGATAAATTGGAGATAATCTCATAGAGAAGGCACTAGTGTTAAGGGGGTTTGAGAAGAGTGTCTTACAGAAGGTGGGATTTTGGCTGAGACGTAAAAGAAGCCAGGAAAGCTGGATGGTGGAGATGAGGTTAGATTTCTAGGCTTAGGGGCCCATCTACTGGGAAAAAAAAAAGAAATAGAATGTCATGTTTGAGGACCAACAAGGAGTACCATGCCACTGGATTATAGAATACTTGATAGCAAATAAGTTGTAGAAGAGGACCCTAAGAAGAGGATTTAGAGGGAGCAACTTTTAGTAAGTCAAAAAGCATTGAAAAAATACTTACTATATGCCAGGCACTGTGCCTAGTGCTGAGGATACAAAGAAAGGAGAAAACAGGCCCTATCTTCAAGGGGCTCACACGCTCAACAGGGGACAAACAAGGGGGGTGCACAGAAGATATAGAAAGGACGGTGGTAGTTAATCTTAGTTGGGGAAGAAACTAGAGAGTGAGGAGGCTGGGAAAGAGTAAAATTTGAGCTAAAGGAAGCCAGAGAAATTAAGAAGGGGAAGTGTAGAAAGAGAACATTCCAGGCCCAGGGATCATCTAGTTTTATGCATTCAATGACAATTTAAATGTTAATAAATATCAACATAGTATGGATAGTTAATATTAAGTGTCTAATTAAACATTTAGTTATAAAAAGAAAAAGTAACCCAGCCCTTCATATCAGAAATGCCTCTGCTACAAGGCTTATGACCATGACTGAGGTTGGGCTCATTGACTCATGGAGCTGGAAGGAACTTTTAAAGAGATGCAGGAAGGAGCACATTCCAGGAGCTGGAGACAGACAGCCTGTGCAAAGCCAGGAGACAGAATATGGTCCACGGGCAACAGCAAATAGTACACTTTGGCCACGTCATAGGGTACGTGAAAAGAAGTGATATGCAATAAGTCTAGAAAGAGTCTGGAAAAGGTAGGACTGAATATAAAGTCCAACACCCTTCTTTTTAGAGGAGGAAATCAAGGCCCAGAGAGGTAAATGCTTTGTCCAAGGTCATACAATAAATGTCAGAGACAGAACTCAGACCCAGACCAGATCTAGTTCTAACACTTGTGTTCTCTCTACTATGGCTAAGAGGGAATGGAGAAAAGTCAGATGATATAAGACCTTTGTTCCTATTTCTGCAAGCTAAGCAAACAGAAACTATGAGTGCTGAATGAAAAGAGAGTTATAGTCAATGAGGATAGGCTTGAGTTAGGAAGGCCCCAGATCATTCCAAAGCTTCAAGGAGGGGGTGAAAGCCTTCAGTGGAAGTCAAAGTAATTGGATACGACCAAGTACCAATCTGGGCTGATGTGTTCTCAGTGATCTTCACTACTTGGGTAAACAACTATAGGGGCATAGGTCCCAAGCTAGAAGAGACTTTAAACACCATTTAGTTTAAATTCCCTTATTTCACAGATGAGGAAACTGAGGCCCATCAAAATTAGATGACTTTTTCATGGTCTTCTTTACCAATACCAATAACATGAGAGACCAGCCCAATGTTCTTTTTCTCACCCCTGTGAGAGTTGGCAATTACCCATTTAACTCTCAGTAGTGACAATGTCACAATATGCTCCCTGAAGATAATGATAGATCAGGACTATGTGAACATGAGTCCTGGATTCTTGGCCCAGAGGATTGTGTAAAACCTCACACAAACAGCTGCTTGTGGGCCATCTTACAGCTTAGGAGTCTGTGCTGCGTGTTTTTTCATGCACGCTTTATCCTCCAGAAAGATCAGCATTCTTTCCTTCAAGGGATCACTATCTCCCCATCCTTGGAGAAGTGAGAGCCCCCGTTTGAGCTGTTGAACTTTGGAGAAGGAGCTATTGGGCATGACTTTGTGTTTGGGAAATGTCTGTCAGACTCTTGAAGCTGGTCCAGCTAGGTACAAATCCTGGGGAAACCAGGTGTGGGTTCTTGGAACTGGGCCCTGAAAATTGGATTGTGGCTTCTCTCCAAGGAGTCCAGTCTCATTATGGAAGCTAGCAGTGCTCAGGCTATTAGGTGGCAGCACTTTATACAAGTGTGGGGTCATGTTGGATCTTGGTGGTAGAGCCTTCCCCTGGCACATGGGCAAGGGGCAAAAAAAAAAGATTTGTCTCTGGTAGACCCAGGGAGAAACTATGAAGTCTAGGGAAAGAGATTGGACACAAGACCAGACAATGGCACTAGGTATCACAGTTGTTGTTGCTATTGTCTTCGCCTGTTTTGTTTTGAACAAAGAAAAGTACTCTTTTTATAAAACCCTCTTCTTAGTAATGATTCTGTTAAATTAACCACAAACAACAACCAAAAAGAAATTATTCCAAACTTTCTCTATGAACGGAAACTTTATGTTCATTCCTCCCCTTTCCAACTCATGGTTAGCAATGAGTGATTCCAGCCTGCTTTTCCAGATATATGATGTGTTGTTTCTCTTCACACCCTTCAAAATCCAGTTGTCCTTACTGCCCATCTCCCACCTCCACACCTTTACCCAGGCTGTTTGCTATGCCCTTCTAACCTCTGATTTCCTTCCAAAGTTAAAGTACACAAGGCTTTTGCTCTTCTCCGCAGTTGCTGGTGCCTTTTCCACCTCCAAATTGCCATATGTTATTCACTTTATATATCTTGGTAGAGGAAGATTTTCCACCAGAGAGTTTCCTAAGCTGTGAATTCTCTATATCAATGAAATCATAGGTTTAGTCTCTATCCCTATCCCTATATTCTATCTACTTATATGAGTTACATATACATGTACATATATCCAGTTTTAAAACTGAATTATGATTTATATGAGTACTTTTTTGCTTCAAAGAGAGTACATTTGGGGGCCCAATAAATTTCACAATATAGTATATTAAAAGCCTAAGTGATGAATAAAATGTTAGCACTGTGCTTTTTTTCCCTCACAGGTGAAGAGAGTGACTCAGCAGGGGTAACCTATAAAGTCCAGACCCTAAATTCCAAATTCAGGCTTAAAGACTTAGATCTTTACAAATAAAAGAATGACTGGTGAGATTATAAGTCATTTTACAAGGGTAAGCCTTACATCAAGAAGTCCAGAACGTGTGATTTTGTCAATGTGAGTACCCCTCCATTGATGTGGATGGCATTCCCTTTAGGACTCAGAATATGGTCCTTCTGAGTTGCTGTGGTCAACCTGGTGTTGAATCCTTCTTAACTTAGCTAAGGTAACAGATATATAATCTATAACTGGGATCATTTCTGGAGCCTTGAGAGCTTGGGAGGCCCTGCCAACATTTGTTATTTCCTAGTAGAGCCTTTGAGAATCCATGATCCTCTTCACTCATGGTGAGCACTGGAGAGTGTCACTAAAGGGATGTGTGTGTGTGTGTGTGTGTGTGTGTGTGTGTGTGTGACTTGATTGGATGTTGGGTGTGAGAGTGAGGAATCAAGCATGACACCTTGGTTGCCAACCTGGGTGTGTGGGTGAATGGTAAGACCCTTGACAATAATAGGAGAGTCTGGAAGAGGCAGGGTTTTGGAAGTAAAGATAATGAGTTCAGTTTTAGATGTGTTGAATTTACTATGTTTTCAGGACATCCACTTTGAGCTGTCCAATAGAGAGTTGGAGATTTGAAATTGGAAGTTTGGAGAGAGGTTAGGGCTAGACAAATAGATCTGAGCATCATTTTCAAAGAGATGATAATTGAATCCATGGGAGCTGATGAGATCATCAAGCAAAATAATATAGAGGGAGAAGAAAAGAGTGTCCAATGTTCTGCACAAAAATCCTTAGAGAATTGCCTGGGACACTGAGGGTTCTAAAGGATTTTCTCAAGGTCACATGAGGTCATGCAACCAGTATGTGTCCCAGTATGGAGAACCCAGTTCTTTCTGACTCTGGGACTGACTTTCCAGCCACTGTGTCATGTGTTTTCTTGGGAGGTAATTATTAAAAAGAATAAAAATTACACTTACCATGGACTTTCTTTGAAACTGTTAACAAGAAGCATTAGAACCTCTGTGCAGGACTGGTGCTGGGCGGACAGAACTAACACTCACCTCAGGGCTGAACTCTCTTGTGCCTCGTTGTTTCTGTGACTAGTAATTATGTTTGAAGGACCTTGATCTGAACTATGGCACATGTAAAATCAATGCAATCAGGAAGTAGTTACAGTAGGGATTCCATCCTATTTCTAGTATGACCCACAAATAGTACCTAGTTATTTTTCACTGATTGGAATAGAATTATTCCCAAGTTACAGATTAGGAAACTGAGATACACAGGAGTAAAGATCTCCAGGCTACAGAGACTACTACAAATGGTCAGGTGGCAAATGATTTCATATAAATCAAAAAAGGCTGCTATATTTTCAGGAAACACTAAATTATAGAAATAATATGTGCTAATCTGATGTTCCTAAAGAAAATAAAATGGTCTGGAAACTCTACTTTTGCCTAAATACATTCAGAGGCATAATCCCATTTCAGGAGTGTGGAAGGGAGAATAATTGGGGCCAATCCTACTTTTCAACAGTCCTCAAGAAGGCTATACTGCTTGAGACCACAAAATATGTCCCAGAGTTGTTCCAGATTATAGTGAGATATCCAGACTTAACCTGCAATGTTATGTTGACCTACAAGACTCCACATTGCAAGTGGCAGACATGGATATAGTGCTTGAAAGTTTGTAAAGTACTTAGCACACAGCATTTTGTTCTTTCTCTCAACATCCCAGGGAAGTAGGTATTATTATTTTCTCCATTTTATAAATGAAAGAAAGTAAGGTTCAGAGAATGACTTACCTTGGGTCACACAGCTAGTAAATGTCTGGACAGGATCTAAACCTGGGAATTCCTGACTCCAAACCAGTTTAGACATCCTGGTGTTGTTATACGACTTTACTGTGTGTTTTTAGACGATGCTAGGGTCAATCTGTGCTTATGAATTTTCACAATAGGAGCTAAAATGATATCTGATAGAAAGGAATCCAAAGAAAAATTGATACCAAGGAATGATACCACAGCCCACGATTTACAATCCCTTTCAAGAGTGTAGGTTGTCCTTAGGAATTTGCATCGAGCAGTCTTAATTTTCATCCACAGCTACTTTCACTGCATGTAACAATTGTTAGAGAAATAGTTCATGTGCTAAGGCTCTGCTGGTGTTTTCCTTTGTGTGGGGTTAGGAGATCACCTGGTATACACCAGAATGGCATGCCTGCCAGATCAGTTTGGCACATCCATTGACCTCTACTGCTCCCTGTGGGTAGAGGCATAGATGCGGTATGTCAGAATGCAAAGAGATAGCTGTATTTATGTACCCAGTGTGAATGCCACAAGTATTTTTCTTCACCCACACCCGCAGACTCTTTCTACTTTTGAGACTCTGAGGTAAAGAAGGGATAGATCATAGAATTGTAGGATTTAGAGCTGGAAGACATCTTATAGATCATCTCATCCAGGGGTCCTTAACCTGGAGTCGAAGGACCTTCAAGGCCTCTGTGGATCAATTTCAGGGCAGGGAGTCTATGAATCTGGGTGGGAAAAAATGACACCTTTATTTCAATATAATTAGTTTAAAATCCTATGTACTTGTTTTTTATATACTCAAAAACATTATACTAAGAAGGATACTTCCAAAGATTAAGTAACATAAATGGGTAAGATTACTTGATGCTTCTCATTAGGCCTAGAGAGTGGAAGTGATTTGCCCCAGATCACATAAGCGGTAAAATAGCAAAGCTTGATTATGCACCATGATTCAGGACACTTCTTCCCAAGTTAGGAAAAAAAGCAATTTTATTTATATATTTTGTTTTTACTGTACCTTCTTTTCTGAGTACATTACTCCTCACTTCCATTCCCATCCCCTTGTAATAAGGAATTAAAGAAGAAAGAGGAAAAAATAAGTTCAGCAGAGTCAACCAGCCATCAACGAAGTCTGACAGTATCTAGGGGTGGGGAACCTGTGGCTTCAAGCCCATGTGTGGGCCTCTAGGTCCTCAAGTGCAGCCCTTTGACTGTATCCAAACTTCACAGAATAAATCCCCACTCTAGGTACAGGCAATATTCTACACCCATACTCCCTGATCTCTGCAAAGAAAAGAAAGAGGTCCTAAGCATATGTTCTGCCAGATACCTTTCCTTATGGCCAAATGAACAAGTCAGAGAAACTAGGCTATGATCGATCATTCCCATCCACCTCATCCCTAATTTCACAAGCAGGCAAAAAAATTTTTAAAAACCTTCAAAGTTTCTTTTTCTTTCAGAAAAATTTTAAAATTTATTTATCTTTTTTATGTTATTATAATTTCCAAAAATATTCTTCCTACCTTGCCTACTGAGAAAGTTATCCCATATAATAAAGTATAAAAGATTTAAAGAACAATTTATTAAAATTAGCCAATATATGTACCAAATATATTATATGCAATGTTCCACACCCATAGTCTCCCACCTCTGCAAAGAAAGGAGGAAGGTCCATTGTTTCTTCTGTTCTTCAGGATTATTGGTCATTATAATTCTATAATATTGTTTCTTTTTTGTTATTGTTCTTTACATCGATATTACTACAGTCATTGTGTATATTATTTCCTGGTTCTTCTTACTTTATTTCATATATTTATTTGTATAAGATTTCCCATTCTACTTTGCATTCTTCATAGCCATCATCTCTTATGGCTTAGTAATATTTTATTACCTTCATGAACCACAATTTGTTTAGCTATTCCCCAACTGATGAGCATCTATTTTATTCCTAATTCTTTGATACAATTAGAAAAAATTCTGCTATTAGAATGGAGCCTTTTTTTTTCTATCTCTATAACCTAAATTTGAATCCTGCCTCAAATACTAGCTGTACGACCCTAGGCAAAGCTTTAACATGCCTCAGTTTCAACTTTCTTTTCTGTAAAATAGGGATAAGTTATTCACAGGATTATTGTGAGGATCAAATGAAATAAAAAACTTTGTAAACCTTAAAGCATTATATTAGTTATCATCATCATCATTATCATCGTTACCATTACCACCACCATCACCATCATCATCATCATCTTTGACCTCCTTGGAGTTAATGCTTAGCAGTGGTGTCTCTGGATCAAAGGCTACAGATATTGAATCACTCTATTAGCATAATTCCAAATTGCTCTCCAGAGTGGTTAAACCAATTCACAGCTCCTCAACAGTACGTTGTTGCTCAGTCTTTTCAGTTGGGTCTAACTCTTCATGATCTTATTTGGGGTTTTCTGGCCAAGATACTTGCTATTTCTTTCTCCAGCTCATTTCCATTCTCTCACTCATGAGGAAACTGAGGCCAACAGGGTTGAGTGACTTGTCTAGAGTCATAGAGCTAGTAAGTGTCTGAAGCTAGATTTGAACTTGGGAAGATGAGTCTTCTTGACTTCAGGCCTGGCACTCTATCCACTGCACCACCTAGCTACCCAACCATTGACAGCTGTCTATCTCAGAATCATCTTTTTAAAGCAATCTCATTTTGTACCACATTATGCCGAAAGGAGCAGCTTGTAGGGGTACCTCCACATCCACAGAAAGCTAGCTAGCTCCACAGAGGCCCATTTCATCACAATATGGTTCCTTGGTTTTGCCACTGTGATCTGAAGAGGTGTGTTGGACCCACAAAACCTCTGAAGGGCATGGCTTTTGTTAACATGAACCTACCATACTTGCTCCTTGCTTATGTGGTAGCAGAGTCAATTAGCAGTTATGACATTAAACATTGAGGTCAGTGCTTGTCTTTCATTGAAATGTTTTTCAACCCGGCATAATAAAATCCAAGCAGAAAATGATAATCAGACTGAATAAACCCCAGCACCAGGCTCCAGCAGATTCTGCTTTTTGTCTTTTTATTTTCTTGACCATAGCTCAACTTTGCCCAGTTGTGAAACTTTTTCCCTTTTAGATAAATTGCCCTTTGTTTAGTAATCAGAATGGTGACATTTTGGTTCCAAATTATACAGTCACTTTGGAAATCCTCTGAGGGCCAAATAAAACTGGGCTGATAAAACTGGGACTCAGGACATTCCTGTCCATCATAAGGTGAGTAGTAAAGTCACCCATCCTAAAGAGCCCCAGCTCTTCCCTAGGCTTGTGGAATATTGGACTTCAAGACACCTAGTGGAGGCTAAATTGATTTTTATTCCTAATCTAGAAATTTTCTGAGGCTGCAATCACCAGCTGCTGCTTCTTATAACCCAAGTATGGAAGAACAATGAAAACCAGGTATCTCTACACAGCCTAGAGCTGTGTAGCACTGAGTTTCTAAAACCTTGAGCAATGTAAAGCAGAACCATAACTAGTCTGAAGCAATTGAGGTTTTGCCTCAGGTTAGGTATCAGTAAAGGGGCTACACTTGATGGTTAATCCTTCAGGCTACCTTTGGTCCTTCGTCCTGTGGTGGCACAAGGGGTACCAGCTTTCTCCCGGCAATTCCTCTCTTATTGAGTGTCTCAGACTCTTTTGCTTAATTTCACCATCTGCTCTCTTTTTCCACTCATTTTTCTCCAATTCTACTTCTTCCTTGGGGTTGTTCAGAGTGATCACACCCAACTTTCCTCTACATATACCCGCTCCCAACTGAATTTGTACCTAATTTCAGGATTCCTAGTTATAGTTATAATGTAAAGTAAGGGTTATTGCTAATGTCAGGCTTCAGTTCACTAAAGAAAGAAAAACAAAAGTGATTGTGTTCTCTAGAGGGAAGTTACTCCTCGGGCAGAGCAATGTAATGTTTTGAAAGTAGGAAAGCTTCCACAGTTAATATTTGGATGGGACCATGATGTATGTTTTAGGGATTGTCTTCCCACTGAAACCTTTGCCACTCCTATTGGAGACAATGGGCTCTTGCTGTGAAACCGTGGAGAGGAGAATTTAGCTCAGTGTGTGCTGGAGTTAGGGATAAATGATCTTTTTAGTTTTTTGTTTTAAATAAATTTTTGCAGTGGGAGTAGTTCTGACATTAACAGCGGAATATGGAGTGTCAGGGATTTTTGTGTTTACTAATGCATATGCTCTTGAGACCCTCTATATATCCTCATCTAAGACACTAATCTTAAGGGATAATTTCTCCCTACATTTATACTATTAAAAAAAACCAAACCTGGGCCTGTGATTTCATCAAGGTGATGGTTGTTGTTGTTTAGTCGTGTCTGACTTTCTGTGACCTCATTTTGAGGTGTTCTTGGCAAAGATACTGCAGTGCTTTGCCATTGTCTTTTCCAGTTCATTTTACAAATAAGGAAGTTAAGCAAACAAGGTAAGGTGACTTGCCCATGGCCACACAGCTAGAAAGTATCTAAAGCCAAATTTGACTCAGGAATATCAGTCTTCCAAAGTCAGTGCTCTATCCACTGCACCACCTAGCTGCCCTTCATCAAGGTAGGAAACCATTATGATTGGAAATTCCCTTCAGTGCAGATAACTCCTTTGTAACTCATAAAATCTCAAAACTTAGGGGTACCTGAGCACAAATAACCTGCCCATGATAACACATTGGTATTTGTCAGATGCACAATTTGAACCCGCCCCTTTCTAACTACTCTGTCTACTATCCTGTGTTAGCTTTCATAACTTTTAAATTCTGTTACAAATTACCATAAGGGCAAATAATGGCAAAGTATCTTTAGATTCCCGGAAATGAGAAGATAATTCTCAGGAGAAAATGGAGAAAGAAAATGAGACATTTTTGGCCCCTTCTTCCTTCAGTCCTCACGGTTGTAACTCACGGTTGTATGTACAAACTGGGTTCTACAAGACCAGATTCCCTTCCTCTATTTGGAGTGTGGGCTACTTGCTGGGATGTATTGGAGTCAGTACAGTTAAGGAGAATAATTTGTTCAATTTTCAGTGTGAGCATTTATTCTTCAGGAATCAGCAAATGCTAGAAATCAGAACTTGATTTGTTGCTTTGTTGATAGTTTAGACTTAAGAAAGTGAAGGATAAAATGCTAATAATTCAGTTTAAATTTAAAAGTGTTTCCTGCATACTTTTTTTTTCTCCAGAGATCTTGTTGTTAAACATTTGCCAGCACAACCCTGGACTCGTTGCTATTCATCTCATAAAAGGGGGAATATTATAAGGCCCAAGACCTAAAATTTTGACTAAAGACAAGAGGGAATCTGATGCTAGTGGAAAGAGACCATGACTCCCACCACCCCCGCCCCCGGGGAGAAGGTAGTAGTTATACCAGGAGGGCTATAGAGCAAAGATCTTTAAAGAAAGAACTAATAGGCAATTTTCTGAAAATTTCTAGTGTTTTAGGGGAACTCCTTAGAGTTTATAGGGTTTGAAACTGATTCTTTTCTGCTTGGGGCATGAAGAAACGGAGATTTTTGAGATGCTCCATGACTTTACCCTACTCTACCAACCCCACCTTCCTTTCAATGCTCACTCTTACTTCAATGATTTTTCTGATTTCTTCATCTGGAATGAATCCTATTTTCTCCACTATCAAAAGCCTACTCATTTTTCAACATCCCGCTCAAATCTCTCTCCCTCCACCAATATGTTGACGTCTTTATAAACCAGATTGCATCTAGAGGAAGCCAACTGGAATGGTGAGAAACTTGGAAGTCAAGTTTTTATCAAACATGCTTGGAGGAACTAACTAGGGAGGCTGAGTCTAAAAGGAAGAGAAGAGGTGTGGGAAGGGAAAGTGTGGGGAAAGTGGAGTTGAATTTTTAACTATGAAAAGAAGATACAGTGAGGCAGGATTCAGCTCAACTTAGGGAAATTTAAAGACATTTAGAACTCTCTCACAACAGAACCAGCTTTCTCACAAAATAGGAAATTTCCTGTCAGTTGACAATACATAGGGGGATGAGACAATTATGGTATATGGCAGAATATGAGAGCATTTTATAAACTTTGAAGCTATGTAAATGAGTCATTACTGGTGCTTGTGATAGAGGAGAGGATATAACCAAAGTGTCAGGAGAACCCAGGGGGAGGGAGAGTTTATTTCTATTTGGGAGATTAAGGGAAAGATAATTTCATGACATTGCAACGTTTAAGCTGTGTCTTTAATGATGGGTGGACAAGCAGAAATAAGGCTTGAGGTTAGGGATGGGTACTTGACTTGTGATTTCATTGATATAAGAAACTCCTAGAGGAGGAAACTCCCTCTACAAATGCAGGTCAGCACCTTTTCTGTAATTTAGTCTTAGTTTCTTAGAACCTTGAGAGGTCATCACTTGTCAAGGATCATCTAGTCTGGATATGTTAAAAGTGTGATTCAAACCCAGGTTTCCTAGCTCTGAAGCCGGATCTCTCCCCATGAATCTGCAATGCCTGTCCTCCCAGAGGATTGGGGAAGGAAATTTCAAGCACATTGAACAGTGTGGGGGAAAAAAAGAGACTCAAGGGACATTCTTCCTTTGGAAGATTTTTAAAATCTTTGGAAAATTTCGTTCCCAAGTTTTTTAAGTATACAGATAAGAGAATTTTTATACGTGACACACTTTCATGTGTTTGCAACCCAGAAAGGCGAGACTATGTATTCAGGAGGAGAAAATGGCCAAAAGTGTCAAAGGCTGCAGAGAGGCCGATTAGTGTGAGGAATGAGAAAAAGTTATCAGCTTTGCTGAATCAAGACAGTATTGGTGATTTTGAAGAGAACAATAAAGGGTCAAGGATAATAGGAAGATGGAGAACCTCAAAGACTAATAAAAACCCAGGTGCCCTTCATAGAAATTAAAATTTAGATGAAGGATAGACTTGGTAGAAAGGATAATGTAAAGGGGTCTGTGAGTCATATCCAAAACCATATCTGTTCATCCTGCGCTACTTACTTTTTCTCGCTGGATAAAATAAAGTAGGGGGTCTTCTAGACCACCAGTCCAGAACAGAGACTCCACTGGTGACGAGGACAATCATGGTTGCCAGGAAGTGATCTAGCAGCGGGGTGTTGGGATGCTGAAGGAATGGGGGGGGGGGGGGGGATTTTGCTTGCACAACTGCTTTGGGCGCCTGGGTTAGCAGCTAGATTATAATAATCCTGAGCAGCATGTACCCATTATGTGCACATTAGACTCAGTCACTCCGTCAATAAATATTTCTTAAACACCTGCCGTGTGTGGAGCCCCACGCTGAGTGCTGCGGACACGGAAAGCCAGACCAAGGGCGGTCTCTGTCCTCAGAAAGCCCGCAGTCCAACGGGAGGAGAGTAACACGCGGGAGGAACTGAAAAGTGTGTGGGTGGGTGAGCACGGGAATACAGAGGAATGCACGGGAAGTGATGAGATGGCGTCCCCCACCCCTTAAATGGAGGGTCTGGAAGCTCGCCATTGCCCGTCCTTCAAATAAAGGAAGGGAGAGAAGGGGAGGAGGGGCCCCAAGGGCAGGGGGTACTGACGAGTTATGAATCTCAAAGTTGAGATCTTGCAGGGTAGTGAGACTCCAGAGACTGTGATCAAAGTCCAGAAGAGTTCATCCAGATGGGAAATGATGAAGAGGTTTCTCTGAGTGCCCTTTGAAATGGAGGATCTTGGAGGAGAAGGTGGAATGGGAAAGTGTTGAACTATAACGGGGGATGGGATTTTGTTAGGGACAAGTGTATGATGAACTGTCTTGGGGAGGATGGGACACTACTACTCTTCTTTCTAATTGGTTAGTCCTACATCCCCTGGGATCAGGCCGTGGCCCCTTAGGGGTCTGTGGTCCCTACTTTCGAAAACATTTCTCTAAATGTTGTTTGACTAGAGTACAGCAGTGCTACTATCTCCCTCATTTTGCACACTATGCCTCTCTTAAAGCAGTTTAAAACACATCCACTTTTCTGGGCGCTACATTACATTGTTGTCTCCTGTCAGAGCACTCCACTGGAGACTTCCTTCCCTGCTGCCTCCAAGCCATTAAGGATTGCTCTTTTAGTTCAAAATATTCACAAACCACAACCTTCAAAATGTATTCTAGAATTTTCCAAAGAACCAAGATCAAGTTTACCCACCTATTATTTTCAGACTTCACTTTTTTCTCTACTTTTGAAAAATCAAGATAATTTGTTCACCATGAACTTTCCAAAATTTTCAACGAAAGTTCAACAGTAACTTCTTCCAGTTTTTTCAGGACTCTAGGATATAGTCCAACCAGGCTTGATGATTTCAATTCATAAAGGCCTGTTAGGTACTCTCAGCATCTCCTTGCTGTGCTAGACTAGGACTCAGGAAGACATGTGTTAGCATCCTTCCTTGGGTGCCTATTAGTTGTTTGGTCTTGGGTAAATTCCTTACCCTCTTTAAATTTCATTTTCCTTTCCTCTAAAATAAAGAGATTAGGTTCAATGACCTCTGAGGTCCCTTCCAGCTCTAAATTTATAACCCTATGAATCTCCTGTTAATCCATTTTGTTTTGTTCTCCACAATCTGAAGATTATCCTCTTTGCTAAAGAAAAAAAAGCAAAATAAGAGAGGACCTTGAATGTCATGACAAGAAATTCATTCTGTAGTAATGAAGATCCATTGAAAGATTTCCCACAGGAATGTGAAATCATCAGAATGACTCTGTAGGAATATTACCTTGGCAACAGTATGTTGGGTGGATTCAAGGGTGTGGAGACTTGGGGTCATGGAGGTTATTAGGGCCTGTTGCATTAGTTCTGATGAGACACAATGAAAACCCACAGTAGGTTGGTGACAGTGAGAGGAGGGGAGGTAGCATATAAGACACAGGGGGAGATAAAACTGATAGGATAAGAGAACTGATAGGGTGAGAGAAGAGACAATGAACTTAACTGAGACTTTGAAGGGACATAGGTAGGTAATCAGGTTCATGATAGGATAATTAATTTCTTAATCCCGATTTTTCTTGATGTCTCTACAGCTTCTGACATGGTCGACCACACCTTGTCAACCACACCTTCTTCTTGGATACACTTCACAGTCACCTTTTGTGACACTGCTATAGGACTGTGAATCATGGAACATTACAGCTTTGAAAGAATAAAAATTATAGGTGACCCGAACGGCTGTTGAAAGCCATGTGGGGTAAAAATGTGCAATAACTCAGGTATCAGAATTGAGTATGACCAGAACCAGATTAAAATGTAATTGGGAAATGTTTAACAAAAAAAAACAAAAGTACACTGTGATGTAGATGATGTTAATTTGTGGTTTTCTAAGTCAATATGGAAGGGCAGGAATTATTTCTATTTGAGTGGGAGTGGGGGGGAGGAAAATAAACATGTATATAGTACCTATTATATTCCAGGCATTGTGCTAAGCATTTTTTACAAACATTATCTCATCTGATCCTCACAATAACCCTTTGAGATATATGTTATTATTATCCCCCTTTTACAGTTGAGGAAACTGAAGGGTTAAGTAACTTATTTAGGATCCTACAGCTCCTGAGTATCTGAGGCTAAATTTGAACCTAGGTCTTCTTGACTTCAGCCCAGCACTCTATCCACTTCACCACTTTTAACGCCACTGCAAAATCTATTCAAACAAACAATGATTTGCATAAAAAATGACATTAAAAATTATCACAGATAAATATGATTAGAAAAGGATGAAGGACAATCTTGCAGCAAGAATAGACAATAATAGCTCAGGCATGTTACCACCTCTGCTGCTGCTGTTTGTTCTTTGTTCTTGAAGAGAACCATAACATCAGGGAGGTGATGCCATGCCTTGTAAGTGAATTGGATTTAAGTGAGGGAGGGCTGTGCAAAGTCACCAGACTCATTTTCTCCTCTGGAGCCATCTGGGTCCAGTGGTCAGATATGGATCAGGATGACTGGAGTTGGCCCAGGATGAAGCTCTAAAGAAATGCTTAGAGCTCTTATGGGAGAACATAGACAAGAATTGCATAGGATGAGGCTTAGATGGGTTACAATCTTCACTCTTGGTGGGAGTGTCCACAAGGGTGAGATTACAGAGTCATGGAAGTATTCAAATTAAATGATATCTAAAGACCCAATTTAGGTTAGAAAGTATTAAGTTTTAGTGGAATTTCCCTTTCTCCAGAAATGTTGGAGAAATCGGGAGGGGAAATAGAGAATGCATATGGTAGCTCTTACCTAGGATTAAAATGTTGTGGAGGTGATTCTTTTCCTGGGTGAGGGTTTGGACTAGATGACTCCTAAATTCAATTCCAACTTCCTTTGATTCTGTGACCCTAAACTTACTTAGACTCCTCCACTCTATACTGGTCTGTTCCTGTCCTGAATTCCTATGATAACTTTTGTGTATACCACATATTTTCATGCTTGATCAATTGTTGCCATATGCTAATATGGAAATATGTTTTTAAAGTATACATTTATACTTTACATGTATAATCAAAGTAAAATCACTTGCCTTCTCAAGGAGGGTAGAGGTTTGGAAAGGAGGGAGAGAAAATATTCTTTGAAATGACTGTTAGAAAATGACCTGTAATTGGGAAATATCTAACAAAATAAATAATAATTTAAGAAATTGTCTTATGTTCTCTAATAATGTCAAAGACATAGGTCTCTCCTTATTCTCAACATCTGAGCATCAAAAAGTTATTAGATTGGGTGGCAAGTTGGAGTTCTGGCCTCATTTCTGCCACTAATGAACAGTATGGCCTAAGGTAGGTCACATAATTTGTCTGGGACTCAGTTTCTTCATCAGTAAAGAGCGATAATGATTCCTATATTATCTAAGTAAGTGTGATATAATGGGAAGAGGGCTAGATTTGGAATTGGGAGACATGGCTCAACTCAACAACCAGCATTCATTAAGCTTACTGTGTATGAAGCGCTGTGCTAAGTGCCAGTGATACAAAGAAAGGTAAAACAACATAGTCTCTGTCCTCAGAGAGTGTGCATTCTAATGAGGGAGATAATGCACAATTAAGTACATAGAAGATATGGAAAGAGTAGAAGGAAGGCAATGTTAGAGGGAAAGACTGGGAAAACCCTGTAGAAGGTGAGATTTGCACTGAGTCTAGAAGGAATCCAAGGAAGCCAGGAAGTACAGGTATGAAGAGGGAGCATTCCAGGCACGGGGGGCAGCCAGAGTCCTGAGACGGAGTGTTCTGTGTGAGGGACAAGAAGAAGGACAACAAGAAGGGGGATCATAAAGAAATGTCAAATGTACGAAGACTGGGAAGGTAGGAAAGGGGCAGTTTGTGAGGGACTTTAAATGCCAAACAGAGGATTTTTTTATTTGATCTTTCAGATAATAGAGAGTTTATTGAGGGGACGGAGGAGAGAAAAGGAGGATCTGGCCACACCTGGGCTTTAGGAAAATCATATCGGCAATTTCCTATGAATTTCTTATATGAATTTAGTGATCATAATTAAGATCAGAAATAATTTGAACTTTCTCTAGGGAGCCATCTGATCTATGTATTCTGTGGCAAGCTGACATGGAGCCTGATACACTAATTAGGGCATCAAAGGGAAAGGATCAAGGAAGAAGTCATGCCTTCTGGTCTTCTTTCCTTCTGTCTGTTGACTTAATCAGCAGAATTTTTTTTTTTGGCATATTGACAAGTAAGTCTTGAAAGACTGTCATGTGCCCAGGATTTGTTCAAGTATCAGAGATCTGAGACATGAATTTCTCTATGAAGGGAAGTCAATCTTTGTCTTACCCCTCGGGTCATGCCCCCCCCCCTTTTTTTTTTCATTTGGAGGCTTAGAAGGGAAAAATTAAATCAAGTAAAATCATAGAGTTGGAAAGGACCTTAAGAAGCATCTAGTCCCTGCTCCCTCACTTAACAAATGAGGAAACAGGTCCAAAGAGGTGAGTTAGCATGCCCAATGTCCCACAGTAGTAAGTAAATCCAAAGCTCTTCCCACCACACCCTTCTATAATGACCATGCAAAAGGAAACTATGTTTTACAGCTTCACTTTAGTTAATAAATCAAGAGATCTGGTTTTTAAAGAGGAAAACAAAGACTTTAAACTCATAAGATCAGATGATAGCAGTAAGATGGTGCCCTGGATTCCTGGACCTAGAGTTGGAAATACCTGAGCTCCAATCCGTCCTCAGACACTTATGAGTTCTGTGACCTTGGGCACGTTATTTAGCCTACATCAGCTTCATTTTCCTCCTTTGTAAAATGGGTATAATGATAACACCTACTTCATAGTGTTGCTGTGAGGATTAAAAGAGGTAACATATGAAAAGTGCTTTTATGTAAGCACCTTAAAATGCCATATATATGTTAGCTACTATTATGATGGGGTCACTAGGTGGCATAATGGATACAGTACCAGACTTGGAGTCAGGAAGACTCATCTTCCTGAGTTTAAACCTGGTCTAAGATACTTACTAGCTGTGTGACCCTGGACAAGTCACTTAACCCTGTTTGCCTTAGTTTCCTCATCTGTAAAATGAACTGGAGAAGGAAGGAGACTCTCGTACTAGCCCTAGGTTTAGAATCAGGTGTTATTTGACAATTCTGTAATCTTTTACCCTGTGTTGGATTGCAGTTCCAGGGCAGACAAGAAAGAGCAAGTGCTATATGTATAAGAACTAGAGTGCATGCCAGCAGGGCAATGACCAGACTTCTTCCTGGACCACACCACCATGGAAGCACTGAAAACTTAGAGGCACCTAGCAAGTTGTAAAAGCAGCAGAAGCTCATAAAAGACAGAAGGTCAAACCATATATCTCCATCCCATCCCAAGAATTTAGCAGACCCCAACTCTGGCATAAAGTTCAAAGTAAAAAATAACAAACAAATATTTAAACGAATAACAAATACTAACAAATAACAAAAAACAAGGACCTGACCACAAAAATCTATCATGATGACAAGGAAGTTCATGACATAAACTCAAAAGACGATGATCTGAAAACATCTATAAGCAAAACCTCATAGAAAAATGCAGATTGGAAAAAGTCAAGCAAGAATTTCTAGAAGGGTTAAAGGAAGGGGGGAAAATGGTAAAAATATTTTAAATAAAATAAGAGCGATAGAGGAGAAATTGGGAAAAGAAATGAGATTAATGCAAGAAAATCATAAAAAAAAAAGTTATAGGGTGGCTAGGTGGCACAGTGAATAGAGCACTGACCCTGGAGTCAGGAGGACCTGAGTTCAAATTTGGCCTCAAACATTTCATACACACACACACACAAACACACACACACACACACACACACACACACACACACACAAACTAGCTGTGTGACGTTGGGCAAGTCATTTAACCCCAACTGCCCTGCCTTCCCCCTCCAAAAAAGGAAAAAAAGAAAAGAAAAGAAAAGAAAATCATGAAAAGTGAGTCAATAGCCTGCTAAAGGAGAGCCAAAAATACACTGAAGAAAATAACACCTTAAAAAATAGACTAACTCAAATGGCAAAAGAGGCCCAAAAAGCCAATGAGGAGAATGCTTTAAAAAGCAGAATTGGTCAGATGGAAAAGGAATTTCAAAAATTCACTGAAGAGAATAATTCCTTCACAATTGGATTGGAGCAATTGGAAGCTAATGACTTTATGAGAAATCAAGATACTATAAAACAGATCCAAATAAATGAAAAAATACAAGGCAATGTGAAATATCTCATTGGAAAAACCACTCACCTGGAAAATAGATACAGGAGAGATAATATAAAAATTATTGTTCTACCTGAAAGCCATGATCAAAAAAAGAGCTTAGAAAGCAT
>CM053582.1:201588470-201604574 GCA_028627135.1 Pseudochirops cupreus
GTGGTAAGATGCCCAGTTTAGAGTTTATGTCATTCCTTCCCTAAACCAAATTCTGTGAGAGTAAGGTTGACTCTTTACCTTTTGCCTTCCTCTTTTCCCCCTCTATTGTAACAATTCTCTCTTGCCTCTTCCATGCTCCATGAACTCGATTTCTATAGAAGAACTAAGCACAAGAGGGATGGCAAGGCTTTTGGTAAAACTCAGAAGACAAGGAGAAACAATTCTAATGTGGAAGTGAAAGGGGAATTGCTTCAGAAGACCAATCCAGGACTCTTCAAGCAAACTAGTTACAACTAATAGAAGAAAGATCAGATAATAAATAATAAATAAAATATAAATAATAAAATAAATAAATAACTATAATAAATAAAAATAAAAGATCAAATAACAAATAAACTACAACAACAACAAAAAAAGAATGTGAGGAATACAAAGAAGCAAGGGAAGATCTACATGAACTGATGCAGAATGAAGTAAGCAGAGTCAAGAAAACAATATACATGATGGCTATCGTGATGTACAAAGATACATCTATCTCACCCTTTTGTGGAGGTGAGAAGTCCATGGATGTTGCACATTGTATATGTTTTCAGACTTTTTCAATGTTTTGATTACTTTTGCTAATTTTTCTTTTTCTTTCGTCTTAAAAAGTACTATTTCTTATATTGGATGGCTTTCTGGGAGTGAGATGGTGAGGGATACTGGGGAAAACTACAATGATGCAATAAACCAAAGATATCGACAAAAACTTATTTTAAAAAACAAGACAATCTAACTTTGCCTTCCCCTCAGTCTGTTATCCTATGTCACTTCTTCCTTTCACAGGTAAACTCCTAAAAAGAGCCATCTACACTCCCTGACTCCATTTCCTTATATTCCACTCACTTTGAAACCCTGTACAATCTACCTTCCAATGTCCGGAGTTGACAAGAATACCAATGATCCTTAAACTATTATAGTAAATCCAATGTTTCTCTTCTTAAGCCTCATCTTGATCTTTCTGGAGATTTTGACACTATTCACTACTTTCTTCTCTTAGGTACTCTCTGCTCTACTCTTGCCTTTTGTGACACTGCTCTCTACTGTTCTCATATCTTCCCATTTATCCCACCACTTCTTCTCTGTCTCCTTTGCTCTATCTTCTACCAACTAAGAGTGGTTGCCAATCACAGCTCTGTCCTGGATCCTTTTCTCTTCTCTCCCTATACTTTCTCCCTTGGTGATCTTTTCATCTCTAGGTTTGATCATCATCTCTTTGTAGATCAATCCCAAATTATATACTCAGTTCTTATATTGCTTTTAATCTTCCACTTCACCAAATATCTGATAGCAATTCCACCTGGATATTCCATCAGTATCTCAAACTCAACATACTTAAAATGGAGCTATATTTCTCTCCAAGGTCACTCCTTCTTCAAACTTTCCTATTTTTGTTAAAGGCAATGCCAACCTTCCAGTCACCCCAGGCTCACAATCTTAGCATCATCCTTGACACTGTCTTTTCCCTAACTTCTAATATTCAATTAATTGCCAAGTATTGTTAATTATATCTCCAGAACATCTCTCAAATCCACTTCTTTCCATTCACACAACCACATCCCTAAGTCAGATCATCTTCTCTAAATATTTAGAATATTATAATAGCTTTCCAATTGGTCTCTATACTTCTAGTTTCTCATCTCTCAGATCCATTCTACACACAGTTTCTGGATTAATTCCTCCAAACATGGGTGTGACCATGTCAGGCCGATAATTAAAAATCCTCAATGACTCTTTATTGTCTCTAGAATAATATGCAAAATCCTCAGCTTTTCATTTAAAGCCTTTCACAACCTGGTTCCCACCTACCTTGCCAGATATAATTAACATTATTTCCATTCATGTACTGTATGTTCCAACCAAATTAGCTTAATAGCTATACCCTGAACTCAGTAATTGGTATTCTATCTTCCACCTCTTTATCTGCACACAGACTGTTCCCTCATGCCTGTGAACATCCATTCTTCCAGTCCTAAGACAGTTTCCTGAAGAACAGCTCTGCAACACTGAGTGCTATATTTACAGAGGCGATATGACTCCTTTTTTTGTTTGTTTTTGGTGAGGGAATCAGGGTTAAGTGACTTGCCCAGGGTCACACAGCTAGTGTCAAATGTCTGAAGCTGAATTTGAACACAGGTCCTCCTGACTCCAGGGCTGGTTCCCTATCCATTGTGCCACCTAACTGCCCCTAGATATGACTCTTGATTGACTGAGATACTACTGAGCCCCAACAATGCATATGTATGGAGTGGCTGAGGGACAAAGTGCTGGACTAGAGAGAAGCAGAAACATACATAGACATATGTATGTGTCTATAAGAATGTCAATGTGTATGTACATATATGAAAATATATGTCTTTATGATGTATATGTGTATGCACACACACAGGGAAGCCAGCCTCCAACCTGTCCCTTGATGTCCAGAACCTGCAACTCTGTTGTTGCTGTTGAGTCACTCAGTGATGTCTGATTTCATGACCCCAGATAGGGTTTTCTTGGCAAAGATCCTTAGGTGGCTTCCTATTTCCATTTCCTTCTCCAACCTGCAGCTCCAGAGATTGTTAATTTATTCTCTTTATGTCTTGTCTGAACATAATTGTTTGCATGTTGTCTCTGCCATTAGACTAGGAGTTTCTTGAAATCAGGAAACAGTTTCTTGCCTTTCTTTGTATTCCTAGTACTCAGCACATAGTATGTACTTAAACAAGTAACCTGACTGACTTAAGGGAGCCTTTATTGATGAGATTTTGTCTCCTTGATTGAGCTAAGACTTCCTCTTCCAGTTGAAGAACTCATTTGCTCTTGTATATCCTTTTTCCTATTCTGATCTGTATAACTTCCCTAGTTTCTGTTTATTGTTTGCTTGGATGAATGGGTTTATTTTCTCCTCCTCCCCACCCCCCAAAGAACCATACATCTAGACTAGTAATATATGAGGTGTGGTAGATAGATAAAATTTTGCCCCAATATCCTCTTTGGAAATAGAAGATCAAAGGAACAATCACTATCCTTCCCATCCTTCCCCTAGTAGTATATACAGCCAAGGCTCTCCTCCTCCTTTCCACACTGGTGGAAATTGAAATCTTTGGAGATCTAGAATGGGGTTCACCAGATCCCAGATCAGTTCACTGTGTTATAGTTGAGATAGTAATTTTATATTTCATGGTCCATGCATCCATCCATCTATCTATCAATCCATCTAATATGTGGGTTGGGAGAATGAGATTAGAGTTTGACTAGATCTGGAAGGCCCTACCTCTTCACCTCTACTTTAAAATCTCTTTCTTTCTGCGGGGCTTGAATTGAGTGAATATTCCTAGATGAAGCCTTTCCTGATCCCCTCAGTTTTAAGTCAGAACTCTCTTATTTTGAGTTTTATTGTATATTGTTGACATTTAACAACCCCAGTAGAATGTAAGAGAGAGAAAGGAGAGAGAGAGAGAGAGAGAGAGAGAGAGAGAGAGAGAGAGAGAGAACACAAGGAAGCAATGTTTGGGTTCACATTCCAGAAACACTAAGGGAGTGCAGGATGAGCAGGTGCCTGGAGGAGAAAACCTGCCAATACCTGCTGGGAGCAGCAGGGAATTATGGTGGGAGGAGAACCTGACAACAAAGGATTGAAAGGGGCTGGAAATATACACAAATCTTGAAGAAGTGTTTACTCATTGGAAGATTTCTGTTTATTTTCTAAGAGTTCTATTTTGGGTTTGTTTTGTTTTCTCTAGTCTTTAAATTCAATGAAGAGATTCCATAAAACTTTCCTTCTTTTTTTATCATTATGATCTACATACTTGTAAGGGGGGGGGGGGAAATCAGTGATGGGTGTAGGCATTCCATGCTTCATAGGATCATAGATTCATTGATTTAGAGCTGGAAGGGAGCTTAGAGGTCAAAACCAAAACTTTTCCAAAGAAATTGATCTTCAAAGATAAGCAACTTCCCTACCGTTATACATCTAATAAGTGTCTGAAAGAAGATTCAAATCCAGGTCTTTCTGGATCCAAGTCCAGCACTCTATCCACTATCCCATGCTACTTATATTTTCCCAGGTTTCTTGGGTGGGGAGTATGAACCAAGTCAGTGAAGAAGCCAGTGTGGTAGAAGATAGAATTTTCCTTATGTCATAACTTTAGCAAAGTTGAGTAAGGCAAGGCTAAACTAGGAGACTCACCCTCAACTTTCCCATGGAGTTGTTCTATTGTTCTCCAACTTCTAGGCGATCTTTGCCACCAGCTTCAAGTTTGGTGTCTGACCTCACCTGGGAGCAATGAGGAAATTCGAAAGTTTCATTGGAGAGCAAAGTAGAGTGATATCTGCCAGGAAAAACCACAAACTACAGAAGGAGAGGGCCCTGACTATTCAACATGACAAATGAATGGAAGTTTAATGGCACAAAGGAGCTGGATACACTTTGGGTAAATATACCTGCCACCTGTGTGTGCCCTTGGATATATCAGTTCATTTCTCTAAGTCTCAGTTTCCTCATCTGTAAAAGGAGAGGTTGGACTAGATAGACTGTAATCTGTTCTAGCTCTAAATGTGATTTTATGATTATTCTAATAACTCCAAGGAGTGACCAACACCCAAGGGAACTCTCCCCACTTGTTCCAGAAGCAAGAAGTCACTTCCTAATTATCTCTTTTAAGTAATAAGGAATAGGGTGGGATAATTCAAGTCATTGTAGATGTCTGTAATTCTTGTCCTCTGTCATGCATTCCCTCAAGGATTACTGTTTATTCTGATGAAGAGGAAGAGAATAAAGGCTCCAGAATCAGCTACACACGTATACTCACACACACACACACACACACACACACACACACACACACACACACACACACACACACAGCTCCCTCATCCCTATATATAAGAATTTGAATTTCTTTTTAATTACTACATCTATCAAAGCATCAGTTTTGGTCCCCAAAGAACAAACCAAAAGATTGCTTTGATCATGACATCCCAGCTCCAGCACATCACCCTTTTGTCCCATTTTTATCTTTCACCCTTCACTTTACAGGACACATAAGGGAGATTTACGCAGAACCCATAGTTAATGAAGAAGATAAAGTTTCATCAAGGTTTGTAATGCTTTGATCCAGTCCTACCTTTCTCTTGGAATTATTTCCTTCCTTTTTTCCCCCACCATCCTCCATTTCCTTCTTTGTCTTGCCTTTGCCTTTTCCAGTTCAGTCCTTGTGTTTTGCACATTTCTTATATGTCTCTGTTTCACGTTTGTCTTTTTACCACTTAAGTAAACACTAAATTTGAAAGTAATGTTGTTGTTTTAAGAAATTCTTCTTAGCAGGATTAAACTACTTATTAGAAATCATTTTTAGGTTACTACCACCACTGAAATAGTAAAAAGAGCTAGCTCAAAGACCCCATCAGCTAAGTCAGTCACCCAGGGAAAAATCCCTAATCACATTCTCATTACCAGAATAATTTAATAATATCATTTTCTATTTACCACACGTAATGACTTTCATGGAGCAAGAATGACTGATAATAAAGACACAGCCCACAAGACATTGTCCCAACCCATATTGTTTCACAATAATTTCATTAATATAGTGTTACCAAACCTCGTCTCAAAGTCACAAGCCCCTGCCCTAGCTGCATTCATCCTTGATGCAATTAGACAAAACCAGCTTAACTCCGCCAAGTACTCCCTGTCCTCACCACTCTGCTAAGCACTGTCCAAGCTTTAACCTTCTTCTGATTATTTCCAGGGCCTTTGTCCATCCAACACTCTTCAAATGAAGCCCCCTGTGTCTATTCCACATCCTCCCAATCTAGTAATAATCTAGGATTGTGCCTATGATACCAACTGCCCCCTCCCATGCCACTGCTTCCCTTAATTTTATGTTTTTGTGGAACCACTTGGAACGTTAGATGGGACATACCTATAGCTAGGAGTTTTAAAACTGGGATCTGTGAACTTAACTGTTGTTTTTAAAATATATTTAGTATTTTATTTTTCCCCAACTACGTGTACAAACAATTTCTAACATTCATTTTTAAAATTTTGAGTTCCAAATTCTCTACCTTCCTCTCTCCTTCCCAACCCATTGAGAAGGCAAGCAATTTAATATAGGTTATACATGTGTAGTCACGCAAAACAATTCCAGCATACTCGTGTTGTGAAAGAAAACATAGACAAAATAAACTTTAAGAAAAATAAAGTGGAAAAAAGTGTGCTTCAATCTGTGTTTGGATACCATCACTTCTTTGGGGAGGGATAGCATTTTGCATCATCAGTCCTTCAGAGTTTTCTTGGATCTTTGTACTGCTGAGAATAGCTAAGCCATTCATGGCTGATCATCCTATAATATTGCTGTTACTTTGTATGCATCAGCCCATGCAAGTCTTTCCAGGTTGCTCTGAGAGCATGTTGTTCATCATTTCTTATAGTACAATAGTATTCCAGATAACCACATGCCACAATTTGTTCAGCTATTCCCTAAATGATGGGCATCCCCTCAGTTTCTAATCCTTTGACTCCAGAAGAGAACTGCTATAAATATTTTTGTACATATAGGTCCTTTTCCTTTATTTTTTTTTAATCTCTTTTGGGATACAGACCTAGGAGTGGTATTGTTACCTCAACCGGTAAAACCTTTGGGTGTAGTTTCAAATTGCTCCACAGAATGGTTGAATCAGTTCACAGCTCCACCAACAGTGCATTAATGTCTCATTTTCCCACATCCCCTCTAACATTTGTCATTTACCTTTGCTGTCATCTTAGTCAATCTAATATGTATGAGGTAGTATCTCAGAATTGTTTGGAATCTCTCTAATCAATTAGTGAGTTAGAGTGTTTTCTTCATACGGCTATAGATACCTTTGATTACTTCATCTGAAAAGTGATCACGTCTTTTGATCATTTATCAATTGGGGAATGGTTCTCATTTTTATAAATTTGACTCAGTTCTCTATATGTTTGAGAAATCAGACCTTTATCAGACAAAACTGCCTCAAAATTTTTTTTTCACAGTTACTATTGCTGACTGTATTTCCCTCCATCCTATTCCCCCCATTTATTGTATTCTCTCTTTCCTTTCACCCTGTCACTCCTCAAAAGTGTTTTGCTTCTGACTACCCTGTCTCCCAATCTTCGCTTCTTTCCTTCACTCCCCTCTTCTCTAGTTCCCTTCCCCTCCTACTTTTCTATAATGTAAGATAGATTTCTATATCCAATATTTCCTCTTTGAGCCAATTCTGATTTGAGTTCACTCAGTCCCCCTCACCTCCCTCCTCTTCCCTTTTTTCTTGCCTCTTTTATGTGAGATGTTACCCCATTCTACCTTCCCCCTTCTCTTTCTCTGAGTACATTCATCTCTCATCCCTTAAATTTATTTTTCAGATATCATCCCTTCATATTCAACTCACACCTGTGTCCTCTGTCTATATATATATATATATATTCTTTCCTAACTACCCTAATAATGATAAAGGTCTTATGAGTTACAAATACCATCTTCCTATGTAGGAATGTAAATAGTTTAACTTTAATAAGACACTTATGATTTCTCTTTCTTGTTTACCTTTTTATGCTTCTCTTGAGACTTGTATTTCAAAGTCAAATTTTCTATCCAGCTCTGGTCTTTTCTCAAGAAAGCTTGAAATTCTTCTATCACATTGAATATCCATTTTCCCCCCTTCATGGATTATACTTGGTTTTGCTGGGTAGGTGATTCTTGGTTGAAATGCCATCTCCTTTCCCCTCCGAAATATCATATTCCAAGTCCTCCAATCCTTTGATGTAAAAGTTTATAAATCTCGTGTTTATTTGTGGCTCCACAATACTTGAATTGTTTCTTTCTGGTTGCTTGCAATATTTTCTCTTTGGGAACTCTGAAATTTGGTTTTAATTTTCCTGGGAGTTTTCATTTTGGAATCTCTTTCAGGAGGTGAGTGGTGGATTCTTTAAATTTCTATTTTACCTTCTACTTCTAAAATATTAGGGCAGTTTTCCTCGAAAATTTCTTGAAAGATGGAGTCTAGGATCTTTTTTTTTTTAATCATGGTTTTGAGGTAGTCCAATAATTCTAAAATTATCTGTCCTGGATCTATTTTCCAGGTCAATTGTTTTTCCAATGAAATGTTTCACATTTTCTTCTATTTTTTTCATTCTTTTGGTTCTGTTTTATTGTTTCTTGATTTCTCATAAAGTCATTTTCTTCCATTTGCTTCTTTCTAATTTTTAAGGAATTATTTTCTTCAGTGAGCTTTTTGGACCTCCTTTTCCATTTGGTCAATTCTGCTTTCTAAGGCATTCTTCTCCTCATTGGCTTTTTGGCCCTTTTATTTTTTTTATTTTTATTTTTTTTTACAATTTTGCCTAGTCTGTTTTTTAAGGTGTTATTTTCTTCAGTATTTTTTTGTGTCTCCTTGAGCAAGTTGTTGACTCTTTTTTCATGATTTTCTTGCATCATTCTCATTTTTCTTCTACTTCTCTTAATTAATTTTCAAACTCCTTTTTGAGCTCTTCCATGGCCTCTGAACAATTCATATTTCTCTTGGAGGCTTTGAACGTAGGAGTTTTGACTTTTTCTTATGAGTATGTGTTTTGATCTTCCTTGTCACCACAGTAACTTTCTATAGTCAGATTTCTTTTTTCTGTTTGCTCATTTCCCCAGCCTATTACTTGACTTTTAAATTTTTTGTTAAGGTAGTGCTCTGCTTCCAGTGTGGAGGGTGAACTGTACAAAGTTTCAAGGGGTTTGTGCAGCTTTTTTCAAAGATACTTCTAGGTATTTGTAAGTTTTCATCTCTTCCAAAGTAATATGATCTAAGGAGAGGGGCTTACTACTCTCCTGGCCTGTGCTCTGGTCTATGAGTGACCACAAGCACTCTTTTCTGCTCTGGAACTGTGAGGAATGTTTGCCCCCTCCACTGTGGCCACAAATTTGGTTATGCTAGTGTTCCTCCTTGCACTGTGACTGCCACCCAGGACTGTGAGCTGGATATGAGCATGGGAAAAGCAAAAGAGTCCTGCCTCTGTGCCAGCAAAAAGACCTCAGTAATCTCCTTCTGACCAGTAGTTGTTCAACTCCTTTACCATTTGTGGGCTGAGAGCTTTGGAAGTAGCCAATTCTGCTGCTGCTGATTTAATCACTCCCAAGACCTGCTGATGATTTGCTGGCTGGACTGTGCTCCACTCTCTTGTGGGTGTTAAAGACCTATCCTGCTGACCTTTTAAACTCTCTTTGTCATCTGTGAGCTGAGAGGTCTGGAAACTGCCACTGCTGCCAGTGATTCAGTCTTCCCATTGCCTGTTCTTGATTTACTGGGGCCATGTTGGTATGGCATACACTAAACTGCACCCATCTCTTACTCCAACAGAGCTTTCCTGCCAACCTTTCAAGTTGTCTTGGGATGGAAATTTGTTTCACTCCATCTTTTTGTGGGTTTTGCTTATCTAAAATTTGTTTAGAGTGATGACTTTCTTAAAGTGGTGACGCTTTTGTAAAACCTTAGATACCCAGACTATTCTTTTTCAAAGACCCATGTTGACTATTTAAGAACTTCAAAATACACCAGTTATGGTAGACACTATTTCCCAGATAAAGGTAAACCAACTTTGGACCTATTTCTTTTGGAGAAGGGGGGCAGAGTTGCTTTTCAGGATGACGATCTCTAAACCCTTCAAATAAATTACATTTATTTTATGCAATACATTCTCCAACTGGAGGAAAGCTGCAGATACTTTGTCATATGGTTTCTGTATAAATTTAATTCTGATTCTAGAAGTTTAACTCTAATTCAGGGTAAAATAATTTTTTCTTGCCAATCTTGCTTAAGAGGAAACATTATTAAATAAGGCTTGCCATTGTAATTGGGGGTGGGGAATAAGATGAGTTAATGGGCTAGCTCTTTGAACAAGAATAAAATTGGCAGCATGGCGGTGAAGACTACTCAAGGGGTGTCTGCTCATTAATATCCTGAATATGACTAATGTTAGTAAATTCATGGATGCTCATGTCCATTGGGTCTGTTCTCAAATGGTGGTATTGCAACAGATTCAAATATGTGCTATATAAATTATTTATACTGTATATTATGTACATATATTATCTATTACATTACTATATGTAATATAACCCCAGTCCCAAAGGCCATTGGTATGGGACTCTTCTTATTGATGAATATCAATGCCTCAGTCCAGGGGTAAAGCAAATGGGAAAAAAAAAAGTTGAAGAGTCTCTTCAGTCTTTTTCAAGTTCTCTTGAAGTTTTAAGTAGCTTTGGGTGCTTCTAGCTTCCAACTTGGAGATACTATTGCAATCTTATGGTGGGAAGCACTGGACCTATGATTTCACCAGTGTAAGGGAGCTTGCTGGCGAGGAAACTCTCTCTACCCAATGCAGATTGGTACCTACTTGGCAACTTTATCATCTTAGAGAGTTGCTTCAGGGCACTGAGAGGTTAAGTGATTTGCCTGAGCTCACACAACCACTGTGTGGCAGAGACAGGATCTGAGCCCAGGTCTTTCTTTCTCCAAAACCAGCTATCCATTTTTGACTGTCTTGCACACCAAAGTTCTTAATAGGTACCTGTTGATTGGGATTGGATTGGAAGATGATCTCTAATGCTTTTGTGAATTCTCAAAAAATTACTGCAAGTTTGAGAGGTAGCAAGTATCCTTACATATTATAACTGGGAAAACTGAAACACAAAGTGATTAATTTGTCTTAGGCTAGGTTTTACAATCAATTGAAACAGTTATGTATGAAATATAGAACTCTAGACTGAATCTACTGGAATTGTGCTATGCATCCTGCTTATAAAGTAATTAAACAAGCATTCTTCCAGACAGAGGAAAACAGGATACTTCTATCTTGGCTGAAATCAAAATTGACATCATCCTAAATTGAACAATCCAGGTTAGGATGAGATGGGGGGCAGAAACAAGTGGGTGGCAACTGATGAGTAGATTATTATTGCTTTAATAAAGTCTACCTCACAAAGATGGTATGAAAATGATTCCACAAATAAGATTTTATGAGGCAACTCTAGCCCTTAAGAAATCAGACATTAAAAGCATCCCTCCCTCTAATGCCCCCATTTAATTCCTCTCATTCAACACTGTTTAATTAATATCAACACTTCACTTCTTGAAACCTTTATCCCACTGCTCCCATGGTTTCTGTTGCAAGGTCCCATGTAGCTGGGGTTTGATTCAGGGAGGTTGTGAGAATGGGGAAAAGGATGTGGTTCTTCCAAATGGCATAAAAAGCTTTGATGCTGAATGATGCCTACAAAATTTGACCATAAATGTCCTCTCCTGTGACAAAGATACAGGAGGAAGACTGTGCCTACTTCTCCCACCTACTTTCTTCAGGCTCTGATTTTGTTGGTTTTACCACCTTTAAGACTGTTCTTGAAGTTGGGTTATGGTGGAGAGGGAAAGAAGTGAGGAATCAAAGTGAGAAATATTGTGTATTGAGCACAAGATCTCTGCTCTCCAACTCATTTCTTTAGTGAGTCCAAATATTTAGATATTTCAATAGATATATTTTCAGGTTTTTTAGCTTCCTTTTTTCCTGTTTTGATTTATTTACTTTTAAAAAATAATTTATTTTAAACTTAAATATACAATAAGAAAAGAAAAAGAAACATATTATAAAGTTAAATCTAAAACTTAAATACAAAAGAAAAAAAGCATTGCCATGTGCACAGCAGAACATGAGAGGATTAAACATATACATCCATAAACTTCCATTTCAAGAAAGCCTATGTAATAAATACTACACATTGTGTTCCAAGCTGTCCATCCTTGCTTCCTTGCAACTTTTCTTTTGTTCTCTGCTGTGTACTTTTTACGTTGTTCTTTTTTTCTCCTTTCCTCCCAACCTCCTCCAAGAAATCTACAATTAAGCATGTATAGGCACACACACATATGTGTATATATGATATATGCATGCATTTACATACTTATATACTTATATATCTTTTATCACACTCATAGACATATATGCATAAGCTTCTATGTAAGACCATACTATACTTGTTTGTCCTCTGTTTCTCTGAAGGTAGATAATGTCTTCCGTCATAGGTGCAAGTCTTTCCATGTTTTTCCAACTCCACCAACTCATCATTTACTATGCCACAGCAATATTCCAACCTTATAGTGTCTGGTTCTTTTTAATAGTCTAAAACAATATTGATTAACATGACAGACATATAGTGTAGTTTCCCATTTTCTCTTTTGATTAAATTATGTTAGCTTTAATTTTTTCTGAGATTATAATTACTACCCCTGCTTTTTTCCCTAATATTTTCTACTCCTGATCTTTCTATTATGTTTCTGTGTGTCTCCTATTTCCTATCTCTCCTGACTCTTCTACTTTACTTTTATCCACTATCTTGACCTCCTATTATTTAACCTACTCCCCTAAAGATCCCTTATCCTCTCCCTTCACCCTGAAATCCCTCCCTTATCCTCTCACCCCTCCCTATACCCTTAGCTTTTTATTTCTTTCTGAATTTAGGAGATATGCAGATATTTATGCAGATATATTTCCCTCTTAAATCCATTCCCAATGAGAGTAGGGTGCCAGAATTACTAGCTCTGCTTCCTCATCTAATTCATCTGTGGCAGTTCTTTCTCTTAAGATCCTGCAAGTTAGTTTTCATCAATATGTGAACCAAGAAACTGGAAGAGCAGGTTGGTTTTCAAAGAGACAGAGAAACTAGAGACCAAATTGCCAACATTTGCTGGGTTATGGAGAAAGCAAGGGAGTTCCAGAAAAACATCTGCTTTTGCTTCATTGACTACACTAAAGCCTTTGACTTTATAGAACACAACAAAATGTGGCAAGTCCTCAAAGAGATGGAAGTACCAGATCATCCCACTTACCTCCTAGGGAACCTGTATGTGGGGGAAGAAGCAACAGCGAGAATGGAACATGGAACAACTGATTGGTTTACAATTGGAAAAGGAGTATGACAAGAATTTATGTTGTTGTTTTATTTATTTAACTTATATGCAGAGTACATCATGGAAAATGCCAGGCTGGATGAATCAAAAGCTGAAGTTAAGGTTACTGGGAGAAATATCAACAATCTCAGATATGCAGATGACACCACTCTGATGGCATCAAGTGAAGAGGAATTAAGAAACTTCTTGGGGGTGAAAGAGGACAGTATAAAAACTGGCCTGAAACTTAACATATTTTTTTTAAATCCTAAGATATTGGCAATGGGTCCCATCACTTCCTGGCAAATAGAGGGAGAAGAAATAGAAGCACTCTCAGATTTATATTCTTAGGCTTAATGGTCACTGCAGATGGTAGGGACAGCCATGAAATTAAAAGATACTTGCTCCTTGGAAGGAAAGTTATGGCAGATCTGGAAAGCATACTAAAAAGCAGATACCTTGCTGACAAAGGTCCATACACTCAAAGCTATGATTTTTCTAGTAGCAATGTATGGCTGTGAGAGTTGGACTATACAGAAAACTGAACACTGCAGAATCAAACAATGAAAATGAACTTGGACAGATTTCAAGAGATAGTGGAGCACAGAAGGGGCTGGTGTCCTATGCTCCATGGAGTCATGAAGAGTTGGACATGATTGAATGACTGAACAAAAACAGAAAGCAGCATCAAGAGCATGAGTTGTTAGTTCCCTGAGTTTATTAAGTCTTTAGAATATTTTCAATACCTATTAAGGAGATGCTGATATGTTGATTAGTTTTTCTCAATTGCTTTTTCCTTCCTTTCTTTTTTTATTCTTTATTATAAGGGATGGTTCTCTGGTAAGGGGAAGATATATTTCTGTATGTGTTTATGTATACATTTTAATATATGTGGTACAGCAGATAGAGTGGTAGGCCTGGAGTCAGAAAGACTTGTCTTTCTGAGTTCAAATCTGGCCTCAGACACTTCTTAGCTGTGTGACCCTGGGCAAGTCACTTAACCCTTTTTGCCTCAGTTTCCTCATTTGTCAAATAAGCTGGAGAAGGAAATGGTAAACCACTCCAGTATCTTTGCCAAGAAAGCCCCAAATGAGGTCACAAGAGTCCGGTATGACCAAAACTACTGAACAACAGCAATATATACAACATGTATGTATATATGTACACACACAATAATATAGCTGTATGTACAAATATAGACACATACAGATCTACATATATGTTTATATATATATATATATATATATATATAATATGTATTTCTTCTTTTCACCAGAGCCGTCCTTTTTAGAATTTATATGTGTATGCATGTGTACACAAATATACACACATATGTGTTTGTGTTTTAAAAACAAAAGAAAAAAACATTTAAAGCCAGTGCTAGCTAATGTTCAAAAAGACCTAGACATTTTGGGTGAAGCTCAATATAGTAAGCAAGCTGCCAAAAAATAAATAAATAAATGATGGCTTTGGCTATAGTAACAGAAATTTGGTGACTAGAACAAAGGAAGTAAGTCATATTATACTCTTGGCCAAACAAATTATACCAATCAATCAATAAACATGTATTAAGTACCCACTATGTACCAGTCACTGTGCTAAGCTCTGGAGATACAAAGACAATGAAATATGTTACTGAGTTCTAGGTGTTATATTTAAGGAGAAATATTCATGGGTCCAGAATAGAGTGAACAGGATGAGGAGTTTGGAAGCCAGGTCACATAAGGAATCATTTAAATATTGGGGAACATTCAGTAGTCAGTCAACAGCATTTACTAAGCACCTGTTATGTAGCAGGCACTGGGGATACAAAGAAAGACAAAAGATAGTCCCTGCTCTTAAGGAACTCCGTATGATGGGGAGAAAATATGCAAATATATGTACAAACAAGATTTATTCAGGATACATTGGGGGTAATCTTAGGGAAGGCACTAAAATTAAACAAGACTGGGAAAGGCTTCTTGCAGATGAGATGACCAGATCTTAGCTTCGACTTGAAGAAAAGCAGGGAAGCCAGGAGGTGGGGATCAGAAGGGAGAACATTTCAGGCATAGAGAACAGTCAGTGAAAATACCCAGAACTGGGAGATGAGTTGTTGCACGTGAGAATCAGCATAGAGGCCAGTATTATTGAATTGCAGAGTATATGTGGATAAATGAGGCATAAGGAGACTGGAAAAGTGGGGAGGAGGACAGGTTATGCAGAGTTGTGAATGCCAAACAGAGAATTTTATGTTTTATCCTGGACGGGACATAGGGATCTATTGGTGTTTATTGAATAGGATGTTGACATGGTCAGACTTGCTCTTAAGAAAGATCAGCTTGACAGCTGAGTTGAAGATAAATTGGAGATGGGAGAGACTTGAGGCATTTATTCTCAAGAGGAGAAAACGTAGGAGTACATGCCCAGCTGTGCTAGAGCCAGCTTTAAACAGCAGAGCCAATTGGCAAAACTTCAAGTCACACTTCAGTTACACTTTGGAAATCAACAAACTACAAATCAGGGCTTGATGTATTCTTTTGTTGACTATCTAGACTTAAGTGATGAAGAAAATATTAATAATATAGATTGAACTTAAAAGTGGTATCTCAGAGATATTTTAATTTGCATTTCTCTAATCAGTAGAGAGTTAGACCATTTTTTCTTGTGACTATTAATAGTTTTAATAGCCCTGCAATTTAAAATAACAGGAATGAAATAGCACCAAGTTTCAGAATAAAGAAGACAGTAAACACCTGGAAGCCAATTTTCAATTGTACTCTCCATGTCTCAGAGCCTTATATCTGGCAGACTCTGCCATTTATTGACTGGGTAACCTTCAACAATTTACATCTCTTTGGGTCTCAGTTTCTTCATGTATAAAATGAGGGGATTGGACCAGATAACCTCTAAAATCCCTTTCAACTTTAAATCCAGCATCCTATGATCCAGAAAGGCTTAAGAAGTAAAGAGAGTCATGAAGAACTTAAAAAGTTTTCAGAAGAGAGCCAGGGGAATTACTATTTTTTTTTTTTTGCTGATTTTTTTTAAAATTTATTTTATTAAATTTTTTTTGAGTTACGTATTTTCTCCCCGTCTTTCCCCCGCCCACCACCCTAAAACAGCCATCCCAGTGTTTCCCCCCTCCCCCAGTCTATTCTC
>CM053582.1:201605074-201625412 GCA_028627135.1 Pseudochirops cupreus
TGTGTGCGTTTTGGAGTTCCAGGATTGGTTTAGAGTCCTATTTTATGGGTATTTTGGGGTGGCTATGTGAGAGCTGTGATATGTTGCTGCTGCTACGCCGCCATCTTGGCTCCGCCCCGAGCCAGGGGAATTATTAAAGGGTTAGGTAATCTATAAAAAAGGGTTCAAATATTTCAAAGATTTCCACCCAATCTATCCTATTAAGTACCTACTACGTGCAAGATACTGTGCTGTGGGATGCAGATATACAAACAAAACAAGAAACGTCTCTGCGGCCAGGAACTTCACTTATACTTGGGCATATTGTTGTTGTTTATTTATTTTTCAGTCACATTTGACTTTTCAGGACCCCTTTTGGAGTTTTCTTGGCAAAGATAGTGGAGTGGTTTGCTGTTTCCTCCTCCAGCTCATTTTATAGATGAGGGAACTGAGATGAACAGAGTTAAGTAACTTCCCCAGGGTCATGCTGCTAGTAACTGCCTGAGGTTAGATTTGAACTCAGAAGAGAAGTCTTCCTGACTCCAGTGCTAGTTCTCTAATCTACTGTGCCACTTAGCTGCCCATACAACACATAAAAAGAAGAAACATGACTTGTCCCTTGTCATTCCATAAGACAAAACTGGGATCAATGAAACTGACCAGTTAAAACAAGGAAGAGCTTTAATTTAATTGTAGCTTGTGAACAATGGAATGGGCTGTCTTGTGAGGTAGTAAGGTCATGAACTCCCAATCACTCGAGCTATACAGGCAAGGGTTGGTTGGCTGATCCTCTCTAATAGGTATATTGTAAAAAGAATTCTCTCGGTGGATGGGAGCTTGGACTAAATCACATCTAAGTTCCCTTCCAAATCAAAATTCTATGATTCTCATTGAGATTATTTAGTTTGGAGAAGATATCTCTAAGGGCAATTTAATAGTGATCTTCAAGAGCACAAACAGGCCTCGTACAGAAAAAGATGACTAGTGTTATCACCTAAGGACATAATAAAAGGTGCTAGGCTTATGCTGCACACACTAACTCAAACCAGCTAACTCCTCTTACTAGCCTTACAGTTATGCCTCTTTTTCTCCTTCCCCTGAATTTTATAACACAAGATTAGCTCCTTGTTTTCTTTTGCCAAACCCATTCTTTACAATATAACTCAAAGATGACTTCCTCCTTGAAGTCTTCTTATAACAGAACATTGTTCATACACATGATTCATCTCAACTGAGCCTATGTGTCTCATGTCACCAGCAACTGATGCTTCGTTGGATAGTCGGAGTGATCTGATGGAGAGAGCACTGAAGATCTTTGGATCTGAAGACCTTGGTTCAATCCTGGCTCTGCTGTTTACTGCCTGTGTGATCTTGAGCAAGTCACTTAACGTCTCAGTTTCTCCATGTGTAAAAAAGAGATGATCACTAGGTTGCCTTCTACCTCTGACATTCTATAATACTTCTGTTGTCACAAACAAGCTCCTTGAGGATAAGAACCCAGTCTTCTTCCTACATAGGAAATTTCCCATAGCTCCAAGTACAGATTGCAATAGAGACCTGGGTTTTAATCTCATTTGTGACACTTACTGATTTTTGTGATTATAGGTAAATCACCTAATCTCAAATAACTTAGACTTTCCTCATCTGTAAAATGAGGACATGAAACCCTGAAGTACCTATATCACACCATTTTTTGAGGCATATAAAATGTTCTGCAAACTATAAAACATTTTGTAAAGCCAGTTATTCCTATTATCCTCCTTTATAAATTCATGTTTTAATAGATATTATGGCCACAAATGACTCTAAGCATAGTCTAAATGGTCCAGTATGAAACAATGGGTGACAAGCAAATCTCAGACAAAGCAAAAGCCAAAATCTAATTAAAAGAGATAAGTATGGAAAATTGCATTTGCTAATACACAATACACACCATACACAATGACGCAATATCAATACAAAACACATATGTACCAATGGCACAGCATTTAAATTCTTATTTTTTTATTTTTGTTTTTAGGAGGGGGAGGGCAGGGCAATTGGGGTTAAGTGACCTGCCCAAGGTCACACAGCTAGTAGGTGCCAGATTTGAACTCAGGTTCTCCTGACTCCAGGGCCAATGCTCTATTCACTGTGCCACCTAGCTGCCCCATAGCATTTAAATTCTTAAAAGAAAAATTAAATTAGTTACAGGGGGAAAAAGACAGTAAACTATATTAGTGGAGTACCTCAACTTTCCCCTCTCAGAGCTAGAAAAATCTAACCATAAAATAAATGAGAAAGAAGTTAAGGAGGTGAATAGAGGGGCGGTTAGGTGGCTCAGTGAATAGAGCACTGGCCCTGGAGTCAGGAGGACCTTAGTTCAAATTTGACCTCAAACACTTGACACACTTACTAGCCATTTGACTTTGGGCAAGTCACTTAACCCCAATTGCCCTCCAAAAAGAAAAAAAAAAAGGGAGGTGAATAGGATTTTAGAAAAGTTAGATATGATAGTCTCCTAGAGAAAACTAGATGGGAATAGAAAGGAATATACCTTTTTCTTAGCTGTAAATGACACCTTCACAAAAACTGATCATGTATTAGGACATAAAAACTTCACAAATAAATATAGAAAAGCAGAAATATTAAATGCACACTTCTGAACTAACTTGCAACTAAAATTACATTCAATAAAGGGCTATGAACACATATATTAAAAATTAAGTGGAAACTAAATCATATAATACTAAAGAATGAGTAGATCGAAGACTGAATGATAAAAACGATTAATAATTTCATCAAAGACAACAACAGTAACACAGCATACCAAAATTTGTGTGATGTAGCCAAAGTATTACTTAAGGAAAATTATATCTCTAAAAGCATACATCAATCAAAGAAAGAAAGGAGCAGGTAAATGAATTAGGCAAGCACCTAAAAAAAGGAAAAAAAAAGAGGAAGGTAAAGAATAAATTAAAAATCCCCAATTAAATACCAAAATGGAAATTCTGAAAACAAAAGGTAATCATAAAATTGAGAAAACCATTGAACTAATAAATGAAACTGGAAGTTGGTTTCCTAAAAGGAAAAAAAAACACAATAAAATAAACCATTGGTTAATTGTATTTTTTTAAAAAAGAAGAAAAAACCAAATAACCAGTATCAGAAATGAAAAGGTGAATGCACCAATAATAAAGATGAAACTAAAGAAATTATTAGAAGCCATTTTGTCCAATTATATGCCAATAAAATTGACAATCTAAGTGAAATTGATAAATATTTACAAAAATATAAAATGCCTATATCATCAGAAGAGGAAATAGACTACTCAAATAATCCTGTCTTAGAAAACAGAAATTAAGCAAGCCATCAGTGAGCTCCCTGAGGAAAAAAAAAAATCCCCAAGACCAGGTGGATTTACAAATGAATTCTACCCAACATTTAAGGAATAATTAATTCCAAAATCACACAAACTCTTTGAAAAAATAAGTTAAGAAGTCTTACCAAATTTCTTTTGTGATACAAATATGGTCTTGATGCATAAACCAGGGAGAGCAAAAGCTGAGAAAGAAAACTATAGACCAATTTCCCTAATGAATATTGAAGCAAAATTTTAAAATAAAATATTACTAAGGAGATTGCAATAGATCACAAAAATCATACACTATGACCAGGCTGGATTTATACCAGGAATGCAGAGCTAATTTAATATTGGTAAAGCTGGAAGTATAATTTACCGTATCGATAACAAAAACAACAAAAATCTTAAGATTGTATCAATAGATGCAGAAAAAGAGCAAAAAATAGAAAACCTATTCCTATTTAAAAACACTAGAAAGCATAGTAATAAATGGAGCCTCGCTTTTTATTTACTTATTTGTTTGTTTGTTTATTGCTTTTTGGAGGGGAGAAGGCAGGGCAGTTGGGGTTAAGTGACTTGCCCAAGGCCACACAGCTATTCAGTGTTAAGTGTCTGAGGCCAGATTGGAACTCAGGTTCTCCTGACTCCAGGGTGGGTGCTCTATTCACTGCGCCACTTAAAGTAGTATCTATCTAAAACCAAGAACAAGCATTATGGGGATAAATATAATCTAATAGGATAAATTAGAAGCCTCCCCAATAAGATCAGGCATGAACTAAGGATGTACTTTGGGGGCAACTATATGGCACAGTGGATAGAGCCCTGGGCCTGGAATCAGGAAGACTTAAATTTATGAGTTCAAATCTGGCCTCAAACACTTGCTAGCTATGTGACCCTGGGCAAGTCACTTAACCCTGCTTGCCTCAGTTCTTCACCTGTAAAATTAGCTGGAGAAGGAAAAGGCTAACTGCTCCAATACCTTTGCCAAATGAGGTCACAAAGAGTGGGATACTAATGAAACAACAGAACAGCAACAAGGATATACCTGATAACCATTATTGTTCAATACCACATTAGAAACTGGAGTGAAGGGAATGGATGTCATGGTGAGGATGAAGAATGTGGTTTTCACAGTTGCTAGTGCCTCTTTCTATCCAAATTATCTTATGTAATAGTTAACATACAATTTACTCCCTGGGTAAAATTAAGGTTGCTGGCTTAATAAAGATGGTTTTCTGATTTTCTTGGGGACCTGGGGTCTCAACTGAAATTCAGAATCACAACTGAAATTCAAGGAAGATTGCATCCTACCAATAACTGCAGACAACAAGAAAGAGAGCAAAACACTACTGGAAAAAAACCCACCTAACTTATCTTCAATTGTCCATAAAAGAATTGCTGTAAAACAACGTAACAATTGATGATCTCAATTCATAGGCTCAGAGATTAGACAATGAGAAATTTAGAGCTCAAAGAAATTTTAAAGGTAGCCTAGTCCAGGCCTATACCCCAAACAGATCAAAGAGAGAAGAAAAGGACCAATATACACAATGATACTTATAGCAGTAATTTTGTGGTGGCAAAGAAAATAAGAGAGTGACAATATATTGGACAATAGCTGAACAAATTATGACAAATAAATGTAATTATTATGCCGTAAGAAATGAGAAAAGGAATGATTTCAGAGAAACCTGAGAAGACATGCATGACCCAAGGTGAAGTGAGTAGAACCAAAATGAAAATTTTTATGTAATATGATAACAACAACATTGTAAAAAAAACAAAACAAAACAACTAACAGCTTTGAAAGACCTCTTATCAACAGAATGACCAACCGTGATTCCAGAGGAGTGATAATAAAGAGCAAGGACAGCGACAGACCAATATGCAGAATGAAGCATACAGTTTTGGCCATGGACAATGTGCAGATTTGTTTTGCTCAACTAGGCATATTTGTTATAAAGGTAAGCAAGAAAACACTGCCTAATCCAATACAGGGAAGGCAACTCGGTCAAGTTCATACCGTTAGTGAATTGCAGAGCCAAAATTCAAACCTATTTCTTCTCATTCCAAATCCAGCGTCCTTTCCAATACACTACTATGTCTTTTGTTACCTTTATATGTGCTAACAGAAACCAGTATAAAAGAAAAGTCAGACGTGTCACATTGCCCACAACACTCCTAAGTACGGCCCAAACCAGATTAAAATGTAATTGGGAAATATTTAACAAAATAAATAGAAACACAATAAAACATAGACGATATTGCATTTTAAAACTAAGTCAACGTGTAGCCTGCAGGGCTGTACAGACTAGTATGCAGATTAGTGACTTCTATTTTGATTTGTTTGAAACCACTGAAGTACAGTGCTCCTCTCCTCAGCTCTGCCCTCCCCTTCCCTCCTCTCCTCATCCTTTACCTGAGGGTGTTCTGCCCAAAGGAAGGGGAAGTTTGATAGCCAAAAGACATCTAATTAACTTGGGGTTTACTGGTTAGATCTTTTTCTCAAACATCAAGCCTTAAACCCAATTCAGTCTGGATCCCCTGCCCAAGCACCACTTAATAGTTATTTTTTGGGACCTCCTGGCTCAGAGTGAAGGTGATTAGTAACTATTTCTCTTTTGGCTAGCAACCCTGAGGGTCTTCCCCTCTCAATCTGATTTTTTTTTTTATTAAAGGGTCCATCCCTTGACTCACTTCTTAAAGTGACCTATTCTTAAGGAGAACCTGAAGAGACCTTAGCTTAAAAGGGCCAAGGTTTCCCACTATATCCTGGGTCATCTCCAGTTACCCTGATCATTGTCTGGCCACTGGACCCAGATGGCTCTGGAGGAGAAAGTGAGGCTGGTGACTTTGCACCACCCTTCCTCACTCAAATCAAAGTGAATTGCAGGTCATGTCATCATCTCCCTGATGGTCATGGTCCTCTTTGAGAACAAAGGATAAACCTCAACCTGTGAATACAGTACTCTAAACGTAAAAGCTATTTTAAAAAAATGTTACTTATTTCTCAGAATACATCACTGAATTCAACATTCTCTCTGGTCAAAGCCAGAAATGGATTTGCAATCAGAGCTCTACGTGCATGATGAAAAGTCAGCACATGGAATCTGGCCAAGAAGGAATTTGCCAATTTCCCAGGCATTTTCTGAGTCACAAATGAACTTTCAGTATCACCTGTGTTTCTCCAGGCTGACTCTGCTCCAGGTCTTAACAACTAATAATAATGTGATCAGAAATTTTATTGTCAGCACTGGGTCTTAGGCACAGAACTTAGAGGTTAAGAGACACCAGGCCTAGGAGTCAGGTTTAGCAGACAGAGACAGGACAAATTGGAAGGAAGATACTTAGCATCATTGCACCAAAGCAGAGATGGGAGCAGGTAGGAAGCAAATTTCGAACATGGAGACCATGTGCCCCATGGTAACATTGCAATGTGCTGGTCTCCAGAGCAGTACAACAGATTTATTAAGAGCACTTATCAGAAGGCGGGGGCTATTGGACTTTGCTTCTTCCATGGCACTAGTAAGACTGGGTCCTCTAAAGTTGATTAGTTTGAAAGGAAAGTCAGGAGTATTGAGAAGAGATGAAGAGTTGGTTTCATATTTAATTTTTATGAAAATCTTCTCATTCCAAGGAGGTCTTGGTCTCCATTATTTTTTCTTTGTACTCTCTTCACAAGAGGAACTTATCCTTTCCCCTGCTTTTAATTTATTATATACTTCTATGCTGGTGATTCTGAAATCTAATTTTTTCCTACCACCCAATATCCAGTCCTATATTTCCTATTGCTTACTAATTTTTTCTGCTTATATCTTCTGCTATCACCTAAAATTCAATATATTCAAAACTATATATTTCCCCTCCAAACAAGCTACCCACTCTGGCAATGGTCCTAACATTCTCTTATCCACTTAGGATGGAGACCTTGGAATCATTTTTGACTGATCCTCTTGGAAAATTTCTCCAGGATTCATCTTTTCCATTTCATTAGTTACCAATTGAAACCAGGTGCTAATTACTTCATGTGTGGATTAATGAAACAGCCTCCTACTTGACCCTCTGATTCCATTCTCTCTCTTCTGAATTATCTTGTGTTCTGTTGCCAGACTTTTCTTCAAGGAGCCATGACTTCTGCCAGAATAACTTCTTTGAAAGAGAACTTGCATATGAGCCTACAAGGGGTCAACTGTAAAGGAAAAGACACTGGACTAGGAGTCAGGAGGTCTAGGTCAAGTCTCATTTCTGCCATTAACTAGTTATGTGATGGGGGGCAAATCACTTCACACTCCTGGCCTCAGTTTGCCCCCTCTGTACAAAAGGAGGTTGACCCAGGAAGCTAGCAGCTGCAGGGAATGAACATCAGACCTGGAGTTGGGAAGACATCAGTTTCTTACTAACTGTGTGACTGTGTGCAACCGAACCTCTGTCTGAGTTACTGCCTGTGTAAATAAAGAGGATAATAATAGCAACAATGTCCTTGGTTATGAGGATAAAATGAGACAGAAGCTTGTTAAATGTTTTACAAACCTTAAAACGTTACATAGGTGGTCGATGGTAGTGGTGGTGGTGTTGTGCTCTATCCCTTAAAGGCCTAAGACTTTTATGATTTCTCTACCTGGTGTTCAACAATCTTCACAATAATAACAGCAATAGCTGACATTGTAAAACACTTCACATCTCATCTGATCCTCCCAATTACCTTATGAGGTAAATCATACAGGTATCATTATTTCCATTCTACAGATCAGGAAACTGAGGCTGTCAAATTAAACAACTTACCCAAGGTCACATAACTGGTGTCAGAGGTGGAATTCAAATTTAGCTTTTGGATTAGATGATTCAACTTCACAAGCATTAAATGGGAAAGACAGGGTTAGATAGCAGTTTGTCTGATAAGAGACTGGGATGTTTTGGTAGATTGCAAAATCGACAGGGTGGATCTTGGGCCATATTAACAAAGGCGTAAGTTTCAGTAATACAGAAGTCGCAGTCCAACAGCACTATGACCCAGTTAGATGGCAATGTTCAGCTATGGGTACCACATTCACATTTTTCCAAACAAAAAAAACCATTGATAAGCTGAAGAGAGTTCAGAGGAGTACAGTCAGAATGGGGAACGGTTCCATTACATATAGGATTGCCCGAAGGACTGGGGATGCTTTGGAGAAGAGAAAGTACAAGTGGTAAATGATGGCATGACAGCTTCAAGTACCTGAAAGACCATCATGTGGAAATGTGATTAGACTTGTCTTGTTGGACACCTGAGTGGAAAACTAGGAGTAATGGGAGGAACAGGCAAAGAGGCAACCTTAAGTTTGGTGCAAGGAGAAACCTTCCAAGCAATTAGAGTTTGACCATAGAAATGAGGAAACTAGCATGGAGGTAGGAAGGAAGGAGTTTGAGAATTAGCAACTGAACTAAGAGAGGATTAGGTCTGCATCATGGAGCAGGGAGAGCTGTGTCATCATGAGAGCTTGGAAAGAATGGATTTGGAGCGAGAGATTTACATGACTATATATTGAGGAGAATAATTACATGGGAGCTAGGGGTCAAGACAAGCATAGAGCTGCCAACCTTGCATTGCTCCAGGCTTTGCTTAGGAGTAAAGTAACCTTGAGTCCTAGTATTCTCACTATGTAATGTATATATCCTCATGGAAAGAGCAATGGTGAGAACCAGCACTTCAGATATTGCCTCATACAGCTAAAATTAAATTGGAAAACTTTCTGAGCTCCTCCCACTTTGTTTTGGGAAGAGAGTGCCTAGGGGTAGAATGGAAGAACAGGGTGACCTAAAACACATGACTATGATGTATAGTATGCCCCCATGCTCTTTAGCACAGTTCTCGGTAAATATTACACAGTTCTAGGTAAATATTAGATACTTAACAAAAACTCATTGATCAACTGATTATTTTTTTAGCTTTGACAAAAGAAATATTTACTCCAAAAGTATAAAGCAAACACAGACAGCTTAGACCAGTTTCTATAGGCAAGCAGTTGCCAAAGAACAATATGAACATTTCTGTAAACAGTAGCAATCTAGTGATACTAGTTTTCTCACATAAGAAATTCTAACAGTACTTGTACAGAACACAATAATACAGAACATTATCAGTATACATCAATTCTTCAGCATGGAATTCAATAACACAAAAAGTGTCAGTTAAATAATCATCAACTGATCAAATTCATAGAATTACACAAATGGGGCTTGTATAGTAAAAAACAGGGTTTAAAACAAATACACAGACCATTTAGCTTGGTTCTATCCTTTAGAGTACAGTCCCAGATCCAAGACCAAAACACTCCCTCCCTCCAATTCCAGGCCTGGGCACATTGACTTCTCAGGGTTTTCCTGCCAGGATAGCTGGCTCAAACAATTGGCTTAAAATTCCGGCTGCAAGGTCATCATGGCACAACATCCAGCTCAGCCACCTGAGTAAAGGCACATGACAGGGGACTCTGGGAACAAGGGTACTTCTGTATTGGGCCACCTGAATGTGGAAGCTCCAAAGGCTCCATTACACACTTCACACCTGTTTCAAAGTTAAGGTCTTTAGCAAATGCGCTCAGTAACTGACTCAGAACCCAGTCATAGCAATGCTTCTATATGGAATTGAATATTGCAAATACTATCAGTCCTCAAACAGTCAAACAATTCATAAATGACAAATTTGCGAATTTCCACCAAAGCAATTAACTTATGGTATTATCCTCTTAAGCAAAGGGGGAGGTCTCTCCTGGACCCCAGATGAATTTTTAACAACTTAGACTGGGATTCACTTTTATAAAGAAACTTTGACTTCCAAGATATAAAACAGATAGATAAACAGTTTAGCTTGTTTCTTATTCCAAGTTCCATGACCCTAGTAAAAGTAGGTCCACTAAGGTTGACAGGCATAGGTCAGCAGCATGAGAGGGAAGTCAGAAGTGTTGAAAAGAGGGCAGCTAGGTGGTGCAGTGAATAGAGCACTAGCTCTGCAGCCAGGAGGACTTGAGTTCAAATGTGACCTCACACACTTAACACAAAACTAGCTGTATGACCTTGGGCAAGTCATTTAACCCAATTGCCCTACCTTCCCCCCTCCAAAAAGCAAAAAAAAAAAAAAGTGTTGAAAAGAGATGAGGAGTAGGTTTCATATTTAATTTTTATGGAAACCTTCTCAAATGCTTTGCAAAGCACTTAAACTTTTAAACATTTGGGCTTTTAAGGTTTCTCCTTACATCAACTGGAACATCAGTTCTAGTTCCAAGTTCAAAATATGCTCAGGTCTCAAGCCCCAGAGCACTCTGGTTTCTCAGAGTTTCCCCTACCAGCCTGGCTGACTGCAGCATCCTGTCTGCAATCCTGGCTCCAAGGTCCCCAGTGCACCAACCAGAGGTAAGGTGAGGATGGCCACCAGTATCTGAAAATGAGAAAAACAAAGGGAAACAGAACAAGACGCACAATACAGTACTCCATAGGGGGGTGGGCTAAAAAGAGAAAGGGGGTTGGAGAGTGGTATCACAATCCCTCCCTCTTCCAGCTTCACTTCATGGTCCCCATGCTAGGGCTGAAGGTTAGGGTTGAAGGGGGATCTTCAACCCCTAATCCCACCGTGAAAAAGACAATTCACTATTGATTAAGTCACAAAGTACTCCTTGAAAAGTTCTTCTTTTTTTTTGAGCCAGGAATATTCTTTCTTGATCCTTCCCTGAATAAAGGATCTTTCAGATTTAGTTACAGAAATGAGCAAAGTATAGTCATTCAGCTTAGGGGGAAGGCTGAGGGGAGAGGGGTGAAGGGAGAAAAGGGAGAAAAAAATGAGAAAAGATTCTTGGATATTCTGCTGTTAGTATACCTATCTTAAACATACATCCAATCAGGGCTAGGTAAAAAGGGGAATTTTTCAAGAACTTACAGTTAAGAGTCCATTGTGACCAAGTAAAGGGCAGACTGGATAGAGACAGATAATGGATAGAAAGCCAGGCTTCTGACTAAGAACTGTGTTCAAATCATGCCTCTCAGAAATACTGGGTTGAGTCCAGTACCTCTAGACTCACTCCAGTCTCCTAGGGCCTCAGGCCATTCTTTAAGACATAAATTACTAAGCAGCTGCAGATCCTCATTGGTCACAAAATTTCCTCACAAAAAGTTCCCTGCATCAAGGAAATTCAAAGTCTGGACAAAATTAAGTGGAGAGGACTACACAAGGAAGAGATTGTGTATATAAAGAAAAAAAGTGTTAGAATCTTAAAATATTCCATTTGTTAGTATGCTTTGAAACTCAGTAGGTAGAGAGAATGACAGGCTTAGAGAGAATTGAAAAACTACTCACCCCACCCCCTTAGCATGGCACCAGAAGGAGAGTCTTCTGTGTGCCTCAGAGCAAGATCAGTGCAGCTCCAGATAAACACTCAAGGCCTGCAACACCTGGCATACAAAGCCTGAAACAGTGCCCCTTCCACACCAAGAACAGATCTCAAATTTAAAATGAAGGAAAAAGGCCAAAAAAGGAGCAAAAGAACAATAAAAAAAGAATCTGGCCATTGAAAGTTATTATGGTGACAGGGCAGCTAAAGACACAAATTCAGTAGAAGACAACGGTGTCAAAATACCTATGGGCAAAGTCCCAAAGAAAAAGAGGAAATGGTCTAAAGCCCAGAAGGAACTGATTGAAGAACTAAGAAATCAGCTTAAAAATCATATAAGAGAGACAGAAGAAAAATTGGAAAAAGACATGAAAGTGATGCAAGTGAATTATGAAAAAAAAAGTCAGTTTGGAAAGTTTGGAAAAAACAACTGCTTAAAAGTAGAATTGGTGAATTGGAAGGGTAGATACAAAAATCCACTGAAGAAAACAATTCCTTAAAAGGTACAACTGGCCAAATGAAAAAAGAAGTACAAAAGCTGGGGAAAACAATTTCTTAAAAATTAGAATTGGGCAAGTGGAAGATAATAATTATATGAGACATCAAAAAAATCAGTCAACCAAATTCAAAAGAATGAAAAATAGAAGAAAATGTAAAATACTTCACTGGAAAAAGCAACTAACCTGGAAAATAGATCAAGGAGAGACAATGTCAGAATCATTGGACTACCTGAAAGCTAAAATCAAAAGGAGGACCTAGACAGCATATTTCAAGAAATTATCAAGAAAAACTGCCCTGATGTCCTGGAACCAGAGGGCAAAATAGGCAATGAAAGAATCCACTGATCACCTCAGAAAACAGATCCCAAAATAAAAAGTTCAAGGAGGGTTAAAGCCAAATTTCAGAACTATCAGGTCACAGAAAAAATACTGCAAGTGCCAGAAAAAAAAACAACAATTCAAATATTGGGGAACCAAAATCAGAACCATGTAGAACTTAGCATCTGCAACATTAAAGATCAGAGGTCACGGAACATGGTATTCCAGAAGGCAAAGGAGCTAAGACTATAACCAAGAATCTCCTACCTGGTGAAGCTAAGCATAATACTTCAAGAGAAAAAAATGGTCATTCAATGAAATAGAAGGATTTCAAGCTTTCATAAGGAGAAGACCAGTACTGAACAAAAAAACTGATCTCTAATATCAAGACCCAAGAGAAGCCTAAAAAGGGGAAAAGAGGAAAGAAAACGTAAAAGAAGCAATGGAGCTGAACTCTTTATATCCTTACATGGAAAGACAATACTTGTAATTCTTAAAAAATTGTGCCAATAATAGTACATCTAGAAGGAATATACATAAACAGAGGGTATAAGTATAAGGTGAATTTGAGGGAATGACATAAAAATAATTAAGGGATGGTAAAGAAGAGTACAGGAAGGGAGAAGTAGAATGGGGGTAAATTATTTCTCATGAAGAGGTGTGAAAAAACTATTACCATCTTACTCTCATCAATATTAGCCCAAAGAGGGAATAATATACACAATCAATTAAATATAGAAATCTATATTACTTGACAGGAAAGTAAGAGGGGAAGTGATTAAGTGAAGGTGGGGGTGGCTGATAGAAGGGAGAGCAGATCAGGGAAGGTGGTAGACAGAAATAAAACAATGGTAAGAAGGGAAAGGGTTACAGGAGAGTGAGGACAAACAGAAGGAAAGATAGGATGGAGGGAGATGCCTAGTTAGTAATCATAATTAGGAATGTGAATGGAATGAATTCTCCCATAAAACAGAAGTGGATAGCAGAGCAGATCAAAAACCAGAATCTTACAATGTGTTGTTTACAAGAAACACACTTGAAGCACCCAGAGTAAAGGTAAGGGTCTAGAGCAAAATCTATTACACCTCTGCTGGAGTAAAAACAAACATGGATAGCAATCTTGATCTCAGACAAAGTAAAAGCAAAAATAGACCTAATTAAAAGAGATGAGGAAGGAAACTACAACTTGCTAAAAGGTACCATAGACAATGAAGTAATATCAATACTAAGCATATATGCACCAAGTGGTATAGCATCCAAAGTTTTTTTTTTAACTTAAAAGTATTTTATTTTTTTCTGATTACATGTAAAGATAGTTTTCAATATTCATCTTTGTAAGGTTTTGAATTCCAAATTTTTCTTCCTACCCTTTAATCCAGCAATACCACTATTAGGTCTGTGTCCCAAAGTGACCACAAAAAGGGGAAAGGACCTACTGTAGTGGCAAGCAAAATAGGATTTTTTGGGTTTTTTTCTGGATTGAGTTTTAGCTAACCAAGTGCCTTTGAGCCTGGCCTTTGATTGTGTCAAGAGTCTTTGACTGGAAACAGTATACATTGTATTGTAATAGGCCTGAGAAAGTTTGAAGATCTTCCTTGACTTAACAGGCCTAAGAGAATTTGAAGATCTTCCCTGCCCCTTAATAGGCCGAATGTAATCACATGGGAGTCTTTGGTGGGAGGAGCTTGCAAAAAGGGTAGAACAGGAAGGAGCAATAAGAGCATGAACAGAGCAGAGCTGGGAGCAGACAAAACTGAAAGAGAGAACGTTTGTGATATTGGAGCTCTGTCTGTTGTTCTGTGTTACTTTCTCAGACAGAAGTCCTGTTTGTTACTCTGTGTTTTGTTCTGAGACAGAAGCCCTGTCTGTTGTTCTATATTGGTTTCTTAGACAGAAGCCCTGTCTGTTGTTCTGTGTTGATTTCTCAGATAGAAAGTGAATTGAGATGATAGTGCTGGTAATGTGTGTAAATACTGCTGTAGCCCTGTTAAGCTTTGTTTTCCTAGAAACAGAAACTTCGAAGAGCTTGTAGTAGAGCAGTCCCTGTGAGTTCAGATATGGAACAAGAGGGGAGAACTACCTATGTGTGAATCCAGGCAAAAGTTGGGAGCAGTCAGCCCATGGAGAAGGAGCTGTAGCATTTGGAAGCCAGCCTCAAGTCCAGATGAAAGATACTATGTATCGACTAATGAGATTTGTAACTTACTGTGACCTAGGGGTGGATGGTGCTTGTATTTTCCGCTGTCCCTTAAAGATGACTATAAGATATGATATGTTTTGTTTAAGACTATGTGGCCACTTTAGTAATAAGTTATTATGTTATGTTATGTTGTGAATATTATACTTTAGTTTCTTGAATGTTATGCTTTGTTATTGCTGAATAAATAGAGAGTTCATTATACTATGTGATTAGACCGCTAACGTTATTCACAGCAGCAGTCCTCAGGAGAACTATTCGTGATTGGCTTTACACCTACATGTGCAAAAATATTTATAGTAGTTTTTTATGGTGGCAAAGTATTGGAAACTGAGGGTATGTCCATCAATTGGGAAATGGGTTGTGGCATATGAATGTAATGGAATACTACTGTGCAATAAGAAATGATGAACAAGCAGACTTCAGAAAAACCTGGAAAGACTTGTACAAGCTGATGCAAAGTGAAATGAGCAGAACCAGGAAAACATTGTATACAGTGTCAGCAACATTGTGTGATGATCACTTTTGAATTACTCAGTTCTTCCCAGCAACACAATGATCCAAGACAGGTACAAAGAACTCACAAAAGAAAATCCACACCCAGATAAAGAACTGATGGACTCTGAATGCAGATCAAAGCATATTTTTTAAACTTAGTTTATTCTTTTTTTGTGGCTTTTTCCTTTTGGTCTGTTTCTTCTTTCACCACTTTTTTATATGATAGCACATGTATAATCTATATCAAATTACCCACCACTTTAGGAAGGGGGAGGGGAGAGAGAGAGAAAAATTTGGAACTCAAAATCTTGTAAAAATGAATACTAAAAAATGTCTTGACATGAATTAGGAAAAATGCTACTAAAAAAAACCAACAATAACAACAAACCTTCCATCGATCCATTCTTTCTAGATATCATCCTACATCTCTCTTCTACTTCTAGGATATATCTCTATATCGTCTTCTCTCACATGATTCTAAACCCTCTGCAATCTGCTTTCTGTCCTTATTTAACTGAAGATGTACTCTCTGTTGTTTTTATTTAATTTTGTTTTTGTTGTGTCCAACTTTTCACATTCCTATTTGGGGTTTTCTTGGCCACGATATTAGAGAGATTTGCCATTTCCTTCCAACTCTTTATAGAAGAGAAACTGAGAGAAACGGGGTTAAGCAACTTGCCTAGGGTCACACAATTACTAAATGTTTGTTTAGATTTGAACTCTGAACTCCAGGTCTAACACTCTATCCATTGCCACCTAGCTGCTAAAGTTACCAGTGTTCTATGTCTTGTCTTTACTCAATCCTCATCTTTTTTGACCTGTCATTTGATGCTATTGATCATCCATTCTTCCCGGATATTCTCTCCTCTCTAAATTTTCATGGTATCATCCTCCCTTGGTACTCCTTCTACGTATCTGATTGTTCCTTTTCAGTTTCCTTTGCTGGATCTTTATACTCACTAACCACGGATATCCCTCAAGGCTATATACTGGACCCTTTTCTCTTTTTCCTCTATAATCTGACCCAGTGATCTCATCAACTCTTGTGACTTCAGTTATCAACAGTAAATTATTCCCATATCTATATATTCAGCCCTAATCTCTCTCCAGAGACCCAGTCTTATATCATCTATTACTTTTATATTTTTCTCAACTATAATGCTCTGTAAACGTCTCAAATTCAACATATCCAAAGTAGAACTCATAATATTTTCCCCAAAACTTCCTTTCCCCCAACTTTCTTATTATTTTCTTCATAGTCACCCAGTCTCTCTCCTCAATGTCCTTTTTGATTCCTCATTAGTACACCCTCCACATATCCAATCTATTGTCAAGTCTTATTTACACTCGCACAGCATCTCTTCATCATGCCCTGCTTCTTTCCATTCACAGAGCCACCACCCTGGTTCAGGCCCTGATCACTTCACACCTGGACTATTGAAACAACCTCCTAATTGGTCCCCTTGTCTCAAGTCTCTCTCTACTCTAAGCCATTGTCTACTCAGCTACCAAAGTAATTTTCCTAAAGTTCATTTCTGACCCTGTCACCCTCCTCCCACCAAATCGATGAACTCCAGGTGTTCCCTATTACCTTCAGTATCAAATAGAAAATCCTTTGTTTGGCATTTAAATCTTTCTATTACTTGGGTCTTCTTATGCTTAACTTCCCTTCCCTTGACTGTGATTCAGCTACATTGTTCTATTTGCTATTCCTCATGCATACCACTATATCCCAGCTACTTTCCTTTACACTGGCTGCCCCCTCTCCCACACTTGGAATATGACCCCTCTACACCTGCACCTCCTGGCTTTCTCCAGAACTCAGCTCAAATCCCATCTTCTGCAGGAAGCCTTTTCTGGCATGTCTTGCTCCCTCTCTCCATGGCTAGTGCTGTGCATCTAAGATTGCTTTCCATTTATATTCTATATTTATCTTATGTGGACAGAGTTATTTGCTCTTTGGGGAGAGTGTTTTTGTTACTATTTTAGATCAGCTGCACTTGGCGTAGTACTTGTTACATAGTAAGTACTTAATAAATACTTGTTGGCCAACTGACCACAATCACTTCAGCTGGAATGTCGAAGTGGAAAGTAAAGTATAATCCGCCTCAATGATAAATTAGAGCCAGATTGTGAAAGATTTTTTTTTTTTGCTTTTTGGAGGGCAGTTGGGGTTAAGCGACTTGCCCAAGGTCACATGGCTAGTTTTTGTGTTAAGTGTCTGAGGCCACATTTGAACTCAGGTCCTCCTGACTCCAGGTCTGGTGCTGTATTCACTGCACCACCTAGCTGCCCCTGTGAAGGATTTTAAATGCCAAACAGAGGCATTAGTATTTTATCTTAGAGGTAGGAGGGGAACCACTGAAGCTTCTTGAGTAAGAGAGTAACACTATGAGACCTGTGTTTTAGGATTATCAACTTTAGGAATAACAAAATCTATATACAGGATAGATAGGACAAGGAAACACCTAGAGGTGGGGAAAACAATTAGGAAGCTATTGCACAGAGCATGTGAACTATTGTTCATACTTCGTTTTTGAAGAAAACCAATGACATCAGGAGCGATGTCTTTGACTTGTGGGTGATTTGGATTTTAAGTGAGGCAGAGCTGCTCAAAGTCATCAGCCTCACTCTTCCTGAGTCACTGAAGTCCAGTGGCAGTGCAAAAGTCAGAATGGATGATGTTGACATCTTCTATGCCTGACCAAGCTCTAAGCACTCCACAGTGCCTGTTTCACAGTAGTTGGAATTGTTCTCATCTACCCATTCCATTGGGGAAAGTCTTCATATGCTTGGGGTAGACATCCCTCTAACTCACCAATAGATTTGAGGCCCACAAGTAATTTTCAACTTGGCTCAGCCCATCTGCCAAGACAGTTTATCGAGGTGTGGCCACTTCATATGCTACAGCTTCTTGGAGCCACAGGTGAGACCTGAGCACCAGGTAGACACCTAAAGTGGATGAGCAGCCCTGAAAGAGTTTGGCAAACTCTCACACCAGAGGTGCTATTCCTCTCTGACCACCCCATATACTCTGAATGCGAACTACAATATTTGAGAATGTTGTGAGTAGAAGGAAAAAGATGGAAGAGATGTTGTGGAAGTAGGCAATAAAACCTGGACACAAATTAGATTTGAGGGAAGGTGCTGTGGGAATGAAGAACAGAGACTAACTCCAAGATTGTGAACTTGCATGTCTCAAAGAATTATGATACTCTTGATAAAAATAAGAAAATTATGAGAAACAGTAAGCAAGAAAGATAGTGAGTTATGTTCTGCACATGTTGAATTTCAGATATCTGGGCAGACTGAGAGGTTGGGGATGTCCAGTAGACAGTTTAGGATGTGGGACTAGAGCTCAGGAGAGAGGCTAGGTTTGGATATGTAGGTCCAGGAGTCATCTATGTGGAGGTTACAGAAGCTAATGGGAGCTGTTAAGATCTCTAAGAGTGAATATAGATAGACAAGAAAAGATGCCCTAGAGCTAGGCCATAGTCCTGGAGCACGTACACATGAAAGATGATCCAGTAATGTAGACTGAAAAGGAATAAAGGGATCAGACAGAGAGGAGAATCAGGAGAGGATCAGTGATGCAAAAATTAAGGGAGGAGAGAGTATTATGGAAGAGGGCATTGAGCCATGTCAAATGAAACAACTCTCTCCTCTCCTCAGAGAGGCAGAGGAGCATGAGTGCAGAATGTTGATTATCTTGTTGGACATTGACCGTGATTAGTTGGTTTTGTTGAACTGTTTTCCTTTGTTACAAGGGAGAGTTACATGCTGGGTGGTGGTTGTGGTCATGTTCATGTATACGAGGCAAAAGGCGTCAATTAAACATTTTTAAAAACCAAAGAAGGTCCTGTTCCCCACCTCCTTCCCTCTCATTTCACACAAAGCCTGAGTTTGTGTGAAAACACTAAGTGGGGTTGGTAAGTACACAGATACTTGTATTAGTCTTGGTCCATTGTTATAAGAACAATGAGAGTCATGACATTTGTAAACGCGGGCAGGGCCAATAAAAATTTGGCAGATCAAACTGGATTACTGTGGCCTAAATAATAGTTGAACTTATCTTTGAGGCTTTACTATATGCTGGACCTTTACTATATAATTCCATAACTTGCTCTAGAGAGGAATTCGTTATAAGCAGGTCTTATTTTGGACCCCCTTCAAGATTATTTAGATACTGAAATAGCAAAAGTATCTTATTTTTGCAATCTATAAGACAAGCCACCAGGGGGTGGAGCCAAGATGGCGGCATAGCAGCAGCAACATATCGCAGTTCTCACATAGCCACCCCAAAATACCCATAAAATATTACTCTAAACTAATCCTGGAACTCCAAAACGCACAGAAATATACCTTCCACTAAAGTCAGCTCGGCTACTAGGAACCATATCAACCTTGCGAACCAAAACCAGCCTGGCCTGAAGCCCTGGCTGAGCCCTGGGGGCAGCCAGAGGAGAGGAGTGGTGAGCGAATTAGCAGCAGCTGCAAGCAGTGCTGAGAACTAGGTCAGTGGGACTTGTGAGGTCTTGGGAGAAAAGCTGTCCAGCCAAAAGGCCTCCAGAGTGGGAAAGCGAAAGGCAGAGGTTTTGCACCTGCCTCTGTGTTGCAGCTTCTGTGCCCTTGGCCTGCAGACAACAGGGGGACTAAGCAATTGTTCAGAGGCCAGTGCTCTCACGTTGAGTGGCCTGGATCCGGATTGCGGTCTTGGGCCTTGGGCCTGGAGCCTTCATTATCCAGTGAGCCGGAAGTAAGTAGGAAAGGGACCCAGCACCTTCCTGAGAGCTACGGCAGCCAGGAGGACCCCAGTGATTTGGGACAGAGCATTCCCTTCTGGAAGCAGAGCCCTACAGAGATTTGAAAAAAAAATCATGGACTGACCAACCATGAGTAAGAATAAGCATAAGAAACAAAGTAAGAACAGCAACCAAACCCTAGATTCCTTCTTTGGGGAAAAGAAAGATCATGGCAAAGAGAGGGAGGAGGAGAGTGCAGCCAGAGCTCCCCCACCAGGGGCCTCCAATAAACATGAAGAATGCCTTAAAGCTAGAGATGAGCTGAAGAAGGACTTTGAAAACCAAATAAGAGAAGTGGAAGAAAAATTGGGAAGAGAAATCAGAATGTTGCAAGAAAATCATGA